>CM053027.1:622931438-623253938 GCA_028564925.1 Lithobates sylvaticus | reverse complement strand
CCCATGAACATGAAAAAAAGGGGCCACTGGCCCCATGAAGAAGGATCCATTGGTCTCATGATGAAGAAGCCACTGGCCCTATGAAGAAGGTGTCAGTGGCCAAATGATGGAGCCATTGGCCCTATGATGAGGGAGCTGCTAGTGCTATGATGAATTTAGTGTTGAACCTAAGAAGAGGAAGCTGCTGCCCTTTGAGGGAACTGCTGGCTCGATGAGGAAGGAGCTGATGGCACCAATAAAGAAGGAGCTGCTGGCCCCCATGAAGAAGGAGCTGCTGGCCCCCATGAAGAAGGAGCTGCTGGCCCCCATGAAGAAGGAGCTGCTGCCCCCCATTAGGAAGGAGCTGCTGGCCCCCATGATGAAGGAGCTGCTGCCCCCCATGAAGGAGCTGCTGGCCCCCATGAAGGAGCTGCTGGTCCTTATGAAGAAGCTGCTGCCCCCCATGAAGGAGGAGCTGCTGCCCCCGTGAAGAAGGAGCTGCTGCCCCCCGTGAAGAAGGAGCTGCTGGCCCCCTTGGAGAAGGAGCTGCTGGCCCCCGTGGAGAAGGAGCTGCTGGCCCCCGTGGAGAAGGAGCTGCTGGCCCCCATGAAGAAGAAGCTGCTGGTCCCCATGAAGAAGGAGCTGCTGGCCCCCATGATGAAGGAGCTGCTGGTCCTTATGGAGAAGGAGCTGCTGGCCCCCATGAAGAAGGAGCTGCTGGCCCCCATTAAGGAGGAGCTGCTGGCCCCCATGAAGGAGGAGCTGCTGGCTCCCATGAAGGAGGAGCCGCTGGCCCTTATTAAGAAGGAGCCGCTGGCCCCCATGAAGGAGGAGCCGATGGCCCCTATGGAGAAGGAGCCGCTGGCCCCCATGAAGGAGGAGCCGCTGGCCCCCATGGAGAAGGAGCCGCTGGCCCCCATGGAGAAGGAGCCGCTGGCCCCCATGGAGGAGGAGCCGCTGGCCCCCATGGAGGAGGAGCTGCTGGCCCCCATGAAGAAGGAGCTGCTGGCCCCCATGAAGAAGGAGCTGCTGGTCCTTATGGAGAAGGAGCTGCCTTTCCTTATGGAGAAGGAGCTGCTGGCCCCCATGAAGAAGGAGCTGCTGGCCCTTATTAAGAAGGAGCTTTTAGGAAGGAGCTGCTGGCCCCCATGAAGAAGGAGCTGCTGGCCCCCATGAAGAAGGAGCTGCTGGCCCCCATGAAGAAGGAGCTGCTGCTCCTTATGGAGAAGGAGCTGCTGGTCCTTATGGAGAAGCTGCTGGCCCCCATGAAGCAGGGGCTGTTGGCCCTCTTATGGAGCCGTTGTCCTTATGATGAGGGAACTGCTGGCCCCCATGAAGAAGGAGCCGCTGGCCCCCATGAAGAAGGAGCCGCTGGCCCCCATGAAGAAGGAGCCGCTGGCCCCCATGAAGAAGGAGCCGCTGGCCCCCATGAAGAAGGAGCTGCTGGCCCCCATGAAGAAGGAGCTGCTGGCCCCCATGAAGAAGGAGCTGCTGGCCCCCATGAAGGAGAATCTGTTGGCCCTCTTATGGAGCCGTTGGCCCTATGATGAGGGAACTGCTGGGTCCTATGAAGTGGGAGTTGTTAGTCTTATTGAAACCTGCAGGAACTTCTCCGAGTCACTGGCCGCACATTGCAAAGGTTGGCTGTGCAGAAATGAAGCTTCTCCTCGCAGAATGGATGCCTTCCTGCCTTCTCTCCGCACGGTGGGATTGGACGCCTCCCAACGCAGCCACCACCACTCATAACCGAAATCTGATTTTCCAAGTGGTAGATGTCCGCAAGAATTAATTCTCGGTTAATGCCGGAGAGCTCCTAATGCACAGGGCACCCAATTAATGGGCATTTCATAGACAGCAAATTGATTCAGAGGTTTAAGTTACATGCGGGTATTTCTTTGGCTCGCGGTGCCAAGACTGCGTGGCACATCTGTGACTGTTAACCCGTTCTGGGAGCGGACAACGTCCCCGTTGCTTTGTATGATCGCAGGGCCCTGTCCCGCTCTGTGTGGTGCTCATTGATGGAGGGTAGCAGACGATCGCTGTGCTGTACGATCGCAGGGCCCTGTCCCGCTCTGTGTGGTGCTCATTGATGGAGGGTAGCAGACGATCGATGTGCTGTATGATCGCAGGGCCCTGTCCTGCTCTCAGTGTCGTGCTCATTGATGCAGAGTAGCAGACGATCGCTGTGCTGTATGATCGCAGGGCCCTGTCCTGCTCTCAGTGTTGTGCTCATTGATGGAGAGTAGCAGACGATCGCTGTGCTGTATGATCGCAGGGCCCTGTCCTGCTCTCAGTGTCCTGCTCATTGATGGAGAGTAGCAGACGATCGCTGTGCTGTATGATCGCAGGGCCCTGTCCTGCTCTCAGTGTCATGCTCATTGATGGAGAGTAGCAGACGATCGCTGTGCGGCGGTATGACAGTATCCAGAGTGGCTCAGCCTGCAGCCAGTTTATTCAGTTTTCTGGTATCTGCTGCTGATGTCATGGCCCCGAGGGTAAAAAAAAATAAAAATCCTGGCCTGTTCCTGATGGAATTACCGCATCTCCATGAGGCCGGGCCCATGCCGGGAACCGTCTTGTGTGTGTAAACAACAATTACATACTGCTACTCAGATACACTCATCCAAATTGATAGTAAAGGACTTTCAGCTACAGATCAAAGCTGGCAGTATGGTAGCACAGTGACTGCGGCTGGGTGACATTCTCAATCTGTAATAAAGGGGCTAGATGGGACTGAGTGATCAGAGGTCATGTGATCGCTCAGTTCTCTGTCTTACAGCCGACAGGGGACAGTTGCAGCAGTAAGCACTGGAGGGGCGGAGAGCGATGTCTGACAGTCACCGTTCTCTGCTTAGATGGGACTGAGTGATCAGAGGTCATGTAATCTCTCAGTTCTATGGGACTGAGTGATCAGAGGTCATGGGATCGCTGGGGAAACTCTCCCACTCTGATACTTCTTTTCATTAAGTCCATTATAATAAGTATTATCAAACTATAGCCACTGTAATCCAGCCCAAATCGCATATTACTGTTTAAAGAAACTTTAAAAAACTTGTTTCCAGGGGTTAGGCAGCGCCATCTTAAGTATTGTTTTCTGAGTCCACAGTGCAGTGTATTTCCGCCATTACATTGAGCACTTCCTGTACTGTTAGCCAAGCCTCCTTCTCAATCCAATGTTTCTATGGCAACCCTGCTTCCCTGTTCATAGCTGACTTGTTTCATTTCATAGTATTTACTTGTGCCGATTATCTAGTGTTTGCCTGTGTCAGTCTCACCAGCTTCAGCTGATAAGACTGCAGTAATGCTGTCCGATGCCCTGGTTTACACTGCATGTGATGTCACATGGTCACATGGGGTGTAGGAGGAAGCTCTGAGTGATTATGCAGTCTCCTGGGATTTCAGTGTTGTGTGCCGTAGGAAGTCCTGATAATAGGTAGACAAGTACACAGAGTGTGCCGTAAATCAGGGGAGATCTGGGCATGCTCAGTGACGTCATTCTAAAGAACAAAAAGGATTACAACAGTACTAAGCAAGTAAGGAGATATCTACAAGCCGTGTTCATTAGGGTTTTTTATGCTGATTTACATGGGACAAAGTTGTGGGGGAGAGTTTACAACCACTTTAACCGCTTAGGACTGCTTCCTGCACATATACGTCGGCAGAATGGCACGGCTGGGCAGAATCACGTGGCTCTTTAAGTGCCCAGCCGTGGGTCACGCGCGCGGCAGCGCACTAGCGGTCTGGTCCTGAGCTCCGTGGCCGCGGAACCAGCGGACCCGATCGCCGCTGGTGTCCCGCGATCGGGTCACAGAGCTGAAGAACGGGGAGAGGTCTGTGTAAACAAACCTCTCCCCCGCGCTTCCTACTCTGCCTGTCACTGATCGTCTGTTCCCTGTTATAGGGAAAGACGATCAGTGGCGTCAGACACCAAGCCACGCCCCCCTACAGTTAAAAAAACACACACACACACTTACCCCTCCCCGCCCCCCTAGTGGTTAACTCCTTCACTGCCAGTGTCGTTTACACAGGAATCAGTGCATTTGTATAGCACTGATTGCTGTATAAATGACAATGGTCCCACAAATGTGTCAAAAATGTCCGCTGTGTCCGCCATAATGTCGCAGTCACAATAAAAATCGCTGATCGCCGCCATTACTAGTAAAAAAAAAAATATTAATAAAAATGCCATAAAACTATCCCCTATTTTGTAAACGCTATAAATTTTGCGCAAACAAATCAATAATCGCTAATTGGGTTTTTACCAAAAATATGTAGAAGAATACGTATCGGCCTAAACTGAGGGAAAAAATATGTTTTTTTTATATATTTTTAGGGGATATTTATTATAGCAAAAAGTAAAAAATATAGATTTTTTTTCAAAATTGTCGCTCTATTTTTGTTTATAGCGCAAAAAAAATAAAAAACGTCAGGGGCGATCAAATACCACCAAAAGAAAGCTCTATTTGTGGGGAAAAAAAGGACGCCAATTTTGTTTGGATGCCACGTCGCACGACCGCGCAATTGTCAGTTAAAGCGACGCAGTGCCGAATCGCAAAAAGGGGGCCTGGTCCTTTGGCTGCCAATTGGTCCGGGGCTGAAGTGGTAAGAGGCCTATACATACATCAGACCAAAAAGATGGACAACTGAGGAGGAAAGAGGGACAGTCCTCCAAGTGATGGATAGTTGGGGGAATAAGAGTTTATACTATAAAGGGAATCCAAGACATCAAATGTATCGGTTCCAAAAACTAAACTTGACCCGTCGCCGTTATGGTTCCCCCTCTGAAGCCTTTCCTTGTGTCCTGCAGGCTCACTTCCGGAGAGACGAGTTCCTGGGCCGGATTAACGAGATCGTCTATTTCCTCCCGTTCTGCCGCTCCGAGCTCTCCCAGCTGGTCTCCAAAGAGCTGAACGCGTGGGCCAAAAAGGTAACCTAACCCAACATTGTCAGCAGAATGGTAGAAGTCACCGGGGTCCAGTATTGCAATATTCACTCCCTCTTACATAATTGATTTTCTTGTAAACACCTATTACTTCTGTGCCTCACGATTTTACTTCCTTGTCCCTCACCTAGGTGAAGTTGATGTAGATCTTCTCCACCCTAGCCTCCTAGGTAGGGTACATAGGGTACACCCATGAAGGCTGCAGGGCCATAGGTGCTGAACTCTGGCAAGATCCATCATAGCGCCATGTCTTTCCCATGCACATGTGGTGAAGAGAGCCATATATGTCAGAGCTATATAAATGTATAATAATAGTGTGGGGTGACATCGGAGTGTAAGCTCCTTCCTTCCCCCCATGGCCATTAATATGGAGTTGCCCCCCCCCCATGGCCATTAATATGAAGTTGCCCCCCCCCCCCCCATCATGACCATTAATATGAAGTTTCCCCCCCCCTCCCCCATGGCCATTAATATGGAGTTGCCCCCTCTTCCCCCATGGCCATTAATATGAAGTTGCCCCCCTTCCCCCATGGCCAGTAATATGAAGTTGCCTCCCTTCCCCCATGGACATTAATATGGAGTTGCCCCCCCTTCCCCCATGGCCATTAATATGAAGTTGCCCCCCCCCCCTTCCCCCATGGCCAGTAATATGAAGTTGCCTCCCTTCCCCCATGGACATTAATATGGAGTTGCCCCCCCCTTCCCCCGTGGCCATTAATATGAAGTTGCCCCCCTTCCCCCATGGCCATTAATATGGAGTTGCCCCCCCATTCCCCCGTGGCCATTAATATGGAGTTGCCCCCCCTTCCCCCATGGCCAATAATATGGAGTTGCCCCCCCCTTCCCCCGTGGCAATTAATATGTAGTTGCCCCCCTTCCCCCATGGCCAATAATATGGATTCTCCCCCCCCCCCCCCTCCACCATAGTCCTTAATATAGCGTTGTGCCCCCTTCAACCCATGGCCGATAATATGGAGTTGTCCCCCCTTCCCCCCATGGTCATTATTAATATTGAGTTGCCCCGTTTGCAGCTGTACTAGCGTCCACTCCTCTAGGAAGGCTTTCTACAAGATTTTGGAGGGTGTCTGTGGAGATTTGTGCCCTTTTGGTCAGGTCAGGTACTGATGCTGGATAAGAAGAGCTGGCTCACCATTGGTGTTCCAATTCATCCCAAAGGTGGTCAGTAGGGTTGAGGTCGGGGCTCTGTGCAGGACACCTGAGTTCCTCCCCACCAAACTGGTCACATCATGTCTTTAAGGATCTGGCTTTGTACAAAGGACAAGAGTCATACTGGAACAGACAAGGGTCTTCACCAAACTGTTACCACAAGGTTGGAAGAGCACAACGGTCTACAATGTCTTCGTATGATCTAGTATGACCCTTCACTGGAAGTCCTCGTGTCATCTAGTGACTCCAGGTACGTCCCTAGTCCTCCTGTCATCTAGTGACTCCAGGTACTTGCCTAGTCCTCGTGTCCTCTAGTGACTCCAGGTACATCCCTATTCCTCGTGTCATCTAGTGACTCCAGGTGCGTGCCTAGTCCTCGTGTCATCTAGTGACTCCAGGTACGTGCCTAGTCCTCGTGTCATCTAGTGACTCCAGGTGCGTGCCTAGTCCTCGTGTCATCTAGTGACTCCAGGTACGTGCCTAGTCCTCGTGTCATCTAGTGACTCCAGGTACGTCCCTAGTCCTCGTGTCATCTAGTGACTCCAGGTGCGTCCCTAGTCCTCGTGTCCTCTAGTGACTCCAGGTAGGTGCCTAGTCCTCGTGTCCTCTAGTGACTCCAGGTAGGTGCCTAGTCCTCGTGTCCTCTAGTGACTCCAGGTAGGTGCCTAGTCCTCGTGTCCTCTAGTGACTCCAGGTACGTGCCTAGTCCTCGTGTCCTCTAGTGACTCCAGGTACGTCCCTAGTCCTCGTATCATCTAGTGACTCCAGGTACGTGCCTAGTCCTCGTGTCATCTAGTGACTCCAGGTGCGTGCCTAGTCCTCGTGTCATCTAGTGACTTCAGGAATGTCCCTAGTCCTCGTGTCATCTAGTGACTTCAGGTATGTCCCTAGTCCTCGTGTCATCTAGTGACTCCAGGTACTTGCATAGTCCTCGTGTCATCTAGTGACTCCAGGTACGTGCCTAGTCCTTGTGTCATCTAGTGACTCCAGGTACGTGCCTAGTCCTCATGTCCTCTAGTGACTCCAGGTACGTGCCTAGTCCTCGTGTCATCTAGTGACTCCAGGTACGTGCCTAGTCCTTGTGTCATCTAGTGACTCCAGGTACTTGCCTACTCCTCGTGTCATCTAGTGACTCCAGGTACATGCCTAGTCCTCGTGTCATCTAGTGACTCCAGGTACGTGCCTAGTCCTTGTGTCATCTAGTGACTCCAGGTACTTGCCTACTCCTCGTGTCATCTAGTGACTCCAGGTACATGCCTAGTCCTCGTGTCATCTAGTGACTCCAGGTACGTGCCTAGTCCTCGTGTCATCTAGTGACTCCAGGTACGTCCCTAGTCCTCGTGTCATCTAGTGACTCCAGGTACGTGCCCAGTCCTCGTGTCATCTAGTGACCCCAGGTACATGCCTAGTCCTCGTGTCATCTAGTGACTCCAGGTACGTGCCTAGTCCTCGTGTCATCTAGTGACTCCAGGTACGTCCCTAGTCCTCGTGTCATCTAGTGACTCCAGGTACGTGCCTAGTCCTCGTGTCCTCAAGTGACTCCAGGTACGTCCCTAGTCCTCGTGTCCTCAAGTGACTCCAGGTACGTCCCTAGTCCTTGTGTCATCTAGTGACTCCAGGTACGTCCCTAGTCCTCGTGTCATCTAGTGACTCCAGGTATGTGCCTAGTCCTCGTGTCATCTAGTGACTCCAGGTACGTGCCTAGTCCTCGTGTCATCTAGTGACTCCAGGTACGTCCCTAGTCCTCGTGTCATCTAGTGACTCCAGGTACGTCCCTAGTCCTCGTGTCATCTAGTGACTCCAGGTACGTCCCTAGTCCTCGTGTCATCTAGTGACTCCAGGTACTTGCCTAGTCCTTGTGTCATCTAGTGGCTCCAGGTACGTGCCTAGTCCTCGTGTCATCTAGTGACTCCAGGTACGTGCCTAGTCCTCGTGTCATCTAGTGACTCCAGGTACATGCCTAGTCCTCGTGTCATCTAGTGACTCCAGGTGCGTGCCTAGTCCTCGTGTCATCTAGTGACTCCAGGTACGTGCCTAGTCCTCGTGTCATCTAGTGACTCCAGGTACGTGCCTAGTCCTCGTGTCATCTAGTGACTCCAGGTACGTGCCTAGTCCTCGTGTCATCTAGTGACTCCAGGTATGTCCCTAGTCCTCGTGTCATCTAGTGACTCCAGGTACGTGCCTAGTCCTCGTGTCATCTAGTGACTCCAGGTACGTGCCTAGTCCTCGTGTCATCTAGTGACTCCAGGTACGTCCCTAGTCCTCGTGTTATCTAGTGACTCCAGGTACTTGCCTAGTCCTTGTGTCATCTAGTGGCTCCAGGTGCGTGCCTAGTCCTCGTGTCATCTAGTGACTCCAGGTACGTGCCTAGTCCTCGTGTCATCTAGTGACTCCAGGTACGTGCCTAGTCCTCGTGTCATCTAGTGACTCCAGGTATGTCCCTAGTCCTCGTGTCATCTAGTGACTCCAGGTACGTGCCTAGTCCTCGTGTCATCTAGTGACTCCAGGTACGTGCCTAGTCCTCGTGTCATCTAGTGACTCCAGGTACGTCCCTAGTCCTCGTGTCATCTAGTGACTCCAGGTACTTGCCTAGTCCTTGTGTCATCTAGTGGCTCCAGGTACGTGCCTAGTCCTCGTGTCATCTAGTGACTCCAGGTACGTGCCTAGTCCTCGTGTCATCTAGTGACTCCAGGTACGTGCCTAGTCCTCGTGTTATCTAGTGACTCCAGGTACGTCCCTAGTCCTCGTGGGGGGGGGCAGGAGAGGGGGAGATGTTCTGAAGTCCTTCTTTTCCTAGGCATTTCAGATGGTTCACTGACATTTGCAGCCAAGCAACCTGCATTTCTGGGTTGGCGGCGGCAGCAGCCCGCACACTTCCCACAGTACCAGATTCCTTTTTAAAGGGCCCCGGCGTCGGATGCCGGAGAGCAACACGCCGCATAGCTGACCCCGCCGTTCTGGTTTCCATGACGACCGGCGGGCCGAAGCGCTCCCCTCGGGGCGTGTAATAAGCGGCCAGTGTCAGAGGACAGCTACGAGCGGACAACCCCGCGGCTAGTAACTGCACCCCAGACGCCCCGCTGCAACCTTTCATCACAATAAGAGCACAAGAATGAGGCTTTGTGAGCGCGCCCGGGCCGCTGCTTAACACGCCGACAACTTCCGCAACGGCCTCTAAATGATCCCCGAAGAGGAGTAAAACCGGACCCACAGCGATCAACTGTATCCGGCTATCCCTGTACTGCCCGCTGCTCACCCCGCAGCGCCGGAAATGTGGGGTGCCTACCTAGAAAGCGGTCCTAGACAGGCTAATGTTACCCAGCAAACACTGCAACCGCACGACAGTTGGAAAGTTCACACAATTAACCTGGAACCCCCCCCCCCCGTCTCTCCACCCGGTTTACAGCCTTTTCATCTCCTTTGCAATCTTGTACAATACTCACCTACTACGTGTATATAGCAGTGATGGGGAACCTCGGCACCCCAGATGTTTGGGAACTACATTTCCCATGATGCTCATGAACTCTGCAGTGCAGTCAGGGGTCAAGTCCTGGGGAAAAAAGCGTGGGAACTCCCACCCAAGATCCACTCCCCCACCAAAAAAAAAAAATGATACGCTCATATGCACGAACGCTTCAAAAGTGGTATTTTTCATCCAATTTTCGTATTGTGTGTATGAAGCTTAACAATCCTCAATAAACATAAATCCGGTAATTCTCTGAATAATCAGCATTCATACAATTGTGCTTCCATGTAATGTGATCATCATGTTCTGATCTTTATTGGGGAATGTTATTTTGTATATAGAGTGTTTATGTGGTGAGTTTACACTTTTCATTGAACAGAGTTTGGATAACACAGGGTTAAACGGAAAGGTGATAAATGAACTGCACATTATCTGGACAGAATGCTTGGGGAGATAGTGATGTGTTCCTGCTTAGGAGATGTATGTTAGCTTGGGGGGGGGGGGCTGCAAACTCTGCAGGGGCTCCAACACACACTCGCTGCTATTCCAACCCTTCACATATTTCCACATAAACTTTCCTCCTGGCATTAAACTTTGCCAGGTATTGTGCTCAGCTTACCACCCCAAACTGATGTTCCTCCCTCAGCTCACCTCTCTCCCTGCATGTCCTGTGAGCAGAATAGCTGTGCTCCTCCTCTGGGTTCTCTCATCATATGGCACTGAAGATAGAGGAGGGGGGGATTCAGCCGGACACACAGAGCAAGTATGCAGGAGACTGGGGGGGGGGGGGGAGATGAGGAGACAGAAAATCAGGAGGGGGCCGGCGGGGAGGAGCGCATCACGAGAGGTCTGACTAAATACAACCCTTAGCAGCAGGGACCTGATCTACCTGTCAACTAGCTGTGATTGACAGGTAGATCAAAGCGGAAGCTGTCATGGGGCCCCCTACTGGCAATGCCTGAATGGTCAGGTGTGCGGCACTTACTATTGCGAGCTGTGTCAGCGGCTGCTGGTGTAGCACCTGCCACACAGCTCGCATACTTCAAAGTCTTGCAGGACACGGCTGCTAACGGGAACTGAGTTCCTGTTGTGGAAAAAGTACAGGAACTCCGTTCCCATGCGTTCCCGCAGGACTTGAGCCCTGAGTGTAGTTGAGCATCATGGGAAATGTAGTTCCAAAACATCTGGAGTGCCGAGGTTCACCATCACTGGTATATAGGATTGAAGCACCACATCGTAATATTCAACTCCAAATTGATTCTAATTATCAATTGTTTGCAAAAACGACGTCCCCCCCTCCCCTTCTCTCTCTCTCTCTCTCTCTCTTCATCTGGGCTAACACATAACACAATAAAAAATACAATAAAAGAAAGAGATTAATAAAAAAACTATTATAGATAAAACAAAACATTGTTACAAAGGATTCAAACTGTTGGGGAAATAGATCTGATATCAGTAAAAGTGTGGAGATATTCAACCGATAATAGTATTGCTAATCAATATAAATGGTAATAAAAATGAAGATCACGCTAAATTAATATTTGTATTCATGAAAATATTAATAACACTCAACTTGGTACCAATATTCCTGTTTATAGTATATAATAAAATATATCAATGCAAAAAAAAGAGCTATATACAGTATCTTACAAAAGTAAGTACACCCCTCACATTTTTGTAAATATTTTCTTCTATCTTTTCATGTGACAACACTGAAGAAATGACACTTGTCTACAATGTAAAGTAGTGAGTGTACAGCTTGTATAACAGTGTAAATTTGCTGTCCCCTCAAAATAACTCAACTCACAGCCATTAATGTCTAAACCGCTGGCAACAAAAGTGAGTACACCCCTAAGTGAAAATGTCCAAATTGGGCCCAATTAGCCATTTTCCCCTCCCCGGTGTCATGTGACTCGTTAGTGTTACAAAGTCTCGGGTGTGAATGGGGAGCAGGTGTGTTAAATTTGGTGTTATCGCTCTCACTCTCTCATACTGGTCACTGGAAGTTCAACATGGCACCTCATGGCAAAGAACTCTAAAAAAAAGATTTTTTGCTCTACATAAAGATGGCCGAGGCTATAAGAAGATTGCCAAGACCCTGAAACTGATCTGCAGCACGGTGGCCAAGACCATACAGCGGTATAACAGGACAGGTTCCACTCAGAACAGACCTCGCCATGGGCGACCAAAGAAGTTGAGGTCACATGCTCAGCGTCATATCCAGAGGTTGTCTTTGGGAAATAGAGGTATGAGTGCTGCCAGCATTGCTGCAGAGGTTGTCAGTGCAGCGCAGCCTGTCAGTGCTCAGACCATACGCCGCACACTGCATCAAATTGGTCTGCATGGCTGTCGTCCCAGACGGAGGCCTCTTCTAAAGATGATGAACAAGAAAGTCCACAAACAGTTTGCTGAAGACAAGCAGACTAAGGACATGTATTACTGGAACCATGTCCTGTGGTCTGATGAGACCAAGATAAACGTATTTGGTGTCAGATGGTGTCAGGCGTGTGTGGGGGCAACCAGGTGAGGAGGACAAAGACAAGTGTGTCTTGTCTAGTCAAGCATGGTGGGGGGAGTGTCATGGTGGTGGGAGTGTCATGGTCTGGGGCTGCATGAGTGCTGCCGGCACTGGGGGGCTACAGACCATTGAGGGAACCATGAATACCAACATGTACTGTGACATACTGAAGCAGAGCATGATCCCCTCCCTTCAGAGACTGGGCCGCAGGGCAGTATTCCAACATGATAACCACCCCAAACACACCTCCAAGACCACCACTGCCTTGCTAAAGAAGCTGAGGGTAAAGGTGATGGACTGGCCAAGCATGTCTCCAGACCTAAACCCTATTGATCATCTGTGGGACATCCTCAAACGGAAGGTGGAGGAGCGCAAGGTCTCTAACATCCACCAGCTCTGTGATGTCGTCATGGAGGAGGGGAAGAGGACTCCAGTGACAACCTGTGAAGCTCTGGTGACCTCCATGCCCAAGAGGGTTAAGGCAGTGCTGGAAAATAATGGCGGCCACACAAAATATTGACACTTTGGGCCCAATTTGGACATTTTCTCTTAGGGGTGTACTGACTTTTGTTGCCAGTGGTTTAGACATTAATGGCTGTGTGTTGAGTTTTTTTGAAGGGACATCAAATTTACACTGTTATACAAGCTGTACACTCACTACTTTACATTGTAGACAAGTGTCATTTCTTCAGTGTTGTCACATGAGAAGATAGAAGAAAATATTTACAGAAATGTGAGGGGTGTACTTACTTTTGTGAGATACTGTAAATGTATAATAGTGTGTGGCTGTGGGGGAACATTAGAGTGTAAGCTCCTCTTGTACAGAGACTGATGTGATTGGCTCAGTGTTCTCTGTACAGCACTGCGGTATATGTCAGAGCTATATACATGTATAATAATAATATTGTGTGACTGTGGGGGAGGGGATATTAGAGTGTGAGCTCCTCTTCTGCAGACTGATGTGCGGGTCAGACAGGTCCTCTCATTGTTAGCACTGGGCAGGTTAGACAATGCGGAGCTGAGATAATTGCTGGTGATGTTGGGTGAGGGTTCTCGGCGGGGTTCCTGGTCTTGGGGTGACCCTCTGGCGTCCCCTGAGAGCGGCTCATTATCACAGAATAGTCTGTTGTTTTGTCTCGGTGCCCAGAACAGACCTGGCATTGATTCCTGGGTCACCCCCGACACAGAACAGGACACTCAGCTCCTTCCCGCAGAGAGAAGGTAATTATGTCAGTAGAAGCAGCACTGGATTATTGTGCATTGTATCATCCCAGCTCCGACCCGTCTCCGGGATATTATAGAGGATCTCCGGTCCGTACACACGGTGCCGGATTGGTGCTAAAGTTACACAATGTTGGAAATTATTTGTGATACACAGTTTACATTTTTGCTGTTCCATATTTTGTAGTGATTGTACTTCCTGGACAGATTTGTACATTTTTCCAGTAGTAGTGACTGACAAGTCATGTCAGGCAATTAGAATCCAGAGGCTGTAATACGGCATTAATGGCCTATAGAGAGCCGGAGTGATCAGCACTGCCCCCCGCAGGACGCCGACCCTCCATATCACTCATGTGGATCTCTAATTACAAAGTCTATTCAGGATCCAGAGTTATAAAATGTATGTTTTATATTAAGGTGATCCATCTGTTCCCTCCCACACTCCTCTCCTCTCTCTCTCTCCTCTCTCTACTCTGCTTCCCTCTCCTCTCTCTACTCTCCTCTCTGCTTGTCTCTCCTCTCCTCTCTCTACTCTGCTTGCCTCTCCTCTCTTCTTCTCTTCTCAGCTCTCCTCTCTCTTCTCTGCTTGCCTATGCTCTCCTCTCTTCTTTCCTCTCCTCTCCTCTCTCTACTCTGCTTGTCTCTCCTCTCTTCTCTCCTCTCCTCTCTCTTCCCTGCTTGTCTCTACTCTCCTCTTCTCTCTCCTCTCCTCTCTCTACTCTGCTTGTCTCTCCTCTCCGCTCTTCTCAGCTCTCCTCTCTTCTCTCTTCTCTCCTCTCTCTACTCTGCTTGTCTCTCCTCTCTTCTTTCCTCTCCTCTCTTTTCTCTGCTTGCCTCTACTCTCCTCTCTCCTCTCCTCTACTCTCCTCTCCTTCTCTCCTCTCCTCTTCTCTCCTCTCTTCTCTCCTCTCTTCTCTCCTCTCTCCTCTCTCTTCTCTGCTTGCCTCTACTCTCCTCTTCTCTCCTCTCCTCTCCTCTACTCTCCTCTTCTCTCCTCTCCTCTCCTCTACTCTCCTCTTCTCTCCTCTCTCCTCTCCTCTTCTCTCCTCTCTCCTCTCTCTTCTCTGCTTGCCTCTACTCTCCTCTTCTCTCCTCTCTCCTCTCCTCTTCTCTCCTCTCCTCTTCTCTCCTCTACTCTCCTCTTCTCTCCTCTCTCCTCTCTCTTCTCTGCTTGCCTCTCCTCTCTTCTTCTCTTCTCTGCTCTCCTCTCTTCTTCTCTGCTCTCCTCTCTTCTTCTCTGCTTGTCTCTCCTCTCCTCTCTTCTTTCCTCTCCTCTCCTCTCTCTTCTCTGCTTGCCTCTACTCTCCTCTTCTCTCCTCTCCTCTACTCTCCTCTTCTCTTCTCTCCTCTTCTCTCCTCTTCTCTACTCTCCTCTTCTCTTCTCTCCTCTCTCTCCTCTTCTCTACTCTCCTCTTCTCTCCTCTCTCCTCTCTATTTCCCTTCTCTCCTCTCCTCTCCCTTCTCTCTTCTCTTCTCCCTTCTCTCCTCTCTCTTCTCTGCTTGCCTCTACTCTCCTCTCTCCTCTCCGTTTCCCTTCTCTCCTCTCCTCTCTCTTCTCTGCTTACCTCTCCGTTTCCCTTCTCTCCTCTCCTCTCTCTTCTCTGCTTACCTCTCCGTTTCCCTTCTCTCCTCTCCTCTCTCTTCTCTGCTTACCTCTACTCTCCTCTTCCCAGCTCTCCTCCTCTCTTCTCTGCTTGCCTCTACTCTACTCTCCTCTTCTCTCTCCTCTCCTCTCCTCTCTCCTCTCTTCTCTGCTTGCCTCTACTCTCCTCTTCCCAGCTCTCCTCCTCTCTTCTCTTTTGCCTCTACTCTACTCTCCTCTTCTCTCTCCTCTCCTCTCTCTTCTCTGCTTGCCTCTACTCTCCTCTTCACAGCTCTCCTCTCTCTTCTGCTAGCCTCTACTCTCCTCTTCTTTTCTCTCCTCTGTCCTCTCCTCTCCTTTTCTCTTCTCTCCTCTTCTCAGCTCTCCTCTTCTCAGCTCTCCTCTTCTCTGCTGGCCTCTACTCTCCTCTTCCCAGCTCTCCTCTATTTTCTCTGTTTGCCTCACCTCTCCTCTCCTCTTCTTTCCTCTCTCCTCTTCTTTCCTTCCTTCTCTTCTTTCCTTTCTCCTCTCATTTCTCTTCTCTCCCTTTCTCTTCTCTCCTCTTCTCAGCTGACCTCTACGTTCCTCTTCCCAGCTCTCCTCTCTCTTCTCTTCTCCGTTTGCCTCACCTCCTGTATCCTCTTCTCCCCTCTCTCCTTTTCTCTTCTCTCCTCTTCTTTCCTCTCTCCTCTTCTTTCCTCTCTCCTCTTCTTTCCTCTCTCCTCTCCTTTTCTCTTCTCTCCTCTTCTCAGCTCTCCTCTTCTCAGCTGACCTCTACTTTCCTCTTCCCAGCTCTCCTCTCTCTTCTCCTCTTCTCTGCTTGCCTCACCTCTACTCTCATCTTCTCAGCTATCCACTCTCCTCTTCTCTGCTCTCCTCTTCTCTGCCCTCCACCCCTGTCCTCTTATCTGTTCTCCTCTCCTCATCTGATCTGCTCTAATTTTTTGTCCCTTTTATTGTTCTTCTGTCTTCTCTTCTGTCCTGTCCTCTGCTCTAATCCATTCTCCTCTCCAGTCTTCTCATTTGCTTTCCTCGTGCTATCTCCTCTACTGTCATCTCATCTGCTCCCCTCTCTTGTAACCTTCTTTGCTCTCCTTTCCTCCTCTTTGTTCTTTTCTTTAGTCTTCTGTCCTCTACTCGCTTCTGCTTGTCTCTCATGTCCTCTTCTCTGTTCTGCTGTCTTTCCTCTGCTCTTCTCTCCTGTTCTCTCCCCTGTGCTCTGCTTTTCTCTCCTGCCTCCTTCTCTGCTTTTCTTTCCTCTGCTCTTCTCTGCTGTCCTGTCCCCTTCTCTGCCCTGCTTTCTTTCGTCCTCTGTTCTTCTCTCCATTGCTCTCCTGTTCACATCTCTGCTCTGCTCTCCTGTCCTCCACCCTGTTCTCTCCTTTGCTCTCCACTCCTCTCTCCTGTCCACTCTTCTGCTCCTCTGCCCCCCTTCTCTGCTCCCCTGTGCTCTACCCTGTTCTCTCCTTTGCTCTCCTCTCATCTGCTCTCCTGTCCACTCCTCTCCTGTCCTGTCTGTCACATTCTCTGCTCTCTTGTCCACTGCTCTTCTCTACTGTCCTGTCCCCTTCTCTGCTCTACTCTCCTCTGCTCTCCTGTCCCCTGTTCTGCTCTCTTCTCTGATCTGCTGTCCACTCTTCTCCTCTGCTCTCCTGTCCTATTCTCTGCTCTGCTCTCCTGTCCTCTGCACTTCTCTTTTACTTTTCTCTGCTCTCCCGTCTTCTCCTCTGCTCTATTCACTTCTGTCTTCTCCTCTATTCACTTCTCTCTTCTCCTCTGCTCTATTCACTTCCGTCTTCTCCTCTGCTCTATTCACTTCTGTCTCCTCCTCTGCTCTATTCACTTCTGTCTTCTCCTCTGCTCTCCTCCCTCCCCTTTCTTTCATGCCCTCCCTCTCTTAAGCTCGCCGTACAGTAGCAGAATTTCAAAGGAACGAATGTTCTTACAGTATATTCGAAGACAAGACGAATGTCGTTTGAACGTACCTTTAAAAAAAATACATTTGCTTTTAACATTCGATTTTGGAGTGATGGACAAATGAAAACCACATTCGCTATGAGAAATTTGTTTGTTCGAATTTTCTCATCACAAAAACGGCCATCGATTTGATCCCACTAATGATTATAAAGTAGAACAAAACATTCCAAAAACATTTCAATAAACTTCTACCAGTGTATGGTCCGCTCTATTCTTTCCCTCTCTTGTTTCTTGTTCTCTGTTTCCTCTACATTTCCTCTTCACACCACCTCTCCCGCTCTCTGGACAGATTTAATCCATCGGTCTGATGTATTCACCTCTTAATCCTCTGCCATTCGTGTGGATCCTTCTAACAGATCTCCTGTCCTCCTCCTCAGGCCAAAGAACGACATGAGATCTCTCTACTGTGGGACATCGAGGTGATAGATGTCCTGGCCGACGGGTACAACGTCCATTATGGAGCCCGCTCCATCAAGTATGAGGTATTAGATCCGGAAGAATGAGGGGAGGCTGTCCTTCCATCCCATAATCTATAAATATGGAGGATGAACAAGGAACTTCAAACATTTTAGGCTTTCTAAAGAACCAACCACTGCGGGGTTACCTAAAGTCTACCTAAAGACCAACTACTACCAACTAGGGATGGGCCCGGTGCTCGATGCGAACCCACGTTCGCATCGAGCACCGGGCGTTCGCTCGCTCGGCGAGCCCAGAACTATTTTGGCCGCTCGCATCACGTTCGTGTGTTGCGAGCGGCCCCGCAATGCATTGCGGCCGGCGCGGCCGGCGCAGTGCATTGCTGGCTGATGATTGGCCAAGCATGCACTGTGACCCCGCATGCTTGGCCAATCACAGCCCCGGAAACTCGAAGAGCCATAATTGGCTACAGGCAGGACGCCTGTAGCCAATTACAGCTCAGGGGCTGTAGTACACGCCCCCCCCTATAAAAGGCCGCCACGCCGTCTGCGCCGGTCACATGCTGTTCCGGCGCAGATAGAGCAGGATAGATCTGTGACACTCTGCTGGATTTAGTTAGTTAGAGAGATTTACTTAGAGAGATCGAGTTAGATAGATTCATTCATTTAGATTGATTTAGAAAGAGGGGCTTGTAGTGTGTTCGTGGCAGGCAGGCAGAGCTCCTATATTTTGTTCCCAGAAGCACCTATAGGACTTGTAGTGTGTTCGTGGCAGGCAGGCAGAGCTCCTATATTTTGTTCCCAGAAGCACCTATAGGACTTGAAGTGTGTTAGTCCCATCACACAGAGATCATATATTTTGTTCCCAGAAGCACCTATAGGACTTGAAGTGTGTTAGTCCCCATCACACAGACCTATATTTCCTTCCCAGAAGCACCTATAGGACTTGAAGTGTGTTAGTCCCATCACACAGAGATCATATATTTTGTTCCCAGAAGCACCTATAGGACTTGAAGTGTGTTAGTCCCATCACACAGACCTACATTTTCTTCCCAGAAGCACCTATAGGACTTGAAGTGTGTTAGTCCCCATCACACAGAGATCATATATTTTGTTCCCAGAAGCACCTATAGGACTTGAAGTGTGTTAGTCCCATCACACAGACCTACATTTTCTTCCCAGAAGCACCTATAGGACTTGAAGTGTGTTAGTCCCATCACACAGAGATCATATATTTTGTTCCCAGAAGCACCTATAGGACTTGAAGTGTGTTAGTCCCATCACACAGAGATCATATATTTTGTTCCCAGAAGCACCTATAGGACTTGAAGTGTGTTAGTCCCATCACACAGACCTACATTTTCTTCCCAGAAGCACCTATAGGACTTGAAGTGTGTTAGTCCCATCACACAGAGATCATATATTTTGTTCCCAGAAGCACCTATAGGACTTGAAGTGTGTTAGTCCCATCACACAGACCTACATTTTCTTCCCAGAAGCACCTATAGGACTTGAAGTGTGTTAGTCCCATCACACAGAGATCATATATTTTGTTCCCAGAAGCACCTATAGGACTTGAAGTGTGTTAGTCCCATCACACAGACCTATATTTCCTTCCCAGAAGCACCTATAGGACTTGAAGTGTGTTAGTCCCATCACACAGAGATCATATATTTTGTTCCCAGAAGCACCTATAGGACTTGAAGTGTGTTAGTCCCATCACACAGACCTACATTTTCTTCCCAGAAGCACCTATAGGACTTGAAGTGTGTTAGTCCCATCACACAGAGATCATATATTTTGTTCCCAGAAGCACCTATAGGACTTGAAGTGTGTTAGTCCCATCACACAGAGATCATATATTTTGTTCCCAGAAGCACCTATAGGACTTGAAGTGTGTTAGTCCCATCACACAGACCTATATTTCCTTCCCAGAAGCACCTATAGGACTTGAAGTGTGTTAGTCCCATCACACAGAGATCATATATTTTGTTCCCAGAAGCACCTATAGGACTTGAAGTGTGTTAGTCCCATCACACAGAGATCATATATTTTGTTCCCAGAAGCACCTATAGGACTTGAAGTGTGTTAGTCCCATCACACAGAGATCATATATTTTGTTCCCAGAAGCACCTATAGGACTTGAAGTGTGTTAGTCCCATCACACAGACCTATATTTCCTTCCCAGAAGCACCTATAGGACTTGAAGTGTGTTAGTCCCATCACACAGACCTACATTTTCTTCTCAGAAGCACCCATAGGACTTGAAGTGTGTTAGTCCCATCACACAGACCTATATTTTCTTCCCAGAAGCACCTATAGGACTTGAAGTGTGTTAGTCCCATCACACAGAGATCCAATATTTTGTTCCCAGAAGCACCTATAGGACTTGAAGTGTGTTAGTCCCATCACACAGAGATCATATATTTTGTTCCCAGAAGCACCTATAGGACTTGAAGTGTGTTAGTCCCATCACACAGAGATCATATATTTTGTTCCCAGAAGCACCTATAGGACTTGAAGTGTGTTAGTCCCATCACACAGAGCTCCTATATTTTCTTCCCAGAAGCACCTATAGGACTTGAAGTGTGTTAGTCCCATCACACAGAGATCATATATTTTGTTCCCAGAAGCACCTATAGGACTTGACGTGTGTTAGTCCCATCACACAGACCTATATTTCCTTCCCAAGAAGCACCTATAGGACTTGAAGTGTGTTAGTCCCATCACACAGAGATCATATATTTTTGTTCCCAGAAGCACCTATAGGACTTGAAGTGTGTTAGTCCCATCACACAGACCTACATTTTCTTCCCAGAAGCACCTATAGGACTTGAAGTGTGTTAGTCCCATCACACAGAGATCATATATTTTGTTCCCAGAAGCACCTATAGGACTTGAAGTGTGTTAGTCCCATCACACAGAGATCATATATTTTGTTCCCAGAAGCACCTATAGGACTTGAAGTGTGTTAGTCCCATCACACAGAGATCATATATTTTGTTCCCAGAAGCACCTATAGGACTTGAAGTGTGTTAGTCCCATCACACAGAGATCATATATTTTGTTCCCAGAAGCACCTATAGGACTTGAAGTGTGTTAGTCCCATCACACAGACCTATATTTCCTTCCCAGAAGCACCTATAGGACTTGAAGTGTGTTAGTCCCATCACACAGACCTACATTTTCTTCTCAGAAGCACCCATAGGACTTGAAGTGTGTTAGTCCCATCACACAGACCTATATTTTCTTCCCAGAAGCACCTATAGGACTTGAAGTGTGTTAGTCCCATCACACAGACCTATATTTCCTTCCCAGAAGCACCTATAGGACTTGAAGTGTGTTAGTCCCATCACACAGAGATCATATATTTTGTTCCCAGAAGCACCTATAGGACTTGAAGTGTGTTAGTCCCATCACACAGACCTACATTTTCTTCCCAGAAGCACCTATAGGACTTGAAGTGTGTTAGTCCCCATCACACAGAGATCATATATTTTGTTCCCAGAAGCACCTATAGGACTTGAAGTGTGTTAGTCCCATCACACAGAGATCATATATTTTGTTCCCAGAAGCACCTATAGGACTTGAAGTGTGTTAGTCCCATCACACAGACCTATATTTCCTTCCAGAAGCACCTATAGGACTTGAAGTGTGTTAGTCCCATCACACAGAGATCATATATTTTGTTCCCAGAAGCACCTATAGGACTTGAAGTGTGTTAGTCCCATCACACAGAGATCATATATTTGTTCCCAGAAGCACCTATAGGACTTGAAGTGTGTTAGTCCCATCACACAGAGATCATATATTTTGTTCCCAGAAGCACCTATAGGACTTGAAGTGTGTTAGTCCCATCACACAGACCTATATTTCCTTCCCAGAAGCACCTATAGGACTTGAAGTGTGTTAGTCCCATCACACAGAGATCATATATTTTGTTCCCAGAAGCACCTATAGGACTTGAAGTGTGTTAGTCCCATCACACAGACCTATATTTCCTTCCCAAGAAGCACCTATAGGACTTGAAGTGTGTTATTCCCATCACACAGAGATCATATATTTTTGTTCCCAGAAGCACCTATAGGACTTGAAGTGTGTTAGTCCCATCACACAGACCTACATTTTCTTCCCAGAAGCACCTATAGGACTTGAAGTTTGTTAGTCCCATCACACCGAGATCATATATTTTGTTCCCAGAAGCACCTATAGGACTTGAAGTGTGTTAGTCCCATCACACAGAGATCATATATTTTGTTCCCAGAAGCACCTATAGGACTTGAAGTGTGTTAGTCCCATCACACAGAGATCATATATTTTGTTCCCAGAAGCACCTATAGGACTTGAAGTGTGTTAGTCCCATCACACAGACCTATATTTCCTTCCCAGAAGCACCTATAGGACTTGAAGTGTGTTAGTCCCATCACACAGACCTACATTTTCTTCTCAGAAGCACCCATAGGACTTGAAGTGTGTTAGTCCCATCACACAGACCTATATTTTCTTCCCAGAAGCACCTATAGGACTTGAAGTGTGTTAGTCCCATCACACAGAGATCATATATTTTGTTCCCAGAAGCACCTATAGGACTTGAAGTGTGTTAGTCCCATCACACAGAGATCATATATTTTGTTCCCAGAAGCACCTATAGGACTTGAAGTGTGTTAGTCCCATCACACAGAGATCATATATTTTGTTCCCAGAAGCACCTATAGGACTTGAAGTGTGTTAGTCCCATCACACAGACCTATATTTCCTTCCCAGAAGCACCTATAGGACTTGAAGTGTGTTAGTCCCATCACACAGAGATCATATATTTTGTTCCCAGAAGCACCTATAGGACTTGAAGTGTGTTAGTCCCATCACACAGACCTATATTTCCTTCCCAGAAGCACCTATAGGACTTGAAGTGTGTTAGTCCCATCACACAGAGATCATATATTTTGTTCCCAGAAGCACCTATAGGACTTGAAGTGTGTTAGTCCCATCACACAGACCTATATTTCCTTCCCAGAAGCACCTATAGGACTTGAAGTGTGTTAGTCCCATCACACAGAGATCATATATTTTGTTCCCAGAAGCACCTATAGGACTTGAAGTGTGTTAGTCCCATCACACAGACCTACATTTTCTTCTCAGAAGCACCCATAGGACTTGAAGTGTGTTAGTCCCATCACACAGACCTATATTTTTCTTCCCAGAAGCACCTATAGGACTTGAAGTGTGTTAGTCCCATCACACAGAGATCATATATTTTGTTCCCAGAAGCACCTATAGGACTTGAAGTGTGTTAGTCCCATCACACAGAGATCATATATTTTGTTCCCAGAAGCACCTATAGGACTTGAAGTGTGTTAGTCCCATCACACAGAGATCATATATTTTGTTCCCAGAAGCACCTATAGGACTTGAAGTGTGTTAGTCCCCATCACACAGACCTACATTTTCTTCCCAGAAGCACCTATAGGACTTGAAGTGTGTTAGTCCCCATCACACAGACCTACATTTTCTTCCCAGAAGCACCCATAGGACTTGAAGTGTGTTAGTCCCATCACACAGACCTATATTTTCTTCCCAGAAGCACCCATAGGACTTGAAGTGTGTTAGTCCCATCACACAGAGCTCCTCTATTTTCTTTGCAGAAGCACCCACAGGACTTCTAGTGTGTTAGTGGCATCACACAGAGCTCCTATATTTTCTTCTCAGCAGCACCCACAGGACTTCTAGTGTGTTAGTGGCATCACACAGAGCTCCTCTATTTTCTTTGCAGAAGCACCCACAGGACTTCTAGTGTGTTAGTGGCATCACACAGAGCTCCTCTATTTTCTTTGCAGAAGCACCCACAGGACTTCTAGTGTGTTAGTGGCATCACACAGAGCTCCTCTATTTTCTTTGCAGAAGCACCCATAGGACTTCTAGTGTGTTAGTGGCATCACACAGAGCTCCTATATTTTCTTCTCAGCAGCACCCACAGGACTTCTAGTGTGTTAGTGGCATCACACAGAGCTCCTCTATTTTCTTTGCAGAAGCACCCATAGGACTTCTAGTGTGTTAGTGGCATCACACAGAGCTCCTATATTTTCTTCTCAGCAGCACCCACAGGACTTCTAGTGTGTTAGTGGCATCACACAGAGCTCCTCTATTTTCTTTGCAGAAGCACCCACAGGACTTCTAGTGTGTTAGTGGCATCACACAGAGCTCCTCTATTTTCTTTGCAGAAGCACCCATAGGACTTCTAGTGTGTTAGTGGCATCACACAGAGCTCCTCTATTTTCTTTGCAGAAGCACCCATAGGACTTCTAGTGTGTTAGTGGCATCACGCAGAGCTCCTATATTTTCTTCTCAGCAGCACCCACAGGACTTCTAGTGTGTTAGTGGCATCACACAGAGCTCCTCTATTTTCTTTGCAGAAGCACCCACAGGACTTCTAGTGTGTTAGTGGCATCACACAGAGCTCCTCTATTTTCTTTGCAGAAGCACCCACAGGACTTCTAGTGTGTTAGTGGCATCACACAGAGCTCCTCTATTTTCTTTGCAGAAGCACCCATAGGACTTCTAGTGTGTTAGTGGCATCACACAGAGCTCCTATATTTTCTTCTCAGCAGCACCCACAGGACTTCTAGTGTGTTAGTGGCATCACACAGAGCTCCTCTATTTTCTTTGCAGAAGCACCCATAGGACTTCTAGTGTGTTAGTGGCATCACACAGAGCTCCTATATATTCTTCTCAGCAGCACCCACAGGACTACCGACTACAATGGCTGGAAGACCGCCAAGGGGAGGCAGAGCGTGCAGAGCCAAGAACACAGGGCAGGCAGGCTCTGTTTCTAGTGGACGTGGCCGTGGACGTGGACGTGGTCGTGCATCGTCATCAGCACGTGGCCATGGGACACGCGCGTCTTTGTTTTCGGCAGCTGGACATGTGGAGCCGCATCATGCTGAAGGCTTGGTAGAATGGATGACCAAGCCCTCCTCATCCTCCTCATCCTCTCTCACCCAGGCTCAGGGTACTGACAGAGCATCATCAGCCACCCCTTCCCTAGACCCACCATGTCCTCCTGAGGAGTCCCCCGAACTCTTTGAGCACAGTGTTGGGTACATGCTCCAGGAGGATGCCCAACGATTCGAAGGCTCGGATGATGATACCCAGCTTGAGGAATCTGGCAGTACTGTTCCACCAGCTGCAGCTTACTGCCAGGTTTGCTCTAGTGGTGAAGAGGGAGGGGATGATGAGGTCACTGACTCCACGTGGGTGCCTGAAGGGAGAGAGGATGAGGAGGAGGACGAGGAGGAGGAGGATGCGGCGTCACATGTCCAACGAGGCAGGATGCCCCCTGGAGGCCAGGTAGAGGCCAGCACAGCAACTGTACAACACCGCAGAGCTCCGCCTGTGCAGGGCGCTGCCTCTGCACGTTATCAGAAAAGTTCTTTGGTGTGGGCCTTTTTTGAGACGAGTGCAGCAGATCGCACCACTGCTATTTGCAATATTTGTCTCAAGCGTATCTCGCGTGGCCAAAACATCAGCCGCTTGGGCACCACAAGCATGACCAGACATATGGCGACCTGCCATGCAGCTCGTTGGCAGGCACACATAAAAGACCCACACCAAAGAACTAAGCGGACCTCTCCTTGCTCCTCCTCAGCTGGGATCTCCATCCCCACTACACCTTCAGTCCTCTCTGAAAGCTGCTCTGAGAGGACTGAAGGTGTAGAATTAGGTGTGTCACAACCAAGTACTTGCAGTACACCGACGTCCGATTGCAGCAGGCAAATTTCCCTGCCCCAGCTGCTGGACCGTAGAAAGAAGTACACTCCCAGCCATCCACATGCCCAGCGGTTGAATGCTAGCCTGGCTAAATTGCTAGCACTTCAACTGCTGCCTTTTCAGTTGGTAGACTCGGCCCCCTTCCGTGAGTTTGTTCAATGTGCGGTTCCTCAGTGGCAGGTTCCCAAACGCCACTTTTTCTCACGGAAGGCGATTCCGTCTCTCTACCGGCATGTGGAGGGCAATGTCCATGCCTCGCTGGACAGGGCGGTCAGCGGTAAGGTGCATATTACCGCTGACTCATGGTCCAGCAGGCATGGACAGGGACGGTACCTTTCTTTCACGGCCCATTGGGTCACTCTATTGGCAGCTGGGAGGGATGCAGGACAAGGTGCAGTAGTGTTGGAGGTTGTTCCGCCACCACGCCTCCAAAACGCTACTACTGCTACTGGTTGTGACACACCTCTCTCCTCCACCCCCTCCTCTTCTTCTTCCTCCAGTGCTCTGTCCTTGGAACCAGCGGTGCTCCGTAGGCGTACAAGGGGCTACGCAAGTACGCAGGCAAAAAGATGCCATGCCGTGCTTGCGCTGGTGTGTTTGGGGGACAGGAGCCACACTGGGCCAGAGGTTCTGGCAGCTCTGCAGGGGCAGGCCGAGAGGTGGTTGACGCCACGTCAGCTTAAGCCAGGAATGGTCGTTTCTGACAATGGCACCAACCTCCTCTCCGCCCTGCGACAGGGGCAGCTCACCCATGTGCCCTGCATGGCTCACGTCCTCAACCTGGTGGTGCAGCGGTTCTTGGGCAGGTTCCCAGGCTTACAGGGTGTCCTGAGGCAGGCCAGGAAAGTCTGTGTGCATTCCGCCGATCTTATAATGCCAGTGCTCGGCTGACTGAGCTGCAAAAAGGAGCTGAACCTGCCCAAGAACCGCCTAATATGTGACATGCCCACCAGGTGGAACTCAACGTTGGCCATGCTGCAGCGACTGCACACGCAGCAGAGGGCCATCAATGAGTACCTTTGCGACTACGGCACCAGGACAGGGTCAGGGGAGCTTGGTTTTTTTTCCCCACGTCAGTGGAGCATGATCAGGGATGCATGCACTGTCCTCTCACCATTTGAGGAGGCCACGAGGATGGTGAGCAGTGACAGTGCATGCATCAGTGACACTGTCCCTCTTGTCCACCTGTTGGAGCATACGCTGCGTGGGATAATGGACAGGGCACTTGAGGCAGAACAGAGGCAGGAAGAGGAGGACTTCCTTGCCTCTCAAGGCCCCCTTTATCCGGACAGTGTTCCTTCTGTCCCACCCATCACACAGGAAGAGGAGGAGGAGGAGGAGGAGGAGGATTGTGTGAGCATGGAGGTGGAGCCTGGCACTCAGCATCAGCAGCAGCAGTCTTTTAGGGATGATGTACAGTCCCAACAAACCAGTGGACTTGTACGTGGCTGGGAGGAGGTGGCTGGCGATCATGTCATCCTCAGTGACCCAGAAGACTCCGGACCGAATGCCTCAGCTAACCTACGCTGCATGGCCTCCCTGATCCTGCAAAGCCTGCGGAAGGATCCTCGTGTTCTTCGGATCAAGGAGAGGGACCATTACTGGCTGGCCACTCTCCTTGATCCGCGGTACAAGGGTAAGGTTGCGGACCTTATCTTGCCGTCGCAGAGGGAGCAGAGGATGAGACATCTCAGGGAGGCCTTGCAGAAAGGTCTGTGCAACGCGTTCCCAGAAACTGGGAGGTTACAAACTCCTGGTCCTGGGCGACGAGTTGCTGAGGCTTCGGTCAGTGGCAGAAGGAGCGGTGGGGAAGGTGGACGTCTGACCGATGCGTTCAGACAATTTTTTAGTCCGCAGCCCCAAGGTATGATCGGTTCCAGCAACCATCGCCAGCGTCTGATATACATGGTGCAGGAATACCTTGGGGCAAGGTCAGACTTGGACACCTTTCCCACCGAAAATCCTCTGGCTTACTGGGTCCTGAGGATGGATCACTGGCCAGAGCTTGCACAGTATGCAATTGAGCTACTGGCCTGTCCTGCCTCCAGCGTTCTTTCCGAACGCACATTCAGTGCTGCTGGAGGATTTGTGACTGATCATAGGGTGCGCCTGTCCACCGCCTCGGTTGATCGACTGACCTTCATCAAAATGAATCAGTCTTGGATCACCACCAGCTACCAGGCACCTGAGGCGGATATAACCGAATAATTTTTAATGTCACATCCCTTCAAGACTGCCTATGCTGATGCTGAGTGACTGTCCTCTTATGTTCACTGACTATCCTCTTCCTCCTCCTCAATGATCCATGCCACCACACCAGTGCCTAAGGCACAATTTTTCAGCCCCTGTTTAACAGGGGCGTGTACATACAATTTTTATATAAAAAAATGCTTCGCAACACGTGTGACTGCTGTGCTCCAAGTACAGTATCTGTGAGGGGTTGCAGTGTTGTGGCACCAGCACCAGTGCCTAAGGCACAATTTTTCAGCCCCTGTTTTAACAGGGGCGGGTACTTACAATTTTTTAAAAAAATGCTTCGCAACACATGTGACTGCTGTGCTCCAAGTACAGTATCTGTGAGGGGTTGCAGTGTTGTGGCACCAGCACCAGTGCCTAAGGCACAATTTTTTCAGCCCCTGTTTAACAGGGGCGTGTACTTACAATTTTTTAAAAAAATGCTTCGCAACACGTGTGACTGCTGTGCTCCAAGTACAGTATCTGTGAGGGGTTGCAGTGTTGTGGCACCAGCACCAGTGCCTAAGGCACAATTTTTCAGCCCCTGTTTAACAGGGGCGTGTACTTACAATTTTTTTAAAAAATGCTTTGCAACACGTGTGACTGCTGTGCTCCAAGTACAGTCTCTGTGAGGGGTTGCAGTGTTGTGGCACCAGCACCAGTGCCTAAGGCACAATTTTTCAGCCCCTGTTTAACAGGGGCGTGTAATTACAAATCTTGATCTAATAGTTCACAGCAGGGCCCATTCCTGCGCCCACCAAGAGTAACTATGAGGGCCTGCAGTCTTGTGGCAACACCGTCCACCACCACCGCCAAAGGCCCAATTTTTCTGCCCTGTTCATCAGGTGCTTGCAATTACAAATCTTGATCTAATAACTCACAGCAGGGCCCATTCCTGCGCCCACCAAGAGTAACTATGAGGGCCTACAGTCTTGTGGCAACACCGTCCACCACCACCGCCAAAGGCCCAATTTTTCTGCCCTGTTCATCAGGTGCTTGCAATTACAAATCTTGATCTAATAACTCACAGCAGGGCCCATTCCTGCGCCCACCAAGAGTAACTGTGAGAGCTTACAGTCTTGTGGCAACACCGTCCACCACCACCACCACCCCCAATTTTTCTGCCCTGTTCAACAGGTGCATGCAATTACAAATCTTGATCTATTAACTCATAGCAGGGCCCATTCCTGTGCCCACCAGTCTTGTGGCTACACCAACATCTAATAGGGCAAATTTCTGCAGAGTATATACGCCAGGGCCCTACTTTCAAACATCCAACTTACAAACGACTCCTACTTGCAAATGGAAAGAGAAAACAGGAAGTGAGAGGAAATCTACCCCTAGGAAGGGAAATTCTATCCTGTTAGATTTAATTTGGGAAAAAGGTATCTCCTCTCTACTGATACTTTATCACCAATCCTTGTTTCAATTAAAACCCCACTTTTCCAAAAACATTTGTCATTGGGACGGAAAGTGAGGTGACATGTTCTGAACAGATGTGCAAAGACAGCAAATGTTACAGGGGTGATAACCCCTCCCTATGTTCTCCAAAAAGCTTAAAAATTGATTTTTTTGGGATGGAGCTACACTTCATAATGTACCTGTTCAGATTCTACTTAAGAACAAACCTAAAGCCGCAAGTGGTTTTAAATGGCTTCTTTTTTTCCTTTACAAATGTCATTTTGTGCAAGGACAGTTCTAAACACGGGAAACACATGCCACTTCACAGGCATACTTTAGACACCCCCCGGGTACCATATTTAAAGGAAAATTTCACTTTTTTTTTTTTCACTTTATGCATCATTAAAATGACTGCTCCCGAAAAAAACGTTAGTTTTTAAAAGTTCTTTTTGCATTGATATATGTCCCCTGGGGCAGGACCCGGGTCCCCAAACCTGTTTTATGACATTAACATGCATATTGGCCGTTGTAATTAGCACTTTTTGATTTCGAACGTTCGCGTCCATTATAATGTATAGGGTTCGAAAATTCGCGCGAACTTTCGGTCGGTTCGAAGGTTCTGGTGCGAACCGAACCCGGGGGTGTTCGGCTCATCCCTACTACCAACTACTACTAGATCTACCATGACCTGGATACATGAGACCAACCACTACTGGATCTACCATGACCTGAATACAGGAGACCAACTACTACTAGATCTACCATGACTGGATACATGAGACCAACCACTACTGGATCTACCATGACCTGGATACATGAGACCAACTACTACTAGATCTACCATGACTGGATACATGAGACCAACCACAACTGGATCTACCATGACCTGGATACATGAGACCAACTACTACTAGATCTACCATGACCTGGATACATGAGACCAACTACTACTAGATCTAACATGACCTGCATACATGAGACCAACCACTACTAGATCTATCATGACCTGGATACACGAGACCAACTACTACTAGATCTAACATGACCTGGATACATGAGACCAACCAATACTAGATCTACCATGACCTGGATACATGAGACCAACTACTACTAGATCTACCATGACCTGGATACATGAGACCAACCACTACTAGATCTACCATGACCTGGATACATGAGACCAACCACTACTAGATCTACCATGACCTGGATACATGAGACCAACCACTACTGGATCTGCCATGACCTGGATACATGAGACCAACTACTACTAGATCTAACATGACCTGGATACATGAGACCAACCACTACTGGATCTACCATGACCTGGATACATGAGACCAACTACTACTAGATCTAACATGACCTGGATACATGAGACCAACTACTACTAGATCTAACATGAACTGGATACATGAGACCCACCACTACTAGATCTACCATGACCTGGATACACAAGACCAACTACTACTAGATCTACCATGACCTGGATACATGAGACCAACTACTACTAGATCTACCATGACCTGGATACATGAGACCAACCACTACTGGATCTACCATGACCTGGATTCATGAGACCAACCAATACTAGATCTACCATGACCTGGATACATGAGACCAACCAATACTAGATCTACCATTACTTGGATACATGAGACCAACCACTACTAGATCTACCATGACCTGGATACATGAGACCAACCACTACTAGATCTACCATGACCTGGATACATGAGCCAATCAATACTAGATCTACTATGACCTGAATACATGAGACCAACCACTACTAGATCTACCATGACCTGGATACATGAGACCAACTACTACTAGATCTAACATGACCTGGATACATGAGATCAACCACTACTAGATCTACCATGGCCTGGATACATGAGACCAACTACTACTAGATCTAACATGACCTGGATACATGAGACCAACCACTACTGGATTTACCATGACCTGAATACATGAGACCAACTACTACTAGATCTAACATGACTGGATACATGATAACAACCAATACTAGATCTAACATGACCTGGATACATGAGACCAACCAATACTAGATCTACCATGACCTGAATATAGGAGACCAACTACTACTAGATCTACCATGACCCAGATACATGAGACCAACTACTACTACTAGATCTAACATGACCCAGATACATGAGACCAACTACTACTACTAGATCTAACATGACCTGGATACATGAGACCAACCAATACTAGATCTACCATGACCTGAATACATGAGACCAACTACTACTAGATCTAACATGACTGGATACATGATAACAACCAATACTAGATCTAACATGACCTGGATACATGAGACCAACCAATACTAGATCTACCATGACCTGAATATAGGAGACCAACTACTACTAGATCTACCATGACCCAGATACATGAGACCAACTACTACTACTAGATCTAACATGACCCAGATACATGAGACCAACTACTACTACTAGATCTAACATGACCTGGATACATGAGACCAACCACTACTGGATTTACCATGACCTGAATACATGAGACCAACAACTACTACTAGATCTAACATGACTGGATACATGATAACAACCAATACTAGATCTAACATGACCTGGATACATGAGACCAACCAATACTAGATCTACCATGACCTGAATATAGGAGACCAACTACTACTAGATCTACCATGACCCAGATACATGAGACCAACTACTACTACTAGATCTAACATGACCCAGATACATGAGACCAACTACTACTACTAGATCTAACATGACCTGGATACATGAGACCAACCAATACTAGTTCTACCATGACCTGGATACATGAGACCAACCACTACTGGATCTATCATGACCTGGATACATGAGACCAACTACTACTAGATCTAACATGACCTGAATACATGAGACCAACTACTACTAGATCTACCATGACCTGGATACACAAGACCAACTACTACTAGATCTAACATGACCTTAATACATGAGACCAACTACTACTAAATCTAACATGACCTGGATACACAAGACCAACCACTACTGGATCTACCATGACCTGGATTCATGAGACCAACCAATACTAGATCTACTATTACTTGGATACATGAGACCAACCAATACTAGATCTACCATGACCTGAATATAGGAGACCAACTACTACTAGATCTACCATGACCCAGATACATGAGACCAACTACTACTACTAGATCTAACATGACCCAGATACATGAGACCAACTACTACTACTAGATCTAACATGACCTGGATACATGAGACCAACCAATACTAGTTCTACCATGACCTGGATACATGAGACCAACCACTACTGGATCTATCATGACCTGGATACATGAGACCAACTACTACTAGATCTAACATGACCTGAATACATGAGACCAACTACTACTAGATCTACCATGACCTGGATACACAAGACCAACTACTACTAGATCTAACATGACCTTAATACATGAGACCAACTACTACTAAATCTAACATGACCTGGATACACAAGACCAACCACTACTGGATCTACCATGACCTGGATTCATGAGACCAACCAATACTAGATCTACTATTACTTGGATACATGAGACCAACCACTACTAGATCTACCATGACCTGGATACATGAGACCAACCAATACTAGATCTACCATGACCTGGATACATGAGACCAACCACTACTAGATCTACCATGACCTGGATACATGAGACCAACTACTACTAGATCTAACATGACCTGGATACATGAGATCAACCAATACTAGATCTACCATGGCCTCGATACATGAGACCAACCACTACTAGATCTACCATGACCTGAATACATGAGACCAACTACTACTAGATCTACCATGACCTGGATACACAAGACCAACTACTACTAGATCTAACATGACCTTAATACATGAGACCAACTACTACTAAATCTAACATGACCTGGATACACAAGACCAACCACTACTGGATCTACCATGACCTGGATTCATGAGACCAACCAATACTAGATCTACTATTACTTGGATACATGAGACCAACCACTACTAGATCTACCATGACCTGGATACATGAGACCAACCAATACTAGATCTACCATGACCTGGATACATGAGACCAACCACTACTAGATCTACCATGACCTGGATACATGAGACCAACTACTACTAGATCTAACATGACCTGGATACATGAGATCAACCAATACTAGATCTACCATGGCCTCGATACATGAGACCAACCACTACTAGATCTACCATGACCTGGATACATGAGACCAACCACTACTGGATTTACCATGACCTGAATACATGAGACCAACTACTACTAGATCTACCATGACCTGGATACATGAGACCAACCACTACTGGATTTACCATGACCTGAATACATGAGACCAACTACTACTAGATCTAACATGACTGGATACATGAGACCAACCAATACTAGATCTAGCATGACCTGAATATAGGAGACCAACTACTACTAGATCTACCATGACCCAGATACATGAGACCAACTACTACTAGATCTAACATGACCTGGATACATGAGACCAACCCATACTATATCTACCATGACCTGGATACATGAGACCAACCACTACTGGATCTATCATGACCTGGATACATGAGACCAACTACTACTAGATCTAACATGACCTGAATACATGAGACCAACTACTACTAGATCTACCATGACCTGGATACATGAGACCAACTACTACTAGATCTTCCATAACCTGAATACATGAGACCAACTACTACTAGATCTAACATGACTGGATACATGAGACCAACCACTACTAGATCTACCATGACCTGAATACATGAGACCAACCACTACTGGATCTATCATGACCTGGATACATGAGACCAACTACTACTAGATCTAACATGACCTGAATACATGAGACCAACTACTACTAGATCTACCATGACCTGGATACATGAGACCAACTACTACTAGATCTTCCATAACCTGAATACATGAGACCAACTACTACTAGATCTAACATGACTGGATACATGAGAACAACTACTACTAGATCTAACATGACTGGATACATGAGACCAACCACTACTAGATCTAACATGACTGGATACATGAGACCAACTACTACTAGATCTACAGGAGACCAACTACTACTAAATCTACCATGACCTGGTTACATAACACCAACTAATTATTAGATCTACCATGACCTGGGTACATGAGAACCTTCCCAGATATATACTGACCACCATAGCATTCTGACCACTGACCGGTAAAGTAGATGACATTGATTATCTCATTACAATGTCATCTGAAGGTGGGTGGTATGTATTAGGCAAAAAGTTGATGTGTTGAAAGAAGAAAAAAATGAGAAAGAGTAAGGATTTGAGCAACTTTGACAAGGGCCAGATTATAAAGGCTAGGCCAGTGGTCTCCAAACTGTAGCCCAGGAGCCTTTTATCCAGCCCTTGAGGCATTATTCCTCCCACTGACACCAATGATGGGGCACTTTTCCTCCCACTGATGCCAAGGATGGGGCACTGTTCCTCCCACTGACACCAGCGATGGGGCACTATTCCTCCCATTGACACCAGCGATGGGGCACTATTCCTCCCACTGACACCAACAATGGGGCACTATTCCTCCCACTGACACCAACAATGGGGCACTATTCCTCCCACTGACACCAATGATGGCACACTGTTTACTCCCACTGATGCCAGGACATTTTTAACTTGCACTGCTCATGGTCCACCCCCCAAAAGTCTAAAGTACAGTAAACAGGCCCTTTGTTTGGATAGTTTGGGGACCCTTGGGCTAGACAACTGGGTCAGAGCATGTCCAGAACTGCAGTTCTTGTGGGATGTTGCCGGTCTGCAGTGGTCAGGACTGACCAAAAGTGGTCCAAGGAAGGAAAACCAGAAACAGGGTGATGGGTGGCCAAGGGTCATTGATGCACGTGGGGAGGTAAGGCTGGCCTGTGTAGTCCGATCCAATAGAAGAACTACTGTAGGCTCAGATTGCTGAAAAAGTGAATACTGGTTCTGATAGAAAGGTGTCAGAACACACAGAGCATCGTAGTTTGTTGTGTATGGGGGGCTGTGTAGCCACAGTTCGGTCAGGTTGCACATGCTGACACGTGTCCACAGCCATACGCACTTACAATAGGCACGTGAGCATCAGTAATGGACTACGGAACAATGGAAGGTGGCATGGTCTGATGAATTCCAGAATAGTTTGAGAAACACAACGAGGTGTTGACTCGGCCTCCAAATTCTTGAGCTCTCAATCTAACTGAGCATCTGTGGGATGTGCTGGTAAAGCAAGTCCGATCCATGGAAGCCCCACCTCAAAACGTATAGGATTTAAAGGATCTGGCTTGGTGCCAGATACCACAGGTACCTTCAGAGGTCTAGTGGAGCCCATGCCTCAATGGGTCAGGGCTGTTTAGGCAACAATAGGGGGACCTACTCAATATTAGGTGGGTGGTCGTAACGATATGGTGGGTGGTCATATTATGGCTGGTCGGTGGATATCTTTAAAATAAATATAACCGCCAATAGACTCCAGGGGGGGCCGTTGAGTTCGGGACGCACACAAAATGCAAATATGGAATTCATCCCATATCGGGGGTTCGGATATGTCGGTCTCCCTTCCTGCAATGCAGTGCCACTTCTCGGTTAAAGCGGAACTCCAGCCAAAGCAGAACAGGGGTTCGAACAGGCAGAATTGAGTCAAAATAATCTTCAAGGGACCACTTCATGTCTACTGAGGGCTTCAAGGAGAGGACAACATTGGGGCCACCAGTTTGATATATAGCGTGATAAGGATTATAATGCTAAGTCAGGGTTTCTCAACCAGGGTTCTGTGGAACCCTTGGGTTCCTCTAGAGCAGGGATCCTCAAACTACGGCCCTCCAGCTGTTGCAGAACTACAAATCCCATGAGGCATTGTAAAACTCTGACATTCACAGACATGACTAGGCATGATGGGAAATGTAGTTCCTGAACAACTGGAGGGCCGTAGTTTGAAGACCCCTGCTCTAGAGGTTGGTAGGGGTTCCCTGAGCAATGGTTAATTTTAGACATGTGCAATTCGTTTTAGTCCCGAATTCGTTTTTTAACGAATTTTGACAAATTCGTTAATTCCGAATTTCCAAATTTTTCAATTTCCGAAATTCCTGAATTTCCGAATTTGAAAATTTCAGAAATTACGAATTTCCGAAATTTCCGAATTTCTGAAATTTACGAATTTCCGAAATTTTCCGAATTTTCGAATTTAGATTTTTCGGATTTCCGAATGACCAAATTTTCGCATTTTCGAATTTCGCATGTTCGGATTTCCGAATTTTGGATTTTCGGATATCCGAATTTTTGGATTTTCGAATTTCGGATTTTCGGAATTCTGAATTTTTGGAGATTCAAAAATTTGAAAATCAGAAAAAAAGAAAGAGAATCTGTTTAATTCCAAATAATAACTACCGTATATACTCGAGTATAAGCCGAGTTTTTCAGCACATTTTTTTGTGCTGAAAGTGCCCCCCTCGGCTTATACTCGAGTCAAGCACTTTTCTGCAGCAAAAAAAAATTTCCGACCCGACTTTGGGGCCCCGTATCTCGGGGCCACTTGGGTCTAGGAGTCCCAAATTTGGTGTGCCAACCCAGTGGACCTAGCACTATAACATATCCAAATATGGAGTTCCTAGAACTAAGTCGCCCCGAGATACGGGGCCTCAAAGTCGGTTCGGAAAATGTCATTCTCTGCTGCAGAAAATGCTTGACATTTTCTGACCCGAATTTGGGGCCCCATATCTCGGGGACACTTGGAGCTAGGATCCCCAAATTTGGCATTCAAACCCAGTTGAACTAGCACTACAACATATCCAAAGATGGGGTTCCTAGCACTAAGTGGCCCCGAGATACAGGGCCCCAAAGTCGGTTCAGAAAATGTCATTCTCTGCTGCAGAAAAGTGCTTGAGATCTTCTGACCCGAATTTGGGGCCCCCGTATCTCGGGGACACTTGGTGCTAGGAACCCCAAATGTTGTATTCCAACCCAGTGGAATTAGCACTACAACATATCTAAAGATGGGGGTTCCTAGCACTAAGTGACCCTGAGATACATAGCCCCAAATCGGCCAACTGTGTCCATCTGCATGGGCACAGTGAGGCTGCAAATGGGCATCGTTGACCCTCTTTTCCACTTACAGTAGCTGCGCATTTCTCACCCTAGGCTTATACTCGAGTCAATAAGTTTTCCCAGTTGTTTGTGGTAAAATGAGGTGCCTCGGCTTATATTCGGGTCGGCCTATACTCGAGTATATACGGTAACTATTAAATTGTAGGTATTGGAATTCCCTTTCAAATTTGTCTGTTAGTGAACGTAGCGAGTACGAATTTATCCGAAGTTACGAATTATCCGAAATAACGAATGCCGCATCTAACCAAATGGAACGTAACGATCTAATAATAATAAATAACAACAATAATAATAAAACCTTTTTATTATTATTAATTATTTAATATTAATTATTTATTAATAATTTGTTCCGTTACATTTGTTGAGATGCGGCATTCGTTATTTCAGATAATTCGTAACTTGGGATAAAAAGAAAGATTAGGCCTAGTGTGCATGAACACGGCCAATACCGTGGGGATGTTTATGAGATTTGATAGACGCAAACGGAAGGTGTATGCATTTCAAAGATTTATTTATTGAGAACTATACATAAAGAAATAGGTACACAAGATAACAAGTATATAAAACTGTCAAAAGAGCATACACAGAGCATACTAATATTGACAATGCCAAGTATTAATAAAATCGAGAAGCGAAAATATATATAATCAAAGAGAGGTTACAGACTTGTCATACATGTAGAATCTAGGAAAACGCTGACATGTTTCGGACTTTTGGCCTTTTTCATAGGCGAATTTGTATCCTGTTCTGTCACATCTGATAGTGTGAACAAATAGGTATTAGTACATTATATTGATAATACAAATGGTCAAAGAAATAAAGTAAGTGCCATCATATTGACCAAACAGACAGTCTATTGTAGGTGTGGTACTCACATGCAAGGAAAGTGGCCCCTCATATATATAATGGTTTGGGCCGGGCAAATCATGTGTATGCAGGGGTATGCTGTCGGTGCTGTTAAAAGCATGTAAAACTGCCACATATGTTGATGGCGGACTGATGAGTCTCCAAAGGCTGCAAGGCCTCTATAAGAGACAGACAAACAGCCTGTATCTTAATTGCATTTGGTCAATGGGGTATGGAGGTTGGAAAATATGAAAATATCATATATAGGTAAGATAGAGGTACAAAGGGTGCATAAGGCATGTATAGCCTGTAGAGTAGCTAATGACTAAGGAACGTTGATTACCTGTATTTCCAAACAGCGTGAAGTATGTATCCCCAAAAAACGCCAGGAGCCGGACAGCATACCTAAGGCTGCCGACTCCGGCTAGTTATAGTGGGGAAAGTGATGTCAATCAGCTGTGAAAGGGCGCCAAAGTGGCGCTGGATGTGGATTGGCCAGGGCGGCGGGACAGCAGCATGGATAGGCTGCGTAATTTCCAGCTGAGGGGGCCTCTGACGTACAGGCGCTGGCGCGCGGGCACGTCCAGTGGGCGGAGCCGCGTCCAGCGTCATGACGTCACCGACGCGGGCGGAAGTCCCCCGCCGGTCAGCGCTCCAGAATGGAGCGCAAACAGGAAGGGCGCTGATGGTCAGAGCGCCCAGGGAGATCTAGGTAGGCGCATGCTTCCTAGAAAGATCGGGCGCATGCGCAATGCCTTACCCGGATAATAGGGGTGCAACGGATCAAAAAACTCACGGATCGGATCGATCCTCGGATCAGAGTCACGGATCGGATCATTTTTCGGATCAGCAAATAATAATTGAATTTGCAAAAACCTGTGAAAATTCCGCCACCATATAGTCCCCACTGTAATATTCACGTCATCTCCCCCACTGTAATATCCACGTCATCTCCCCCCACTGTAATATCCACATCCTCTCCCCACTGTAGTATTGGCTGGGTATCGCAGAGTATTGGCTGGGTATCGCAGAGTATTGGCTGGGTATCGCAGAGTATTGGCTGGGTATCGCAGAGTATTGGCTGGGTTAATGCAGAGTATATGCAGGGTTAATGCAGAGTATCGCAGAGTATTGGCTGGGTAATGCAGAGTATCGCAGAGTATTGGCTGGGTAATGCAGAGTATATGCAGGGTTAATGCAGAGTATCGCAGAGTATTGGCTGGGTAATGCAGAGTATCGCAGAGTATTGGCTGGGTAATGCAGAGTATATGCAGGGTTAATGCAGAGTATCGCAGAGTATTGGCTGGGTAATGCAGAGTATTGGCTGGGTAATGCAGAGTATATGCAGGGTTAATGCAGAGTATATGCAGGGTTAATGCAGAGTATATGCAGGGTTAATGCAGAGTATATGCAGGGTTAATGCAGGATATTGGCTGGGTAATGCAGGGTATGTTTACAAGTGATCGCTCCGTCAAATTTGACGGAGCGATCACATTGTAAACAGTGGCCGGGTGTACCAAGATGGCCGCCGCTCCGGAGCTAGGCCGAAGCCGCGGCCTTTCCTAAGGCCGCCGGGTGTACAAAGATGGCCGCCGCCGCTCCGGAGCTAGGCCGAAGCCGCGGCCTTTCCTAAGGCCGAGGCGCGCGGAGCGCTCCGCGGATCGCGGGGTGTGCCGATCCGAACGGGGTGGCCCGTTCGGATCACGGATTGGCGACGATCCGTTGCACCCCTACCGGATAAACTTCGGATAAATTCGTACTCGTTAATTTAATAGTTATTAATGAACAGATTTTCTTTCTTTTTTTTTTCAGATTTTCAAATTTTGGGATTTTCAAATCTTTGAATTCCCGAGTTCCGAAAGTCCGAAAATTCTGAGTTCCGAAAGTCCGAAAATTCTGAGTTCCGAAAATCCGAAAATTCTGAGTTCCGAAAATCCGAAAATTCTGAGTTACGAAAATCCGAAAATTCGGAGTTCCGAAAATTCGGAGTTCCGAAAATCCGAAAATTCGGAGTTCCGAAAGTCCGAAAATTCGGAGTTCCCAAAGTCCGAAAATCGAAAATTCGAAATCCGAAATTCGGAAATTCGGAAATCCGAAAATTAGAAATTCGAAATCCGAAAATAAGAAATTCGAAATCCGAAAATTAGAAATTCGAAATCCGAAAATTAGAAATTCGAAATCCGAAAATTAGAAATTCGGAAATCCGAAAAATAGAAATGTGAAAATTCCCGAAGTTTCCAAATTTCCGAATTTTAGATTTTACGGAAAAAGCAAAAAAACGAATGAACCGAAAACGAAAATGAACTAATTTTTTGTCAGTGCACATGTCTAGTCAATTTCTGCCTCTCAGGTAAGTTCTCAAGGACACCATTGATCTTTTTAGTTATCTATAAGGGGGTAATTCTTCCCAATAACCACAAGTGTAAGAAGCCTTCTTCTGATTGACCATCACACTAATGTATGATGAGTTGTAGATTTTTCCATTTTTAGCAGAGGGGTTCCCCAAGACTGGAGAATTATTTCCAGGGTTCCCCGTGTGTTGAAAAGGTCGAGAAAGGCTGTGCTAAGTAGTTGAGAAGTCAACAAGGCAAAGATCCCGAAAAAAGCATCTTCCCCCCTATTCAGGTTCACCTCTGTGTTACCCTGATGAAGGGGTCCTGCACTGCTCCCGAAACGTTGGCCCTTTGCAGAGACAATGACACTTGATGGCAGGAAGGAACGTGCCTTTTCACTGATCACTGAGTGGACATTTGTGACCGAGAAGGTCCCCCGTCCCCCCATCCCCCCCACTAATGATTTTAGGGTGCAGGGCAGTAAGCCATTGTAGCCAATCAGAAATCAGGTTTCAGCAAATAAATCTGATTGGTTGTTGTCCCCCTCCCCCCCCCCCCCCACCCTTCCATACCACCATTTTTTTCATAGTTCCCAGCCTGCCCTTCCTCTTCTCATATATAATGTTACTTTGCTCTGTCCCTTCAGGTGGAGAGGCGGGTCGTCAATCAGTTGGCGGCTGCCTATGAACAGGACCTCCTCCCGCGGGGCTGCACAGTGAGGATAGCCGTGGAGGACTCGGACAAGCACTTACTGAAAGAACTGGAGAGGGAGGAGGATGGAGTGGAGAGGAAGCAGCCGCGCCTGCGGCTGGAGGTCGTGGAGCAGGGGCGCGGCGCTCGCAAACTGGACCTCATGGAGCCGCTGCCCTTGGAGAACGCCTTGTTTTCCTGATCTGCGGGGTGGTGCGAGGTCCCTAGCCGGACTTTTTTGTAACCGTCTTGGAGATGGACTGGATGGTGACAACCAAACACAGCTGGGCCAGTTTGACTAAAATGATCTTCATTTGTTCAACAGTTAGTTACCCAGAATGGATATTTTATTGTGCGCTGGTGTGCTAATTTATACACCGGAAATAACTAAATGGAAAAGTGGCCAAAAACTGCTAAATAAAAGTAAAGGATAAACATGGTTGTCCCGTCTTCTCGTCAGATATTGTGAGCTTATAAGCCTTGCTGAAGGTGGAACGTTGGGATCCAGAAGCACGTTGGTGCGCTCTTCTGACCACTTCATAGTTTCATAGTTAGTAAGGTTGAATAAAGACATCAGTCCATCCAGTTCAACCTGAGCGAGTGTCTACAATTGTCCCTATCCCTGTACATTGCACACTCACATCGGTCCCTACACCCTCAAGGAGCCCACAATCCAAGGTCCCCGTTCATATACTGGGGCCAATTTTTGGACAGAAGCCAATTAACCTACCTGCATGTCTTTGGAGTGTGGGGGGAAACCGGAGTATCCCGGAGGAAACCCACACAGGCACAGGGAGAACATGCAAACTCCCGGCAGGTAGTGTCGTGGTTGGGATTCGAACCAGCGACTCTTCTTACTACTAGGTGAGAGTGCTAACCACTACACCACCACACCACTTGTTGTGACCAATAAAGTTTTAGAGAACTTAAAGTGTTACTAAACCCACGACAGTAAAATCAGGCAGTCTATGCAGTAAAGCATGCTTGTTATACTCACTGTGGAACCTAAGGGGTTATTCCTCTTTGATCCTGTCTTCTCTGATCCTCCCCTTCTTTCACTGTGCCCTGATCATTTCCTGATAACACAGAGTCCATGGAGTCAGGCTGCACATGCTCAGTTTGGTGTGTATTGCTAGAGAGGTTTTTTTTTTTTTTTCTTGGGAGAGTGCATGTGATAAGCACAGGACCAATCAGCACTGTCCAGACAGAGGGTCAGGGGTCTTGCAGTCTCATAGGACAGTCAGAAAACTCCTCCTACAAGCTTTAACCAGTGCTTGGCTGAACACTGATAGAAGTCACAAGACTGCTGATGAGAAAAGGTATTTTTCAGTCTTTATTTAGTAAAATAATTGCATTTCCGTGTTGTGTGGGGGACCAGATATAGTGACTCGGGCTCCTGGGCTGCGGGCTCCTGGGTTTGGTGACACTTTAACCGGTTCCCGACCGGCGCGCGCCGATGTACGTCGGCAGAACGGCACGGCTGCGCAAATGGGCGTACCTGTACGTCCCTTTGAATTTGCCGCCATGCCATCGCGTGCGCGCCGGCCGAGAGCTCCGTGAGTAGGATCGCGGGTCCCGCGGACTCTATGTCCGCGGGGATACCCCGCGATCATCTCACGGAGAGGAAGAACTGGGAGATGCTGATGTAAACAAGCCTGTTCTGCCTAGTAACAGTGTCACTGATCATAGCTCCCTGTGATTGGGAGCTATGATCTGTGATGTGTCACACATAGCCCCTCCCCCCACAGTTAGAATCACTCCCCAGGACACACTTAATCCCTACAGCGCCACCTAGTGTTAACCCCTTCACTGCCAGTCACATTTACACAGTAGTCAATGCAATTTTAATCGCACTGATCGCTGTATAAATGTGAATGGTCCCAAAATCGCGCCAAAATTGTCCGACGTGTCCGCCATAATTTCGCAGTCACGATAAAAATTGCTGATCGCCGCCATTACTAATAAAAAAAAAAATTATTAATAAAATTGCTATAAAACTCTCCCCTATTTTGTAGATGCGATAACTTTTGCGCAAACCAATCAATAAACGCTTATTGCGATTTTTTTTTTTTTACCAAAAATATGTAGAAGAATACGTTACAATCCATATTTTTTGCTAGAAAATTACTTGGAACCCCCAAACATTATATACAGGGGGTCCCCGAGTTACGAACTCGTTAGGGACTGCCCGCCTGTACGGAAGTCGGAAATGTTCGTAAGTCGGCCGCGCATGCGCAGACCGACAAATACGGACATTTCCGATGTTCCGTCTAATGCCGTTCTGCGCATGCGCGGCAAATTACGGACATTTCCGGCATTTTCCGAGGCTCCGTATGGCCGCGCATGCGCAGGACGGCCGAAAGACGGGAAAAACAACGAAAAATGGCGGAGGGGGTTGTTCGTAGGTCGGGGACCCCCTGTATACAGCTGTGTGAAAAAGTATTTGCCCCCTTTCAGATATTTTTTTGCATATCTGTCACTCTTGACCACTTGCCGACAAGCAAACCGCAGTTGTACTCCGGCAGAATGGCGCGGTGGGGGCGAAGCGACGTTATGTTGCGTCGCTTCGTCCTGTGGCCACTTGGCGCGCCCGCTGCACGCCCCCCTGAGCCGATGCGAGTGCCCGGCGGTCACGATCACCGGGGCTCCCGCGATCGCCTCTGACACAGGGAGAACCGGGATCTCTGTGTGTAAACACACAGTTTCCAGTTCTCTGAGGGGAGAAGTGACAGATTGTTTGTTCATTCAGAGTAGGAACAGCGATCTGTCATCTCCCCTACACAGTCCCCTCCCCCCTTCAGTTAGAATCACCTCCCAGGGAACACAATCGCTTGATCGCCCCCTAGTGGTTAACCCCTTCACTCTTCACTTCACAATTTTTACAGTAAGTAATGCATTTTTATAGCACTGATCGCTGTATTAATGCCAATGGTCCCAAAAATGTGTCAAAAATGTCCGATGTGTCCGCCATAATGTCGCAGTCCCGATAAAAATCGCTGATCGCCGCCATTACTAGTAAAAAAAAAAAAACAATAATAAAAATGCCATAAAACTATCCCCTATTTTGTAGACGCTATAACTTTTGCGCAAACCAATTCAATAATCGCTAATTGCGATTTTTTTACCAAAAATATGTAGAAGAATACGTATCGGCCTAAACTGAGGAAAAAAAATGTTTTTTTATGTAATTTTGGGGGATATTTATTTACTTCTTGCCGACCGCCCACTGTCAATTGACCGCGGAGCGGTGCGGCTCTTGTGGCGGGACGCCGTCGTCATATGACGGCGCTACCATTTTGGCCACTAGGGGCGCGTGCCCGCCGCGTCGCTGGGGACCCGATGCGTGTGCCCGGCGGCCGCGATATCCGCCGGGCACCCGCGATTGCCCGGTAACTGAGCAGGACGTGGATCTGTGGGTGTAAACCCACAGATCTTGTGTGTGTTTTTTCCCTGGATGAGGGTGTGAGTCCTCGGGCCTTACAGCGACATCTAGGGGAGGATGTGTGGCCTTCTGGTTTCCCCCCCCCTTTCCTGCCTCTGGGGGGGGTACCTCTTGGGGGGAGCTTCCCCTGACCTAGTATTTCGGGGGGGATGGCCTCGCCTTTCCAGGAAGAACGGTGGTCTGCCAGCCTTGTTGGCTAGGCAGACCATGTTGGATCCTATTCCCTCGTCAGGAGTCTTTTTTGCGCCCAGGGTGTCAGGGTACAAGTCCTCCAGGGGGAGGATCAAAAGCACACCCTGAAGTGTACTTTTTTGTGTGCGTTCACATTACCAACGATTTTTGTACACTTACTGGTTTTTCGTTATAGGATTTTTGCACCTCCGTGAATCTAAAACAAAAAAAAGGCCCTATGTTTCCAAATACTTGGCTAATATGCCTGGTCACATGACACTCCTGCAGAGTGGCGGGTCTTTTCCCTTTGCTGGCTGGTGACTTGAACACTGTTGACCACACACTAACGGACCCCCCACTCTGCAGAAGTGTCAAGTGACCACCAATAGGCCAGTAAGTATTTGGCACATAGCATTTGTTTTTTTTTTTTCTGGGGGTGGGCATGTTGAGTGTTGTTTGTGGAGGAATCTTTTCCTGGCCAAAAGAAATCACGTTTTACCTCCTTGGTTCACACCTATGCGTTTTCTTTGCGTGTGCGTTTTTAGAAACGCACTGCAGTCCATTTAACAATTTTTATGGAAAGGGTCAGGGATTCCCCTCCTTCTATACCATACGTCTTTTTTTCTTTCCCCCTCCCTGTCCTCTTTTCTTCCCCAGCTTTCCCCCTCTTTACTCCCCACTTTTTTCTCTTTGATCCTTTTTCTATTTTCACAACCCTCTCCCCTCCTTCTCCCCCTCCTTTTCCCCTCTTTGGCCTTCATTTTTCCTCCTTTTTTTTTTCTTTTCCCCCTTCCCCCTCCCCTTTCCTTTCTCTCCTCTCCTTTTCTTCTTTATTCTTTTTTCCTTTCTCCTCCCTTTTCCTTCTATTTTTCCTCTTGCTCTTTCCCCCCCTACTCCATTTCATTTTTTTATACTTCCTCATGCCTTTATTTCCTTTTCCCCCTCTCCCCCTCCTCTTAGTCCTATCCCCCATTCCTTTCTCCCTTTTTTTCCCCCTTTGTTTTTTACCCTCCTCCCCCCCCCCAGCAACCTCCGCAGCAGATTCTTTGCGTTAATAGACTTTCATGGACCCCCACCAAAAACACAAGATCATTTTTGATGCGGTTTTTTTTTTTGCTATATGAATAAAGGACTTTTCAAAAACTGTCCACTGTTTTTATTTACTTGAACTTTTTCTTTTGGTTAATGGGAAGGGGTACCCTATACTCATTCACATAAGGATGGAGGGATCTGGGGGGGGGCCCTTATTAAAGGAGGGCTTTCCAGGTTGCTATTGCCTCTGGAAAAGCCCCTGGTCTCCCCAAATCCCTCAAAACAATGGTGACAATGCGTTTTGGCCTGATATGGTTTTGGGGGGGGTGTGTTACTCACACCCCCACCCCCCCCCCTTTCCTGGCCTGCATGCACAGATAAGGTTCTGGTGTGGATATATGGGGGCCCCCCACGAAGGGCCGTTTATTTATTTATTATTTATTTCTGGCCGCAAACGCACTACTTCCGGAGCAAACTAACGATGGGGAGCCAAATATGGACACTATTCCGCCATTCTTTGTTACATTCAGACTGTCAGTGGGAATCCGCTGACAGCTGATGAAGTCAATGGTGTCAAGGACGCGGCAGCCCCCGCCCTGCTCCTTAACAACCGGCTATCCACAGTTGTTAAGGATCCTTTCCAATTAGAAAAACAAAAAATGCATGAAAAACGGTGTTTCAAAATGCATTCACTGCATAGATGTAACCTAGCCCTTAAGCTTGGTCCGGGCTCCTTCTCCTTCCCTCCCTATTGATCATTTCATCAACAGGCATCGCACTCATCTTAAGTGGCGGGAGGGGAGGGGCCAAGCTCAGAAATTACAGCCAAACATAAGCTACTTCTAAAACTGGATCTGTCCCAATTGTTTTTTTGTGGTAGAAGTCAGTGAGTTTTTTTTTTACCCCTTAAATTACCAGGACATATATAAACGACTCCTTCGTAGTTGGGGCTGAGAAAGTCTTAAAATTTTGCTTTCCCTGGTTTCCTCCACCCCCCCCCCTCATGAACAAATAACGTTTGAAGAACCTTTCCATTTCATACCTACATTTTAAGGCCCAGTGATGTGATCACTGGACCGGTGCTTCCAGGGGCGGACTGACCATTATCGGGCACCGTACCTAGGGCCCCATTGGGGTTGCCAGACCTAATAAATACATTTTGTTTTAGAAAATCCCAAGATTATATGCCGCCCCTGCTTCTCCAGTACTTTTCAGTGTGTGTATGTGTATACTTTGTGTGTATATTTGTGAGAGATGAGAGGGAGGAGAGAGAGAAAGAAGAGAGGGAGAGGGAGGAGGGAGAGAGAAAGAGAAAGAGAAAGAGAAAGAGGGAGAGGGAGGAGAAGGAGAGAGGAGAGAGGAAGAGAGAGAGAGGAGAGAGGAAGAGGAGAGAGGTGAGAGGAGAGAGTAGAGAGAGAGAGGAGAGAGAGAGAGAGGAAGAGAGAGAGAGAGGAGGATGAGAGAGTGAGGAGAGAGAAGAGAGAGAGAGAGAGAGAGAGAGAGAGTAGAGAAGAGAGAGAGAGAGAGGGGGAGGAGAGGGGGGAGAACATAGAGAGAGAGAGAGAGAGAGAGGGGAGAGGAGAGAGAGAGAGAGGAGAGAGGAGCGAGAGTGAGCGAGAGGGGGGAGAGAGAGAAAGAGAGAGAGAGAGAGAGAGAGAGGGGGGAGGAGGGGGAGAGGGGAGGGGGAGGAGAGAGAGAGAGAGGGGGGAGAGAGAGAGAGAGAGAGAGAGAGAGAGAGAGAGGAGAGGGGGGATAGAGAGAGAGGGGGGGAGAGAGGGGAGAGAGAAGAGAGAGGAGGGGGGAGAGAGAGAGAGAGAGGGGGAGAGAGAGAGAGGAGAGAGAGAGAGAGAGGGGAGAGAGGGGGAGAGAGGGGGAGAGGAGAGAGAGTGGGGAGAGAGAGAGAGAGGAGGGAGAGAGAGATAGAGGAGGAGAGAGAGAGAGAGAGAGAGGGAGAGAGAGAGGGGGGAGAGAGAGGAGGAGGGGGGAGAGAGAGAGAGAGAGAGGGGGGAAGAGAGAAGAGATGATAGAGAGAGAGGAGAGAATGAGAGAGAGAGAGATCTCTGGGGGTTACAGCGAGGAGAGCGCGCGCGCGCGAGCGCGAGCTCGCTATTGTTTGCCGCGCCGCGCTCTCTCTCTCTTGTTGTCCTCCGTCGCTCGCTCTCTCGCCTCTTTTTTTCCCTCTCCGCTATCTCTCTCTGATGGTCCTCTTCTCTCTGCTCTCTCGCTTGTGTTACCGCGTCTCTGCTCTCTCGTCGCTCTCGGCTCTCTTCGCTCTCTCTCGCTCTCTCTATCTCTCTCGCTCGCTACTCTTCTCTCGCTCTGCTCTGCTCTCTTCGCGGCCCCCCCCACACAAGCCCTCTGGCCCCCACCACACCACTAAGGTCGTGTGGCCCCAAATGAATTGTAATACCGCCCCTGTGTGCAACTCACAGCACAGTCAGGCAGAACAAGGCAATATTTGAACGGGGGTTGGCAGGGTGCTGACATACCTTCCAGAGAACAACACCGCACCCAGCGCCTCCACCTCAAGACCCTCCGACCTTTGCCAGCACAGGGATGACTTCACCCATACCTTACCCAACAGCCAACCTCGTATCAATGCCCGCGAGAGCCTTGCTATACCTGCATGCAAGGCCCGCCGTACACAAAGTGGTAACAAAAAAAAACACACGAGGTATCGGCAGACGCACGATCCTGCCGAGCGTTTGGAAAGCGGCGCGCCTCATTAAAGCTGATCGGCGTAACGTTAAAAAAAAAAAATTCCTCCAGCCGGATTGAAAATAACGCCCCGCCCCTAACTAGACAACAAATGAAATTAATTTTCCGCCGCTGAAATAACCAAGCCGTGAAGTCAAAAAAAAAATAACAAAAGGCAGAAAACGACATTTACATAATAAAAACCGCTTTGTGTTTCTTCTTTTCTTCCTCGCCGTAATTACAAAGAGCAAAAGTGCTCCTGAGCCAGGAGAACTGATAATCGCTATTTGCTGCCGTATTGCGCATGCTCTCGCTCGCTGGATTTTAAGATTGAGTAAAGCGGCAAATCTCTGAAGTCGCTGTAGGACAAGAGATATACCGGGAGATTGGGACGGGGGGGGGGGGGGGGGGGGACGTGGAGTCATGCTGGAAAAAAGCCATGAAGCACTTTATTTTTTTGTAAAGGAGACCTGCAACATCAGAATTATGTTGTAAAAATGACGTGTCACACCAATGGTGTAAGGGCCCGTCACGTCAGAGTGGGGGAAGGGCCCCTCGGTCAAAGTGTGGGGAAGAGGGCCCATCGGGTCAGAGTTTGGGGAAGGGCCCAATCGTTCAGAGTGTGGTAAGGCCCATCGGGTCAGAGTGTGGGGAAGGGCCCATCGGGTTCAGAGTGTGGGGAACGGCCTCCATCGGGTCAGAGTGTGGGGGAAGGGCCCCATCGGTCAGAGTGTGGGGGAAGGGCCATCGGGTCAGAGTTGGGGGAAGGGCTCCATCGGGTACAGAGGTGTGGGGGAGGTCCCATCGGGTCAGGTGTGGGGGAAGGCCCATCGGTCAGAGGTGGGGAAAGGGCCCATCGGTCAGAGTGTGGGGAAGGGCCCAACCGGGGTCAGAGTGGGGAAGGCCCGTCACGCAGAGTGGGGAAGGGCCCGTCACGATTCAGAGGGTGGGACGGGCCCGTCACGTTCAGAGTGGGGAAGGGCCCCGTCACGTCAGGAGTGGGGGAAAGGCCCATCGGGTCCGAGTGGGTGGGAAGGCCCATCGGGTCAGAGTGGGGGGGGAAGGGCCCATTCGGGTCATAGTGGGGGTAAGGTCCCATCGTGTCAGAGTGGGGGGGGAAAGGCCTATCGTGTCAGAGTGTGGGGGAAGGGCCCATCTGTCAGAGTGGGGGTAAGGCCCATCGGTCAGAGTGTGGGAAGGGCCCATCGGGTCAGAGTGTGGGGAAGGGCCCATCGGGACAGAGTTTGGGGAAGGGCCCATCGGGTCAGAAGTAGGGGAATGGCCCGTCACTTCAGAGTTGGGGAAGGGCCCGTCACGTCGAGTTGGGGGAAGCCGCGTCACTCAGAGTTGGGAAGGCCCTTCACGTCAGAGTTGGGTTGAAGGTGGCCCGTCACATCAGGGGCGGGCGATGGGGAAGGGCCCGTCACGTCAGAGTGGGGTAAGGGACCGTCACTTCAGAGTTGGGGAAGGGCCCGTCACGTCAGAGTTGGTGAAGGGGCCCGTCACGTCAAGTTGGGGAAGGGCCCGTCACGTCAGAGTTGGGGAATGGCCCAACCAGGTCAGAGTTGGGGGAGACCTCCAATCACTTCACTCCCTATTCTGACTGGCTTCTGCGAATAAGCAGACTCGCCAACAAGGTGTGCACTGCCAAGACGGCCCAATAGATGGTAGAGATTCCACTCAACTCCAATACCAGCCCGGGTCTTATCAGGTTAGCAGGGGGGTCCTTCCAATCAATCCCCTATTCTTGGCAGGGCTTTTCGGAGTTGGTTGGGCTTCTTGGAATTGGCCGCCTCTTCAACAGCAAGGAGGTGCCGCTGCCAGGACATACACCTAGTACTCCCAATACCAAGGCTGGGTATCTCATGGGTTAGCAGGGGGGGGCGCTTTCAATCGCGCCCTTATTCTTGGCTAGGCTTCTCGGAGATGGTCTGCTATCGGCAACCAGGCGGTGACACTGCCCGGATTGCCCCTTTAGGACGTAAGACTGTACTCCGCTCCAATACCGGTCCCATCAGTTTAGCCAGTGGTGCCATCCAATCACTCCCCTCCTTGGCTGGGCTTCTTCAACCGGCCTGCTCGCCAAGAACAAGGCAGTGCCACTGCCAAGACTGCCCATTAGGATGTAGAGATTCCACTCTACTCCAATACCGGGCCCCGGGTCTTATCAGGTTAGCAGGGTGGGTCCTTCCAATCAATCCCCTATTCATGGCTGGGCTCTCGGGAGTTGGCCCGGCTCGCCAACAAGGTGGTATTATGTTAGGACCTGCCCATTACGAAGTAGCATCTATATTCCACTCCAATACCGGGCTCGGGCCCCATCAGGTCAGCAGGGGGGACACTTCCTATTGCTCCCCTATTTTTAGCTGGGCTTCTTGGAATTGGTCACCTCCCCAACAGCAAGGAGGTGCCAACGGCAGGACGTACACATCGTACTCCCAATACCAAGCCTGGGTCTCATGGGTTAGCAGGCACTTTCAATCACCTCGCTTATTCATGGCTAGGTTTATCATAGTCGGCCGGCTCGCCAACAAGGCAGTGGCCATTAGACTTCCCATTAGGACATAGAGACTGTACTCCACTCCAATACAAGACTTGGGCCCCATCAGGTCAGCAGGGGGGTCCTTCCAATCAATCCTCTATTCTTGGCGGGGCTTTTTCGGAGTTGGCTGGGCTTCTTGGAATTGGCCGCCTCTGCAACAGCAAGGAGGTGCCAATGGCAGGACGTACACATTGTACTCCCAATACCAAGCCTGGGTCTCCATGGGTTAGCAGGGGGGAACTTCTAATCGCTCGCTTATTCTTGCTAGGCTATCGGAGTCAACAAGCAGTGGCCATTAGGACTTCCCATTAGGATGTAGAGACTGTACCTCCACTCAATATGGGGCTTCTTGGAATGGCCCCCCTCCCCAACAGCAAGGACGTGCCACTGCCACGACATAGTACTTCCAATACAAGGTGGGTCTCATGGGTTAGCAGGGGGGCACTTTCAATCGCTCGCTTATTCATGGCTAGGCTCATCGTAGTTGGCCGGCTCGCCAACAAGGCAGTGGCCATTAGGACTTCCCATTAGGACGTAGAGTTGGAGTTGGCTGGGCTTCTTGGAATTGGCCGCCTCTGCAACAGCAAGGAGGTGCCAATGGCAGGACGTACACATTGTACTCCCAATACCAAGCCTGGGTCTCATGGGTTAGCAGGGGGGAACTTCTAATCGCTCGCTTATTCTTGGCTAGGCTTATCGGAGTCAACAAGGCAGTGGCCATTAGGACTTCCCATTAGGATGTAGAGACTGTACTCCACTCCAATATGGGGCTTCTTGGAATTGGGCCCCTCCCCAACAGCAAGGACCGTGCCACTGCCACGACATAGTACTTCCAAAACCAAGGCTGGGTCTCATGGGTTAGCAGGGGGGCACTTTCAATCGCTCGCTTATTGATGGCTAGGCTCATCGTAGTTGGCCGGCTCGCCAACAAGGCAGTGGCCATTAGGACTTCCCATTAGGACGTAGAAACTGTACTCCACTCCAATACGGGGCTTGGGCCCCATCAGGTCAGCAGGGGGGTCCTTCCAATCAATCCTCTATTCTTGGCTGGGTTTCTTGGAATTGGCCCCCTCCCCAACAGCAAGGACGTGCCACTGCCACGACATAGTACTTCCAATACCAATGCTGGGTCTCATGGGTTAGCAGGGGGGGCACTTTCAATCGCTCGCTTATTCTTGGCTAGGCTTCTCGGAGTTGGTCGGCACGCCAACAACAAGGCGGTGACACCGCCAGGATTGCCCTTTAGGACATAGAGACTGTACTCCGCTCCAATACGGGGCTTGGGCCCCCATCAGGTCAGCAGGGGAACACTTCTTATTGCTCCACTATTCTTGGCTGGGCTTCTTGGAATTGGCCCCCTCCCCAACAGCAAGGAGCCTCTCCAACAGCAAGGAGGTGCCAACGCCAGGACATACACATAGTACTCCCAATACCAAGGCTGGGTCTCATGGGTTAGCAGGGGGGCGCTTTCAATCGCTCGCTTATTCTTGGCTAGGCTTCTCGGAGTTGGTCGGCTCGCCAACAACAAGGCGGTGACACCGCCAGGATTGCCCTTTAGGACATAGAGACTGTACTCCGCTCCAATACGGGGCTTGGGCCCCCATCAGGTCAGCAGGGGAACACTTCTTATTGCTCCACTATTCTTGGCTGGGCTTCTTGGAATTGGCCCCCTCCCCAACAGCAAGGAGCCTCTCCAACAGCAAGGAGGTGCCAACGCCAGGGACATACACATAGTACTCCCAATACCAAGGCTGGGTCTCATGGGTTAGCAGGGGGGGGGGGGCTTTTCAACTCGCTCGCTTATTCTTGGCTAGGCTTAACGGAGTTGGCTGGCCCACCAACAAGGCAGTGGCCATTAGGACTTCCCATTAGGATGTAGAGACTTAGCAGGGGGGTCCTTCCAATCAATCCCCTATTCTTGGGTGGGCTTCTTGGAATTGGCCGCCTCTCCAACAGCAAAGGAGGTGCCAATACCAGGACATACACATTGTACTCCCAATACCAAGCCTGGGTCTCATGGGTTAGCAGGGGGGGCGCTTTCAATCACTCGCTTATTCATGGCTAGGGTTATCGTAGTTGGCCGGCTCGCCAATCGCTCGCTTATTCTTGGCTGGCAGCTCTCTGCCAAGTACAGAAAGGCTACCTGTCAAGATCAAGCAAGGTGGGAGAGTCGTCACAATGCCAGGTTAGATGGCGGCGTACAGCCGTGGCTCGGGTAAGGCGGGCGGTGTGAGCGGAGGGACTACCTGGGATGCAGAATGAGCAGCAGCAGGTGCCCGACCAGTTGTGTATGGGCTTCTTGGCGCCAGCCACCTTGACAAAAAAAAAACAAGGTGGTACCACTGCCAGGACTGCCCATAGGGAGGTACAAACTGTACTCCAATCAACGGGCCTGGGTCCTATCGGGTCGACATGGGGGGGGGGCCCTTCCAAATCTTGATTGTGCAGGACAGCCAGTGAGGAAGAGCAGCAGGGCACCATCCTAGGTGTGTATGGCCTTCTAGGAGCTGGGTGCTTTGCCGACAACATCAATGAGGTGGTGCTACTGCCAGGGGGTACAGACCGTCAGACTTTACTCCCATGCTGTCTCTGGGTCTGCAATATAGCCACCTGTCAAATTTGAGTGACGGTGTCACCACTGCAGGCTGGCAGGAGCGATGGTGGTGTGTAGAGTGAGGTGGGCGGTGACAGCAGAGGATTCTCCAGGATGGAAGAGCAGCAGGTTACCACCTTTGGTGTGTAGGAGCTTCTCTGAGCCCGTCAGGAGTCACTGTACAGGGCGCCAGTCACTTCCTGTGGGCGGCTGATAACTCTTCGTCCACTTCACCTTCTCCTATGCAGGTGTTCCTCCCTTTAGGATGAGGAACTCCTCATAATGGGCACAGCGGGTGAACAGACCCGGGAACTCAGCACAGGGATGGTTGGGAACCCCTCATAATGGGCACAGCGGGTGTACAGACCCCGGAACTCAGCACAGGGATGGTGGGAACACCCTCATAATGGGCACAGCAGGTGTACAGACCTGGGAACTCGGCACAGGGATGGTGGGAACCCCTCATAATGGGCACAGCGTGTGTACAGACCCCGGAACTCAGCACAGGGATGGTGGGAACCCCTCATATGGGCACAGCAGGTGTACAGACCCCGGAACTCAGCACAGGGATGGTGGGAACCCCTCATAATGGGCACAGGAGGTGAACAGACCCGGAAACTCAGCACTGGGATGGTGGGAACCCCTCATAATGGGCACAGCGGGTGTACAGACCCGGGAACACAGCACAGGGATGGTGGGAACCCCTCATAATGGGCACAGTGGGTGTACAGACCCGGGAACTCAGCACAGGGATGGTGTGAACTCCTCATAATGGGCACAGCAGGTGTACAGACCCGGGAACTCAGCACAGAGTGATCTGACCACAGTCTGGGTTGGACAACACATATGAATGAATAGGACTGTGTACCTTCCAGGGAGTGCATATTCTTCTCCTTGGCCGTCTCATACACGCTGGAAAACTCGTCTCCGAGGTTCGGGTCAGCTCCGGCATTGCAGTAAGGTCTTGACGACGCTGTGTGGACAGAACAGGACAGTGAGACACAAAAACCTTTCCGTACCCTATAAACCAGGAGTCTTCAAACTGTGGCCCTTTGCTTACTTTTATCTGCCCCTTGGGGTATTATTCCTTCCACGGACACCAATGAGGGGCACTATTCCTCCCACTGACACCAATGATGGGGCACTATTCCTCCCACAGAAACCAATGATGGGGCACTATTCCTCCCACAGATACCAATGATGGGGCAATATTCCTCCCACCGACACCAATGAGGGGGCACTATTCCTCCCACTGACACCAAATGATGGGCACTATTCCTCCCACTACTGACACCATTGATGGGGCACTATTCCTCCCACTAATACCAATGATGAGGCACAATTCCTCTCACTGACACCAATGATGAGGCACTATTCCACCACTGACACCAATGATGAGGCACTATTCCTCCCACTGACACCAATGATGGGGCACTATACCTCCACTGATACCAATGATGTGGCACTATTCCTCCCACTGACAACCAATGATGGGGCACTATTACTCCCACTGATACCAATGATGGGGCACTATTCCTTCTATTGATACCAATGATGTGGCACTATTCGCCCCACTGATACCAATGATGGGGGCACTATTCCTCCCACTGACACACCAATGATGGGGCACTATTCCTCCCACAGATACCAATGATGGGGCACTATTCCTTCTAATGATACCAATGATGGGCACTATTCCCCCCCACTGATACAATGATGGGGCACTATTCCTTCCTCCCACTGACACCAATGATGGAGCACTATTCCTCCCACTGACACCAATGATGGGGCATAAGTCTGAAGGACAGTAACTGGGCCCTTTGATTAGAAAGTTTGGAGACTCCGGATATAAAAACTTTGATACATTTTTTTCTCTCTCTGATATTTCACTTCAAATGTCAAATAAAAGAAGTAGAAGAAGAATATTCTCCCGGACAGTACAGGGCGGAGCCGATCCGGGGTCAGATCCCGATTCCCTGCCAGGCGTAATCCCGGAATGAATTAGGTGGTGGGGGGGGGGGGGGGGGGGGGTGGGGGGGGAGGGGACAATGAGACGGTTCGCGGGTGTCAGAGCTCCGGGATGGAAGGTTATTGATCCCCTTCCCGCTATTATCCATTCATGGCAGACGGGACACAATGAGCTGCACAGGAGCCGCAACACCTCGCCGGCAGCTGGGGTCACTCAACCGAGATTCCTGCCGCACAGGGGAGGGCCGTGGCATGACCGCCCGGCCTCAGGCGATGCCCACCTCCGATTAACCCTACGGGGGGCGGGGGATGAAGGTCTGCTATTAACCCCTTCCTGGATGGCGACACCGCTGTAAAGTCAGGTAGATTTACAGCGTTGGGGTGCAAGCTGGACAGGTAAGAGTGCGGAGGAACCCGCTTTCCTTTCACCCAATAGAAGAAGGCATAGATGTCACTTATGGCCTTTACAGCTGTGCTCATAAGTTTACATACCCCGGCAGAATTCATGATTTCTTGGCCATTTTTTAGAAAGTATAAATAACACAAAAACTTTTCTCTCACTCATGGTTGGTGTTTGATGAAGCCATTTATTATAAATCAACTGTGTTTACTCTTTTTAAATCATAATCACAACAGATACTACCCAAATGATCAAAAGTTTACATACCCCTGGTGATTTTGGCAGTGCCCTCCTGTCCCTTCTGTATTGAACTGTACTGTACTTGTGCTCCCCCTACATTGTAAAGCGCTGCGTAAAACTGTTGGCGCTATATAAATCGTGAATAACAATAATAACATGCACACAAGGTTGACACAAAGGGGTTTGAATGGCTATTAAAAAAAAAAAAGGTGACCATCCTCACCTGTGATCTGTTTGCTTGTAATCAGGGCCTTCTTTAAAGGTGGGCAAAAGGGGCAGCTGCCCAGGGCCCGGTCATTTTTTTTGTGGGGGCCCAAAGCAGCTGCCCCTTGAGCTCGCCATAGGTGTAATATCATGGATCGCTCCTAGCTACAGGGGCCCGCGTGGCCTGCCTTTCATCAGTGTAGCTGTGCGATCTCCCCTCCCACCACTACGGGTTCTCTGGTCGGCTGTGCTGCGACAGGGGAGAGGTGCAGCTGCGGGTTGTCTGTGTACTCGAAACCCGCTCCCACCACCCCAGCAGCCGTCTCTCTATAAATCGCTAGTATACAAGAAAAAGAACCGCTGCTCCAGGTGTATAAAGATAAGGCTGATTGGAGTACCCCGGCCCGCCTCCGTGGGAAACTTGGAAAAAAAAAGAAATGGCTGCACATCCAGAACTTCCGATTGCCTTTTATTTTTGGTTTTCACAAAGATAACACCAAAGACACCAAACGATGGTCACGTAGACGCGTTTCACACATACATCTTGTCTAGCATAAAACATTTTTTTTTTAAAGCAGAGACCCTAGAGAATAAAATGGCGATTGTTGCAATTTTTTTTGTTATGTCACACTGTTAGGGAACAGTGAAAGGAAGGGGCTGATAAATTACATATTTACCGACCCCTGTCCTCCATCCCGAAATGACCCCCCAATGTGCCCTTGGGAGCAGCAGCCAGCAGGAGGGAGAAGAAAGGAGGGAAGCCAGCAGCGCTGCAAGGGGAAAAGGGTATACACAAGGGGGGCCCAGATAGCAGGTGAAAGGGGGGTTCACGGAGGGGGGGTGGCCCCAAAGTGGTGGAATAGGGGGTGGGGGGGGGGGTGCAGATACTTGAAACTGATCTGCCTGCACTCCAGCCGAGGGAAGCACAGGGGGAGAAGCCAGTAGAGCTGCAGGGGGGGAGCCACAGGAGGATCGTGTCACTAATAAGGCAGTAACAGCCAGCTCTCCTGGCCCGGGCCCTCCTTTTGACGTGATGGGGCCTGGGCCCTGGTACAGGAGATCTGAGCCAGAAGTTGGAGAGGGTACCTGTCAAAAAAAACAGGTACCAGCTTCTCCCCTTTTGGGTGGAGGTCAGCTTTAAGCTTAGTTAGTTCTAGAGTGGAATTTCACTTATAAAAACAAAAGTTCCAGCTGCCCATTTTTAAAAAACTAGAGGGTTACGCTGGTATGGGGCGGTGACATTTTTACAGAGAATATTTTTTTTTTAAATACAGCCTTTAAAAAAAATAAAGAATTATATATATATATATATATATAATAATATATATATATATATATATATATATATATATATCAAAAAGTTGTCGGCAAAATTTTATTTCACCTGTTGACTTAAGAGGAAAAAAATAAAAATATATACTCCCCAAGTGAAAATTCTCCATTGTTACCGTTGCAAATTGCCCCAACAGTTTCAGATCAATCACTACAAACTGCCCCCTCCTCTATAAAATAATGAAAACGAGGAACGTGCTGGAGATCCTCCATCCTTCTTCAATAAGCGTGTTTAGCATTTTCTAAGCGACGTCAGAAAAAGGAAGTAACAGGATTTGTATAGATCTTTATATTCATCTCCTCGGGCGGAATCTTCACACCTTGGTGCTCCTGTGACAGTATTGACTCATCCTGGCCAAGGAAGGGGGGGGGGGCGTGGAAAGAGGTGACACTTGCGTGGAGGTCGTCTCTCTTCGCCACGGTCCTTTTCTCCTTCGCTCCGCTCCGGTGACCAACCGGCCAAAGTCAACAAGCTTCACGGTCCAGGCGATGGGCCATTGTCCTCCCCTCTCAGCCGCTGGACACAGTATCAAGGAACATGAAAGTTAAACAAACATGGGGCTGTAGAAAGCCTCTTAAGTAGACGACCTTGAAGAGGGGACTTGGCGGAATAGAGTTTGTCATAACGCCTTTTCAAACCCTTGTGCCACACACGAACTTGGCGCATGGGGGTGGGGGGGGGGTACAAGGCCGTGCCTGCCTGAAGAGCGGATGTCCCACCTATTGTCTGCCAGTGGCCTTAATCCTGTGTTGTCCCAAGTCATTTGGCTCCTTTTTTGTCACTTATGAACTTACGACTCGAAAGAAAACATCAAAAGTCACCGGTGCTTCGCCGAGAAATTGGATTTCTTTCAGAACAAATGGATTGAGTTTGGTCAGGAGGGACAGCAAACACTTCCAGGGGGGGGGACTTGTTAGCTTTGGCAGAAGGGATGGCTGATCACCCTGGGAACCTCAAATCCTTTTAAAGGGGAACTCCTCCAAGCACAGCTTGTAAATCGAAACCTCATAATGGCTTTACAAAAATATTAAAACACAAATTTAAAAAAAAAAAATAACTCTTAAATGTATGGTGCACCCAACCTCTTGTTTTACCATACAGGCACCATACATGCAAATATTCAGACTAAGGGGCAAGTTTATAACAAAGAAAATATCGGATTCCCCGATCATAGGCTGCTTTCTCATAGCCTGTATGGGTCTAGTCCCACTAGCCAATGTATTGGTAGGTTAAAGAGATTGGCACTTTGTCCATTCAAGGCTTTAAAGCCCACCCGCGACGCACCTTGCCTGCGCTCTCCCCCACCCGATGTGAGCACCGATTGATGGGGCGGTCCCATAGTTCAGGACTGGCGAGTAGCCGCTAGGCCAGTGGTGGTCAATTTTTTGATATGGGGGCCCAAAAGTGTGGGCCCCCCGATATCACCAAAGGGCTGCACATTCAGTGAATTTTCTGCGTTAGACAGAAGACACAGTACAGGATTTAGTCAGAGACTGTGGACCTCGTAGGAGGGGGAGGTGGCCAGAGACTGTGGACCTCGTAGGAGGGGGGAGGTGGCCAGAGACTGTGGACCTCGTAGGAGGGGGGAGGTGGCCAGAGACTGTGGACCTCGTAGGAGGGGGAGGTGGCCAGAGACTGTGGACCTCGTAGGAGGGGGAGGTGGCCAGAGACTGTGGACCTCATAGGAGGAGGAGGTGGCCAGAGACTGTGGACCTCATAGGTAGGGGGGGGGGCGGTGGCAGATGATGTGGACCTCGTAGGAGGAGGAGGTGGCCAGAGACTGTGGACCTCATAGGAGGGGGAGGTGGCCAGAGACTGTGGACCTCATAGGAGGGTGGGAGGTGGCCAGGGATGAGAGAGACTGTGGACCTAATAGGAGGGGGAGGAGGTGGCCAGGAGACTGTGGAACCTCATAGGAGGGGAGATTGTGGCCAGGACTGTGGACTCTCATAGGGGAGGGGGATGTGTCCTTTTTTTTATTTTATTCACCCCTATTTAATCTGGCCAGAAGACTGTGGACCTCATAGGAGGAGGATGTGGCCAGAGGACTGTGGGACCTTCATAGGAGGTGGGAAGGTGTCAGGGACTGTGGACCTCTCACAGGAGGATGAGCAGAGATTTCTTGCTCTTGGCTGCCCTTCAGGCTGCATTCACACTTATAAACTCACAGGATTGGCCGCATTCGGGCATCTTTGTAGGGCCAGCCTTCGGGCATCTTTGTTGGGCGCCTACAAGGCATCTTTGGTAGGTGGCCGACTAAGGGCATCTTTGTTGGACGTCCGCCTAGGAGGGCAATCTTTGTAGGTGCCGCCTAGGGCATCTTTGTAGGGCGCATACGGGCATCTTTGTAGGTGCCGCCGATACGGGCATCTTTGTAGGGCTCGCTACGGGGCCTTATTTGTAGGGCCGAGCCTTCGGGCTTCTTTTAGGGCAGCCTGTCGGACATCATTTGTAGGGCGCCTTCGGGCATCTTTGTAGGGCCGCCTACTGTGGACATCTTATGTAGGGCCGTTCGGTGGCATCTTTGGAGGCCCTTCGTGGCATCTTTGTTGAGGCCGCCTTGGGCAGATTCTTTGTTTAGGGCCGCTTTGTAGAGCAGGCTTTGTAGGGCCACCTTCGGGCATCTTGTTGGGGCCACCTCTACAGGAGCTTCTTTGTAGGGCCAGAGACTTTTCTTGCTCTTGGCTGCCCTTCAGGCTGCATTCACACTTGTACGACTACAAAGGCAACCTTCGGGCATCTTTGTGGGGCCGCCTTCGGGCATCTTTGTGGGGCCGCCTTCGGGCATCTTTGTGGGGCCGCCTTCGGCCATCTTTGTGGGGCCGCCTTCGGCCATCTTTGTGGGGCCGCCTTCGGGCATCTTTGTGGGGCCGCCTTCGGCCATCTTTGTGGGGCCGCCTTCGGCCATCTTTGTAGGGCCACCTTCAGGCATCTTTGGACAGAGGAGACTTAGATGAGACTTGTTGTCCCTCTGCAAAGTCAAACCCACTTTTGCACGTAAAACATTCTGGTCCGGCTTTCATGCAACTTTTGAGGGTTAACATTGAAGTCTGTGGATCTCAAGTTTCGGAACCAAAGTAGTCGGAAGTAGTTGGAACCAGAGTAGTGCAGGAACTACATTGAAGCAGGGGCGGACTGACCATTTAGCCACTCGGGCACTGCCCGAGGGCCCCGGGCCACTAGGGGGCCCCATCAGGGTTGTCAGCCTCAGTAAAACCAGGGACAGTATGTAAAAATCTGTGTTTTTTTTTTTACATCCGTTTCTGAAATGTCCCTTACCGACATCCTTTTGGTCTAAAAATCCCGAGATTATAGCTGCCCCACCTCTCCAGTACCTTCTCAGCCAATAGAAACATGTCTGTGTATACATGTATGTGTATACTGTGTGATTGTATATTGTGTGTGTATATACTGTGTGGCCCAATAATCTCTGATTGACTGGGGGCCCCATAATCTCCTATTGCCCGGGGGCCCCATGAGTTGTCAGTCCGCCCCTGCATTGAAGTCGATGTGTTTTTATGTTGCGCATATATGAATGGTCATCATTGGAAAACATGGGGGGGGGGGGGGTACGATTTGTCAAGAGGTTAACCTGAATTTTGTAAACAGGCGTTTTACAACAGAGCAGCTAAGGAGAGTCTGGTAGATGTGAAATTGAGTACACCAACATCGTTCCATATAATTTTTCATATATGACCGACTACAATATATACACACACACACACACACACACACACACACACACACAAACACACACATTATATATAAAATTATTGACATAATTTTTTTTTATATTATTATTTTTTTTAGACCCAACCAAAATAAAGTGTGTGTGTGTGTGTGTGTGTGTGTGTGTTTATATATATATATATATATATATATATTATATATATAATATATATATATATATATATATAGTTATTAGTGTGTGTATATATTTTTTTTTTTATACCCCACCAAAATAAATAAAGCATAAGCCAAACTACTATAAGTTTCCTCCCCAACAAATTATATACAGTGTATATATTAAAATGTATTTGCTATTTTTTTTTTTAACCACTTAAGGACCGGGCCTATTTTTCTGACTCAGTGTTTACAAGTTAAAATATTTTTTTTTGCTAGAAAATGACTTGGAACCCCCAAACATTACATATATTTTTTTTCAGACACCCTAGAGAATAAAATGGCGGTCGTTGCAATACTTTATGTCACACCGTATTTGCACGACGGTCTTACAAACGCACTTTTTTTTTTGTCAGAAAAAATACACTTTTTTGAATTGAATTTTTTTTTTCTTATTTTTTTTTTTTTACACTGTCCTTTTAAAAAATGCTTTTTTTTTTTAAAAATCCCTTGTAATAGAAAAAAGCATGACAGGGCCTCTTTAATGTGAGATCTGGGGGGTCAAAAAGACCTCACATCTCATATTTACACTAAAATGCAATAAAAAAAAAAAATAAAAGAAGAAGAAAGAAGAAGGAAGGAGAAGAAAGAAATAAGAAAAAGAAAGAAAAATGAGAAGAAAGAAAGAAATAAGAAAGAAAGAATTAGAAAGAAAAAAGAAATAAGAAAGAAAGAAATAAGAAAGAAGAAAGAAGAAGAAGAAGAAAGAAGAAGAAAGAAGAAAGAAGAAAGAAGAAGAAAGAAGAAAGAAGAAAAAAGAAAAAAGAATAAGGAAGAAGAAAGAAATAAGGAAGAAATAAGGAAGAAAGGAAGAAGAAAGGAAGAAGAAAGAAAAAAGAAGGAAAGAAAGAAAGAATAAGGAAGAAGGAAGAAGAAGTTTAAAAAAATAAAAAAAAATCCCCTTTAAGAGCATTGGGTGGAAGTGACGTTTGACACTGCTTCCGCCCCTCCAATGCTATAGAGCCAAGTGTGGGGGGGGGGGGGGGGGGGCATCTTTCCCTCACTCAGCATCCAGGCTCAGAGGAGAGCGGACACGATAGTCTTCGCCGATACCGGCGGCTCTGGTAAGTGGCGGAGACGACCAGAGCACGGCGGGAGTGACCCCTCTCCCACCCCCGATAAAAGTGATCTTGCGGCGAATCCGCCGCAGAGACCACTTTTATCTGGAAGCGGACTGCCCGCTAAAGAGGATACCGAGGTTACAGCAGCTACGATATTCCTCTTCAAATTGCCGACGTATAGCGGCGGCGGCGGGCGGTCCGGAAGTGGTCAGTTGTCTTTTTCCGTTAGTGGGGACTGAGAACTGTCTTTGACATCTCGTTCTCTTTCTTTGGAGCCACAGATAACCAGCCCCCCCCCCCCCAGTAACGTACAAGTGCGGCGTGTGGGGGGGCGTTAAAGCCCCGCCCTTTTCCCGCCACTCGTATGTGTTAAAAACGTGGGCAGAAACAGGTTAAGTGACGTCAAATACAGGTGAAGGCCCCACCTCTGATCCACATATGAATGATAGTAAATACAATGTAACAATACATTGATTGCTACATTGTAGTTACTCAATGACACTTGTAGACTAATCTGTAAGTGTCATTTTATACAGGAGCTGCTGCATTATGTCAGTGTAATACAAAGCAAAGACCGGCTGTCATTTTGACAGCTGGCAATAGCGGCAGCAAAAAAAAAAGTTGGACATAACAGATACGTCCTAAGAAAAAAAACTTCAAGTTCTTAGGACGTATCTCTTATGTGTAAAACCTTTAAAGTAGATCTATAGGCAAAACTTTTTTTCTTCATTTTGGATAGAGTAAGGGAGGGTTATAACCCCTGTCAGATTTTTATTTAGTTTTTTGTTTCCCCCCACCATCTGTGCCCTATTGCCCTTGACTTCCTGTTCCATAGCCAAAACAGGAAGTGAGAGGAAATCCCAGCAAATTAAAAGGAATCCCTTGGGCCCCCCCCCCCAACCCCCTCCACCCCAGGTCTCCCCGCCCCCCAGGTCTCCAGAACTAGTGTCCCCATTGGAAGATTTCCCCTCTTTTACTTTTCTGGGGACAACCCAAAGTTTGGGATTTCCTTTCACTTTCAATGATAATGGTAAAACAGGACAAATAGAGAGGGGGGGGGGGGGTCACAATCAGCAATAAAAAAAACCTGACAGAGGGTCTAATCCCTCTCCACTCTATCCAAAGCTAAAAAAAAAAAAAAAAGTTTTGCCTTTAGTTATACTTTAAGGAAATAACGGAATGTATGACGGAGGGGGATGGGCATTGCTGCCGTACCTCTGATTCCTTGACATCGCCGCCACCATGAGGGGGGTCCAGCCCAGCTTGTGCCGAGTGTTGGGGTCCACCTTCTCCCGCAGCAACCTGAAAACGAGAAGCTTCTGATTAGAACCAATCAGCTAGAAAAGATACACGGGGGGGGGGGGGGGGGGGGGAGGTCATCTTCTCTTCTCCTGTGAGCGAATTTACAAACCGCAGAGAGATGAGAGACAACCGCCCATCGCCTCTCACCCCATATGTATCACCCCCTGGTGGGGCGTAATGGTAGAGCAGGCAGGGAAGGTTTGCCCACTCAATGCCAAAACCCAACCTAACAGGAACGTTGTGCTGTGGTGGGCACCCGTCTCTGCCCCATGGTGGGTCTGTATAGACCTGGACAGGAAAGGGGGCGTCATCTATGCACTGTGGGAGGCTGGAGACCCTCAGGGGGCCTGAGGCATTGTAGGAGGTTTTGGGGGGGCACTGTGGGAAGTTGGGGACTCTAAGGGGGCCTGAGGAATTGTAGGAGGTTTGGGCGAGGGGGGCACTGTAGGAAGTAGGGGATTCTCAGGGGGCCTGAGGCACTGAATGAGGTTGGGGGGGGGCACTGTAGGAAGTTGGGGACTCTCAGGGGGCCTGAGGCATTGTAGGAGGTCCAGGGGGGGGGAAGGGTAGCAAGTTGGGAACTCTCAGGGGGCTTGAGGCACTGTATGAGGTTGGGGGGGGGCACTGTGGGAATTGGGGACTCTCAGGGGGCCTCTGGAATTGTAGGAGGTTGGGGGGGGGCCCTGTAGCAAGTTGGGGACTCTCAGGGGGCTTGAGGCACTGTAGGAGGTTGGGGGTGGGCACTGTGGGAAGTTGGGGACTCTCAGGGGGCCTCTGGAATTGTAGGAGGTTGGGGGGGGGGCACTGTAGGAGATTGGGGGGGTCACTGTAGGAGGTTGGGGGGGCACTGTAGGAGGTTCGGGGGGGGCATTGTAGCAAGTTTTGGACACTCAGGGGGCTTGAGGCACTGAATGAGGTTGGGGGGCACTGTAGGAGGTTCAGGGGGGGGCACTGTAGGAAGTTGGGGACTCTCAGGGGGCCTGAGGCACTGAATGAGGTTGGGGGGCACTGTAGGAGGTTCAGGGGGGCACGGTAGGAAGTTGGGGACTCTCAGGGGGCCTGGGGCACTGTGGGAGGTTGGGGGGTGGGGGGGCAGTGTTGGAGAACAAAGGCACCAAGAATGAGCTGGAGGCTCAGCAGCAGACTGGGGGGGGGGGGGGGGGGGGGGGGGGACACTATAGTAAGTGTAGTCACTGCCTGTATTAATGGATTAATCTACAAGATCTCCCTGTGATGTCATGCAGTCGCCCCCCCCCCCCCCCCGGAATAGAAGGCTGAAGGGGGCCCCTAGGTGTCCCTGGGAACATGGCTGGGCACTGCACTGCCCCCCGGTGGAGATCTTGTGATGTACATGGAGGAGAGATGATCTCGGCTCACCTGTCCACTTCCTGGAAGTTGCTGGTCCGCGCCGCCTCCAACAGCTGCTCACCTGGGGACAGAAATCTCAGTTACACATCCAGACAGCCAGGCAGGGGGGCAGCCCTTCTTATACTGCCGCTACTGACCTGAAAATGCTCGCTGCCCTGGCTGCTATGCTGATTCCCGGCGGGTTCTGTCATTTCTGACTCCCCCAGAACCGTATGGAGACCAAAAGTTCCTCCTTCACCGGCTGCTCATCTACTGAATCCCTCGATGTTCAACAGTCCCCTCCCCCCCCCCCCCTGTATATCTCCAATGACAGGAGTGCAGCCAGGCACAGAGCGGCAACACAGCGCTACAATGTAACAATTCCATGTTACTAAACGATGATCTGAACTTTCTTCAAAGAGGACCGGTCATGGGAGAGACCCAGAGACCGCCACTGTCCGTATTTCCTTTCTGAAGATGCCACCTGCCTGGCCGTCATACTGATCGTTTTACTTCAGTACTGCCAGTCACCGATCCTTCTTCCACATCCCTGATCTGTTCCGGGTCAGAAACTGGAGGACAGAGGATGTGAGCCAGGCAGGTAGTATTTCCAGGACAGAGGAGGAGGATGTGAGCCAGGCAGGTAGTATTTCCAGGACAGAGGAGGAGGATGTGAACCAGGCAGGTAGTATTTCCAGGAGGACAGAGGATGAGGAGTTCGCCCTCTACTGTCCGTGAGGTGCAACTGCAGAAGCCTCATTCACACAGTGAGAGTTGAGTTGGGGTTGACAATATATCCGATCGCCTCTCTGGTGGCCCCTAATGGTGAGCTGCGGGAACAGCAGCCTGTCCTCTGGCTGTGCAGATGATGGACTGATCTAGTGCACCCTCTAGTGTCAGAAAAGCGTAATTACACCCCGCTGTCTGTATGATCTCATTCACAAAGTGTGTTCTCATACAACACGGGCAATGTAGTGAGCGTCCTATCAGAACGTCGAAGTAGGTCATGTGACTACAGTACAGGGACAGACCCGCCCACTGAGCATCCAATGAATGTGCTCTGGGACGTCTTATCGATTTATCTACAGGGCAGAAGCAGGCAAAGGTCTGCAATAATCATAACATTTATAAATTGATTCTTTTTTTTTTTTTTTTGTATTTTATATTTCTACTTCCGATTTTTAAACCAAAAAAAATAATATTTTATTTTTGCAGACCTCCACTTTTTTTTTTTATATTTACCGTATTTATTTTTTGTAATTTTAAATTTCTACTTCCGATTTAATGTTTAAAAAATAAAAAATAATTATAATTAATTATAAATTTTATTATAATATAATCATATATTTTTTTTTTTAAACATTAAATCGGAAGTAGAAATTTAAAATACAAAAAATAAATACGGTAAATATAAAAATAAAAGTGGAGGTCTGCAAAAATAAAATATATATTTTTTTGGTTTAATTAAAATCTTTAAATTGAATTAATGTATTTAATAATAATTTATAAGAAATAATAAAAAAATGTAATAATAATAATAATATTTTAAACTTTTATAACAAAAATGTAATAAAATTGATTCTTTTTTTGTATTTAATATTTCTACTTCCGACTTAATGTTTAAAAATAAAAAATAATTATAATTAATTATAAATTTAATTATAATATAATCATAATTTTTTTTTTTAAACATTAAATCGGAAGTAGAAATTTAAAATACAAAAAATAAATACGGTAAATAAAAAAATAAAAAAAGTGGAGGTCTGCAAAAATAAAATATTTTTTTTTGGCTTAATTAAAATCTTTAAATTGAATTAATGTATTTAATAATAATTTATAAGAAATAATAAAAAAAAGGTAATATAATAATAATAATAATAATAATATTTTAAACTTTTATAACAAAAATGTAATAAAATTGATTCTTTTTTTTTTGTATTTTATATTTCTACTTCCGATTTAATGTTTAAAAAATAATTATAATTAATTATAAATTTAATTATTAATATAATTATATATATTTTTTTTTTGTTAAACATCAAAATCGGAAGTAGAAATTTAAAATACAAAAAATAAATACGGTAAATAAAAAAAAAAAGTGGAGGTCTGCAAAAATAAAATATAATTTTTTGGTTTTAATTAAAATCTTTAAATTGAATTAATGTATTTAATAAAAATTTATAAGAATAAAAAAAATTAATATAATAATAATAATAATATTTTAAACTTTTATAACAAAAATGTAATAATAATAATAATAATAATAATAATAATAATAATAAAGTAAAAACGTATTCAAATCACCATTTGTTAAAAAAAAAAAACGTATTCAAATAAATATTTAATAAAGCAAAGTAAATATAATAATGATTTATTTAAAAAAAAAAAATAGTAAATGTATTCAATGAAATAATAATAATAAATGCATTTAATTAAATAAATGAAATGTCTGGTTTATTTAACAAACTCATTAAATACTTATAGCGATACCCTTCAGTGGTTTTATCAAAATAAATGTAATTAATAAAATGTAAAAATAGTAATGATAAATTATATTTTTATAATAAAAATGTAATAAAAATACATGTAATCAATTAATTTAATAATAATGTATATATTAATGTATAATTTATATTGTATTTATGACAAACATATAATAATCAATGTAATGAACTGATACAATTTATGTCTTTAGTTTATCAAACTCATGAAATAAATAATAGCAATACCCTTGCGTGGATTTCCTTCGCTGTAGCAATACGCCAGCAGGGCGGCGGTGGCGATGAAAAGGGGTCCTGGGTTGGGGTTCCTATTATTCTCTCCATTGTCTCTCTGGCGCCCCCCGCTGGTGAGTTCCAGGAGCTGCCGACTGTCCTCTGGAATGATGAGACTGGCGCGCCCTCTGCTGTCAGAAAAGCGGGATTGCCGCCCGCTCTCTGTACTGCACGCGGACAGAGTGTAATACCCAGCGCGCCCTCTGCTGGCCATTTGAGGATCCGACAGGGCGATGTACCTCGCGCGCCCCCTGCCGTCCATCTGAACCCCCGCCGCTCCATGGCTGGTAGCCGCTGTCCGCCGCCCCGGAGCCCCCGCCGCTCTCCCGGCACCGGGTGACAGGCCCAGGCGGGGGGCGAGGTGCCGGGGGATACCGAGCCCGGACACCCGGGCGCTCCACATTAGAAGAACCGGCGATATAACGGGCTGTCAGAACACCAAGACACACCAAGATGGCCGCCTGTCAGCTTCACAGCGCTGCGTCTGACGTCACCGCGGAGACGGGGGGTCACATGACAACGTTCCTTTCCGTTATTGGGCGAGCGGGGTGCGTGGGCGGAGATCACCGGGGCATGCCGGGAAATGTAGTTCATAAATGGGAATTGCACGTGGTTACATCAGAGGAAGAAGAATAGCCATAATAATATAATAAACAATAATTGGTAATTCAAATAATCGTAGTAGTAATAATAGAAGTAATATTAAACATATGCTGTTCAAGTCTCGCTCTGGAAGCAGTAATAATCAGGCCTCATTATGAGTGTATCCGAGCCTCGTTCTGAGGCGAAGCTTTGTTTTGTGGGCGGGGCCTAGCCTCGCTCTGGGAGAAGCATTCGAGCCTCGTTATAAGTGCATTCAAGTCTAGTTTGTTTTTTTCGTTGCAAAATCAAGCCTCGTGCCTGAGCTGATCTTAGCCTCGTTCTGAGTCATTTCACGCCTCGTTTTGAGTCTATATAGGCTTCGTTCACTAGGGGGGCGTGTCCTAGCCTCGTTTTGGATTTGACCAAGCCTCGCTCTGGGAAGAAACATTCAAGCCTCGTTTTGGGTGTGCTCTCTTGCCTTGGTTTTGGTATGACCAAGCCTCGTTTTGGCTAAGTCTTGTTCTGAGCGTTGTCCAAGCCTCGTTCCCGGTGTGCGGGGACTTGTTGTGGTTTGATAGAAGGAAGGAGAGAAGAGAAGAACACAAGGCGGGGGGAGACCCGTATGTTCCCGGTGAGTGATCCGAGGATTATGGGGGGGAGAGCCCCGAGGATTTGGGCCTATATAGGGGGGGGGATAATATCACATCTTATACTATTATATCCATATCAGACTTTATTTTTTATTTTTTTTACTAGTAATGGCGGTGATCTGCGATTTTTAGCGGGACTGCGACATTGCGGCGGACAGATCGGACCCCAAATGACACCCTTTGGGGACCAGTGACATTATTACATTGATCAGTGATATAAAAATGCATTGATTACTATATAAAGGACACCGGCAGGGAAGGGGTTTACACTAGGGGGGGGGGGGGCGATCAAGGGGTTAAGTGTGTTCCCTCAGCGCATTATGACTGTGGTGGGGGATGGGCTGCCTGGGACACGACAGAGATCACTGGGAGGAGCAGTGGATCATCCGCCATGACGTCTCCTGTCAGAACGGGGATCTGCCTTTTTGTAAATAACGATTTGCAGGGCGGCCGGTGGACATCGAGTCTGCCGGACCCGCAGGCACTCAACCGCGGCTCGCAGCGGGCGGCGCAATCTCGGGTGCACGGAACCCGCAGGAGAGCAGACCTGCCGCGGGAAAAGTATAGCGTCTGGCCAGCAAGGCTCTTCCTCTGTGCCCTTCTGGTGGGGGGGGGGGGGGGCTTCTGCCCCTTTCAGTCTTTCGGTTGGGGAAGGCCTGCCCCCTTTTTCGTTGTTATTAAGGAGAATTGGCCGGTACCACCGAATATAATTAGGTGGGAGCACTGGGACATATGGGAGAATTTGCCAATTTACTGTATAAGCCGAGGCACCTAATTTTACCTCCAAAAAACTGGGAAAACGTATTGACTTGAGTATAAGCCTAGGGTGAGAAATGCGCAGCTACTGGAAGTGGAAAAAGAGGGTCAACAATGCCCATTTGCAGCCTCACTGTGCCCATTTGCAGCCATAGGTCCCCCGAACTTCAAACTTGGTAGTTAAGGGTTCCTAGATGCCCCCTATCTGCAGCCAAAATTTTGGGGTCTCTGGACCCAAAGGGTCCTGAAATGACATTGCTGCAGATGAACACAGTTGACCGACTTTGGGGGCCCTGTATCTCGGGGCCACTAGGAACCCCAAACTTAGATATGTTGTAGTGTTGGTTCCACTGGGTTTGCACACCAAATTTGGGGTTCCTAGCACCAAGTGGCCCGAGATACGGGGCCCTAAAGTCTGTTGGAAAATGTCAAGCACTTTTCTGCAGCAGAGAATGACATTTTCCGAACCGACTTTGGGGCCCCGTATCTTGGGGTCACTTAGTGCTAGGAACCCAATCATTGGATATGTTGTAGTGGTGGTTCCAAGGAGAACTTAACCCCTTTAGTGCGGGTGCAGCTCCACTGTAAGGGATCATTATTTTTTTTTATTTTTTTTTTTTGCTCAGGGTTGGGCTTTAAAGTGGTTGTAAACCTCAGACATGAAATATGAACAAAGTACATCCCTCCTATAGTGTGCACTTGTCTCGCTCCAGACAGAGCACTACTTCATGTCATTTCTGTCGGCTGCCTCCTTCCTCTGATATCTGCATGAGTCACTTCTGACAGGTTTTCCTGACACCAAGAGAATAATGGTGACAGTGGAGGGACCTCCAGCACACAGCCTGTGAATGACAGCTTCAGCTCTGTTGCTGTATGAAGGGGGGGGATGTTGCTGTATGAAGGGGGGGGATGTTGCTGTGTGAAGGGGGGGAGGGGGGAGAGATGTTGCTGTGTGAAGGGGAGGGGGGAGAGATGTTGCTGTGTGAAGGGGAGGGGGGAGAGATGTTGCTGTGTAAAGGGGAGGGAGGGGGAGAGATGTTGCTGTGTGAAGGGGAGGGGGAGATGTTGCTGTGTGAAGGGGGGAGGGGGAGAGATGTTGCTGTGTGAAGGGGAGGGGAGGGAGGGGGAGAGATGTTGCTGTGTGAAGGGGAGGGAGGGGGAGAGATGTTGCTGTGTGAAGGGGAGGGAGGGGGAGAGATGTTGCTGTGTGAAGGGGAGGGAGGGGGAGAGATGTTGCTGTGTGAAGGGGAGGGGGGGGGAGAGATGTTGCTGTGTGAAGGGGAGGGGGGGGGGAGAGATGTTGCTGTGTGAAGGGGAGGGGGGGGGGAGAGATGTTGCTGTGTGAAGGGGGGGGGGGGGAGAGATGTTGCTGTGTGAAGGGGAGGGGGGGGGGAGAGATGTTGCTGTGTGAAGGGGGGGGGGGGAGAGATGTTGCTGTGTGAAGGGGAGGGGGGGGGAGAGATGTTGCTGTGTGAAGGGGAGGGGGGGGGGGAGAGATGTTGCTGTGTGAAGGGGGGGGGGGGAGAGATGTTGCTGTGTGAAGGGGAGGGGGGGGAGAGATGTTGCTGTGTGAAGGGGGGAGGGGGGGAGAGATGTTGCTGTGTGAAGGGGAGGGGGGGGAGAGATGTTGCTGTGTGAAGGGGAGGGGGGGAGAGATGTTGCTGTGTGAAGGGGAGGGGGGGGGAGAGATGTTGCTGTGTGAAGGGGAGGGGGGGAGAGATGTTGCTGTGTGAAGGGGAGGGGGGGGAGAGATGTTGCTGTGTGAAGGGGAGGGGGGGAGAGAGATGTTGCTGTGTGAAGGGGAGGGGGGGGAGAGATGTTGCTGTGTGAAGGGGAGGGGGGGGAGAGATGTTGCTGTGTGAAGGGGAGGGGGGGGGAGAGATGTTGCTGTGTGAAGGGGAGGGGGGGGGAGAGATGTTGCTGTGTGAAGGGGAGGGGGGGGAGAGATGTTGCTGTGTGAAGGGGAGGGGGGGAGAGATGTTGCTGTGTGAAGGGGAGGGGGGGGAGATGTTGCTGTGTGGAGGGGGGGGAGAGATGTTGCTGTGTGAAGGGGAGGGGGGGAGAGATGTTGCTGTGTGAAGGGGAGGGGGGGAGAGATGTTGCTGTGTGAAGGGGAGGGGGGGGAGAGATGTTGCTGTGTGAAGGGGAGGGGGGGGAGAGATGTTGCTGTGTGAAGGGGAGGGGGGGAGAGATGTTGCTGTGTGAAGGGGGGGGGGGGGAGATGTTGCTGTGTGAAGGGGGGGGGGGAGATGTTGCTGTGTGAAGGGGGGGGGGAGATGTTGCTGTGTGAAGGGGGGGGGGAGATGTTGCTGTGTGAGGGGGGGGGGGAGATGTTGCTGTGTGAAGGGGGGGGGAGATGTTGCTGTGTGAAGGGGGGGGGGGGGAGATGTTGCTGTGTGAAGGGGGGGGGGGAGATGTTGCTGTGTGAAGGGGGGGGGGGGAGATGTTGCTGTGTGAAGGGGGGGGGAGATGTTGCTGTGTGAAGGGGGGGGGGAGATGTTGCTGTGTGAAGGGGGGGGGAGATGTTGCTGTGTGAAGGGGGGGGGGAGATGTTGCTGTGTGAAGGGGGGGGGGGGGATGTTGCTGTGTGAAGGGGGGGGGGAGATGTTGCTGTGTGAAGGGGGGGGGGAGATGTTGCTGTGTGAAGGGGGGGAGATGTTGCTGTGTGAGGGGAGGGGGGGAGAGATGTTGCTGTGTGAGGGGGGGGGGGGAGAGATGTTGCTGTGTGAAGGGGGGGTGAGAATGTTGTGTGGAGGGGGGGGGGGGAGCGTGTGTGATTTGTTTTTGCTGTGTGGGGGGGGGGGAGATGTTGCTGTGTGAAGAGGGGGGGGGGGGAGAGATGTTGCTGTGTGGAAGGGGGGGGGGGATGTTGCTGTGTGTAAAGGGGGGGAAGGGGAGGGGGGGAGATGTTGCTGTGTGAAGGGGGGGGGGGGGGAGAGATGTTGGGTATCTGTGTGGAGGGGGAGGGATGTTGCTGTGTGAAGGGGGGGGTGGGGGGGGGGAGATGTTGCTGTTGGGGGGGGGGATGGGGGGGGGGGAGGGGGGCGGGGGGGGGGGAGATGGGGGGGGGGGGGGGACGAGTTGTTGCTGTGTGAAGGGGGGGGGGAGATGTTGCTGTGTGAAGGGGGGGGAGATGTTGCTGTGTGAAGGGGGGGGGGGGGAGATGTTGCTGTGTGAAGGGGGGGGGGAGATGTTGCTGTGTGAAGGGGGGGGAGATGTTGCTGTGTGAAGGGGGGGGGGAGATGTTGCTGTGTGAAGGGGGGGGAGATGTTGCTGTGTGAAGGGGGGGGGAGATGTTGCTGTGTGAAGGGGGGGGGGAGATGTTGCTGTGTGAAGGGGGGGGGAGATGTTGCTGTGTGAAGGGGGGGGAGATGTTGCTGTGTGAAGGGGGGGGAGATGTTGCTGTGTGAAGGGGGGGGGGGGAGATGTTGCTGTGTGAGGGGGGGGGGGGGTGTGGATGTCTGCTGTGAGGGGGGGGGGGGCTGTGTGCTGTGTGGGGGGGGGGGGGATGTTGCTGTGTGGAGGGGAGGGGGATGTTGCTGTGTGGAGGGGGGGGGATGTTGCTGTGGGGGGGGGGGGATGTTGCTGTGTGAAGGGGAGGGGGGGAGATGTTGCTGTGTGAAGGGGGGGGGGAGATGTTGCTGTGTGAAGGGGGGGGGGGGAGATGTTGCTGTGTGAAGGGGGGGGGGAGATGTTGCTGTGTGAAGGGGGGGGGGGAGATGTTGCTGTGTGAAGGGGGGGGGGGAGATGTTGCTGTGTGAAGGGGGGGGGGGGAGATGTTGCTGTGTGAAGGGGGGGGGGAGATGTTGCTGTGTGAAGGGGGGGGGGAGATGTTGCTGTGTGAAGGGGGGGGGGGAGATGTTGCTGTGTGAAGGGGGGGGGGAGATGTTGCTGTGTGAAGGGGGGGGGGAGATGTTGCTGTGTGAAGGGGGGGGGAGATGTTGCTGTGTGAAGGGGGGGGGGAGATGTTGCTGTGTGAAGGGGGGGGGGAGATGTTGCTGTGTGAAGGGGGGGGGAGATGTTGCTGTGTGAAGGGGGGGGGGAGATGTTGCTGTGTGAAGGGGGGGGGAGATGTTGCTGTGTGAAGGGGGGGGAGATGTTGCTGTGTGAAGGGGAGGGGGGGGGGAGATGTTGCTGTGTGGAGGGGGGGGGGGAGAGATGTTGCTGTGTGGAGGGGGGGGGATGTTGCTGTGTGAAGGGGAGGGGGGGGGATGTTGCTGTGTGAAGGGGAGGGGGGGGGATGTTGCTGTGTGAAGGGGAGGGGGGGAGATGTTGCTGTGTGAAGGGGGGGGAGATGTTGCTGTGTGAAGGGGGGGAGATGTTGCTGTGTGAAGGGGAGGGGGGGGAGAGATGTTGCTGTGTGGAGGGGGGGGGGATGTTGCTGTGTGGAGGGGGGGGATGTTGCTGTGTGGAGGGGGGGGATGTTGCTGTGGGGGGGGGGATGTTGCTGTGTGGAGGGGAGGGGGGGGGAGATGTTGCTGTGTGGAGGGGGGGGAGGGAGGGGGGAGAGATGTTGCTGTGTGGAGGGGAGGGGGGAGAGATGTTGCTGTGTGGAGGGGAGGGGGGAGAGATGTTGCTGTGTGGAGGGGAGGGGGGAGAGATGTTGCTGTGTGGAGGGGAGGGGGGAGAGATGTTGCTGTGTGGAGGGGAGGGGGGAGAGATGTTGCTGTGTGGGGGGGAGGGGGGAGAGATGTTGCTGTGTGGAGGGGAGGGGGGGGGGAGAGATGTTGCTGTGTGGAGGGGGGAGATGTTGCTGTGTGGAGGGGGGGGGGGGGGGATGTTGCTGGTGGGGGGGGGGGGAGATGTTGCTGTGTGGAGGGGGGGGGGGAGATGTTGCTGTGTGAAGGGGGGAGAGATGTTGCTGTGTGAAGGGGAGGGGGGGGAGATGTTGCTGTGTGGAGGGGGGGGGGGGGGGGGATGTTGCTGTGTGAAGGGGGGAGAGATGTTGCTGTGTGGAGGGGGGGGAGATGTTGCTGTGTGAAGGGGGGAGAGATGTTGCTGTGTGAAGGGGAGGGGGGGGGAGAGATGTTGCTGTGTGAAGGGGAGGGGGGGGGAGATGTTGCTGTGTGAAGGGGAGGGGGGGGAGATGTTGCTGTGTGAAGGGGAGGGGGGGGGGGAGATGTTGCTGTGTGAAGGGGAGGGGGGGGGAGAGATGTTGCTGTGTGAAGGGGGGGGGGGGAGAGATGTTGCTGTGTGAAGGGGAGGGGGGGAGAGATGTTGCTGTGTGAAGGGGAGGGGGGGGAGAGATGTTGCTGTGTGAAGGGGAGGGGGGGAGAGAAGTGTGGGGGGGGGGAGGAGGGGGGGAGAGATGTTGCTGTGTGGGGGGGGGGAGAGATGTTGCTGTGTGTGGGGGGGGAGAGATGTTGCTGTGTGGGAGGAGGCGGGGGGGGAGAGATGTTGCAGCGGGTGGGAGAGTGTGGGACAAGGGGGGGGGAGAGAGATGTTGCTGTGTGAAGGGTCGGGGGGGAACGAGATGGGGGCGGGTGGGGGAGGGGGTGTGTTGTGGCGAGGAAGGGTGGGGTTGATGGGAGGAGATTTATTGGAGGGTGTTGAGGGGAGGAGGGTTGCGTGTCTTTGCAGGTGTGTCGGGGGGGGGGGTGGGAGATGTGGTAAGGGGTGTTGGGAAGAGATAGCGATTGGGAGAGGTAGAGATGTGGAGGGCGGAGGTGGGATGTGGGAGGCCTGCGCGGTGGGGTGCTGTTGGGTATGTCTAATTTAGGGCTGGTGGGAGGGTGGAGAGGCTGTGGGGGGGCTGTTGGGATGGTTTATACTAGTAGGAGTGGGCGAGAAAGAGAGTAGGGGGGAGGTGTGCGTGCGATGTGGAGAGATCAGGGGACCTAGTTTGGGGAAGATGATGTTAGGGGAGGATGATAGGGTAGGTGGACGGAGGGAGGATTGAGTGAGGAGGAGTTGTGGCGGAAGTAAGGAAGGGTAGTGGGGGGCGTGGGGTGGAGGGGGCAGAGAATATATACGGAGGGGTGGGGGTGTGGTGGGCAGGTGGAGTGGTCTGTGGGAGCGTTCGAGTGGGGAGTGGATGAGGGTTGGTGAGAGAGTATATGGTCGGTGGGGGTGCTTGAGGAGAGCATGGAGAATGGGTGGTTGGGGCAGGGCAGGGGGTGCGACGTCGGATGCGGGGAGTGATGTGGCTTGTGGTGGGCCGTGGGGTGGGGAAGAGATTTGTAGAGCATTCTTGTGTTTGGGATGCGATTCCGTGGAGAGATAGGGGGTGAGTAGTTGGGGGGGTGGGTGAAGCAGATTTTGGTGGGTTTTATGGGGTGTAGGGGAGGGATGTGTGGGAGGAGGCGCATCGGGTGAGGTGGGGATTTAGGGGGGAGTGTAGTGGAGCGGGAGAGTTGCCAGGGATTAGAGTAGCGGAGGAGTGGAGAGTATCATGATGAGGGGGTGGGTTGCTTGTGTGTCAGGTGGAATGATGACCGGAGGCAGATGGAGAGATGGATTGAGGGGTGTGAGGAGTGGCAGAGGGAGATGGAGGGGGAGGGATGGGGGATGGAGGGAGATGTGATTGGTGTGGAGAGGTGGCTGCGGGAAGTTCCTTTGGGGGAAGCTTGCATAGGGTAGGGTGAGGGGGGGGAGGGAGAGGAGAGGTGGGAGTAGAGAGTGTTGTGAGGGAGGAGGGGAGATTGGCAGGGGTGGAGGATGATGGGTGGGGCCCAGGGAGTTTGGTGAGTTGCTGAGCATGTTGTTGGAGGTGATGAGAAGAGGGAGGGGGCAGGGGGGGAGGATGGGAGCGGTGTTGGGGGAGGGGAGATTGGGGGGGACTGTGAGGGGGGGGGTGGGGAGGGGGGGGGGTGAGAGGTGGCTGTAGGGAGAGAGGGAAGGGGAGAGATGGCGGGGAGGGGGGAGGGGAGAGATGTTGCTGTGTGAAGGGGTAGGGGGGAGAGTTGATGGGGGTATGGAGGGAGGGAGGGGGGGTGGAGAGATGTTGTAGGAGAGTCGAGAGTGGGTGAAGGGGAGGAGGGGGGGGGAGATGAGCGGGGCTTGAGAGGGGGAGGGGAGATGGGGAGAGATGTTTGCCTGGGAGGAGAGAGGGAGCGGAGAGGAGGAGAGAGAGAGTGGAGTGATAGGGAGTGGGAGGAGGGAGGAGGGTATGTTGGCTGTGTTGGGGGGAGAGGAGAGAGATGAGGTAGGGGGGAGACGATTGCTATGGGAGAGAGGGGTGGAGGATTGGGGATGGGGGGAGAGGTGGGGTTCCTGGGGGGGAGAGAATGTTTGTGTGCGAGATTGGGGGATGAGCTGGGGGAGAGTTATTGTGATATGCTGTAGGGAGAAGGAGGGGGGAGTGGGGAGATGTGGTGCTGTGTGGTAAGGCGGAGTATGGTGAGAGAGGGGGGGGGGAGAGATGTTGCTGTGTGAAGGGGAGGGGGGGAGAGATGTTGCTGAGTGAAGGGGGGGGGGGAGGGGGGGAGAGAGATGTTGCTGTGTGAAGGGGAGGGGGGAGAGATGTTGCTGTGTGAAGGGGAGGGGGGGGAGAGATGTTGCTGTGTGGGGGGGGGGGGAGAGATGTTGCTGTGTGAAGGGGAGGGGGAGGGGGGAGAGATGTTGCTGTGTGAAGGGGAGGGGGGGGGAGAGATGTTGCTGTGTGAAGGGGAGGGGGGGAGAGATGTTGCTGTGTGAAGGGGAGGGGGGGGAGAGATGTTGCTGTGTGAAGGGGAGGGGGGGAGAGATGTTGCTGTGTGAAGGGGAGGGGGGGAGAGATGTTGCTGTGTGAAGGGGAGGCAGGGGGGAGAGATGTTGCTGTGTGAAGGGGAGGGAGGGGGGGGGGAGAGATGTTGCTGTGTGAAGGGGGGAGAGATGTTGCTGTGTGGGGGGGGGAGAGATGTTGCTGTGTGAAGGGGGGGAGAGATGTTGCTGTGTGAAGGGGAGGCAGGGGGGAGAGATGTTGCTGTGTGGAGGGGGGGGAGAGATGTTGCTGTGTGGAGGGGGGGGAGAGATGTTGCTGTGTGGGGGGGGGAGATGTTGCTGTGTGAAGGGGAGGGGGGGAGAGATGTTGCTGTGTGAAGGGGAGGGGGGAGAGATGTTGCTGTGTGAAGGGGGGAGAGATGTTGCTGTGTGGGGGGGGGGGAGAGATGTTGCTATGTGGGGGGGGAGATGTTGCTGTGTGAAGGGGAGGGGGGGGGAGAGATGTTGCTGTGTGAAGGGGGGGGGGGGAGAGATGTTGCTGTGTGAAGGGGAGGGGGGGGAGAGATGTTGCTGTGTGAAGGGGAGGGGGGGGAGAGATGTTGCTGTGTGAAGGGGAGGGGGGGGAGAGATGTTGCTGTGTGGAGGGGGGGAGAGATGTTGCTGTGTGGGGGGGGGGGGGGAGATGTTGCTGTGTGAAGGGGAGGGGGGGAGAGATGTTGCTGTGTGAAGGGGAGGGGGGAGAGATGTTGCTGTGTGAAGGGGGGAGAGATGTTGCTGTGTGGGGGGGGGGAGAGATGTTGCTGTGTGGGGGGGGGGGGAGAGATGTTGCTGTGTGAAGGGGAGGGGGGGGGGGGAGAGATGTTGCTGTGTGAAGGGGAGGGGGGGGAGAGATGTTGCTGTGTGAAGGGGGGGAGATGTTGCTGTGGGGAGGGGAGGGGGGGAGAGATGTTGCTGTGTGAAGGGGAGGCAGGGGGGAGAGATGTTGCTGTGTGAAGGGGGGGGGAGATGTTGCTGTGGGGAGGGGGGGGGGGGGAGAGATGTTGCTGTGTGAAGGGGGGGGGGATGTTGCTGTGGGGAGGGGAGGGGGGGGGAGAGATGTTGCTGTGTGAAGGGGAGGCAGGGGGAGAGATGTTGCTGTGTGAAGGGGGGGGGAGATGTTGCTGTGGGGAGGGGAGGGGGGGGGGAGAGATGTTGCTGTGTGAAGGGGGGGGGATGTTGCTGTGGGGAGGGGAGGGGGGGGAGATGTTGCTGTGGGGAGGGGAGGGGGGGGAGAGATGTTGCTGTGTGAAGGGGAGGCAGGGGGAGAGATGTTGCTGTGTGAAGGGGAGGCAGGGGGGAGAGATGTTGCTGTGTGAAGGGGGGGGGGGGGAGATGTTGCTGTGTGAAGGGGGGGGGGAGGGGAGGGGAGGGGGGGGGAGAGATGTTGCTGTGTGAAGGGGGCGGGATGTTGCTGTGGGGAGGGGAGGGGGGGGAGATGTTGCTGTGTGAAGGGGGGGGAGATGTTGCTGTGGGGAGGGGAGGGGGGGGAGAGATGTTGCTGTGTGAAGGGGGGGGGGGGATGTTGCTGTGGGGAGGGGAGGGGGGGAGAGATGGTGTCTCCTTTTCTCCAATTGTCTCTCACTGAGCTCTTCAGTGAGTGTCATTAGCTCTCCACCCCCCGTTTTCTGAAAGCTCAGGCAAGCTGTATAACTTCTGCAAAATCTGCATCCTGTCCCATCGATGATAGAAAATCACAGCCGCTGGAGGAGAAGGCCCGGGAACCCGTGGGTATAGGGGGCGGAAGTGATGTCAGCTGTGGGGGGCGGACCTCCTCTACATCTCCTCCCAGCCCTGTTTATTTCTATCATCGGCGGGACCCGGACACCTGTGCAGATTTTGCATTTGGCCAGATATGTACTTGATGTGGGTTTTTTTTATTTATTTTTTTTATTTTTTTTTTTATTTTTTTTTATTTTTTTTTATAACATTTTTAATAAACTGCCCACTAGGTGGCGCTTTTCCCTTTTCTATATTCACACACAGGAGTGGTGGGGGAAATCGCATGCCATTTTTTCTTTTTTTCTTTTCAGTACGATTTGCGCCCATTCATTTTGTATTGATGCAAAATTGCACCGCAATACTCGTGAACGCGCTCGGTATCGGTACATCCCTGTTTACAACCACTTTAACCCCTTCACACCACCGTAACGCAAATATGTGGCCTTCGGGTTGAAAGGGCTGTACCCGGGGGTGATCCGTTCAGCTGCACTTATCGCTCCGGTGCCGTGTTTTTTTTTTTTTTTAATTTTTATTTTTTTTAGAGCTGTCGGTTGGCTTTCTTGTGACGACAACCGATTTATTTTAGGGTCCGCCCTAAAATAAAAAATTGCATTAATATTCTTAAAAAAAATTAAACATTTTGGAAAAAAATGTTTTAACTTACCAGAAACCCTTGTTGCTAGGCAGTCTTCCTAATCTGCCTCTTCCGCGGCGTTTCCGCGAGCTGCCCCGTTGTGTTCTGGGACGTGTGTGTGTGTGTGTGTGTGTGTGTGTGTGTCCCAGAACACAACAGGGCCATTCACAAAGCGGGTGCGCAGTAGGAAACGGACACTGAAGCCGCAAGGCTCCGCTGCCGGTTTCCCTTCGTTAAGATGGCGGAGCCAGCAGCCGATCTGATGGGCGGATCGGCCTCGGGGTAGGCGGCGACATCGCGGGATCGCTGGACAGGTAAGAGTCCTTATTAAAAGTCAGCAGCTACAGTGTTTTGTAGCTGCTAACTTTAATAAAAAAAATAAAATAAAATAAATCGCGGCCGGAACACCCCTTTAAGTACCGTAGTTTGTCGCCATTCCACAAGTGTGCGTAATTTTAAAGCGTAACATGTTGGGTATCTATTTACTCGGCGTAACATCTTCTTTAACATTGGAGCAAATAATGGGGCTAGCTTTACTGTTTTTTTTTTTTTTTTTTTAATTATTATTATTTATAAAAGTGTATTTCTTGCAAAAAAAATGCATTTGAAAGACCGCTGCGCAAATACGGTGTGACATAAAATATTGGAACAATTGCCATTTTATTCTCTATGGTCTCTGCTGAGAGAGGGAGATATCACACACACTATATATCAGGGCTTGACAAATTTGCTTGGAACCTAGGAGCCAGGTTTTTTTTTTTTTTTTAACGACCGACAAAACGCCCCTCGGGGAAGATGGGCCCCCGCCCGTCTCCAAGTCATTGCAGGGGGGAAGTGACGTCACATTTTTTATTTTATTTTTATTCTTTTCAAATGACAAATTTATTATTATTTTTTTTTTATTCTTTTCAAATGACAAATGTATTATTTTTATTCTTTTCAAATGACAAATGTATTATTTTTATTCTTTTCAAATGACAAATGTATTATTTTTATTCTTTTCAAATGACAAATGTATTATTTTTATTCTTTTCAAATGACAAATTTATTATAATTTTTTTTTATTCTTTTCAAATTACAAATTTATTATTATTATTATTTTTTTTTATTCTTTTCAAATGACAAATTTATTATTATTATTATTTTTTTATTCTTTTCAAATGACAAATTTATTATTATTATTTTTTATTCTTTTCAAATGACAAATTTATTATTATTATTTTTATTCTTTTCAAATGACAAATTTATTATTTTTATTCTTTTCAAATGACAAATTTATTATTTTTTTTTTTATTCTTTTCAAATGACAAATTTATTATTTTTATTCTTTTCAAATGACAAATTTATTATTATTTTTATTCTTTTCAAATGACAAATTTATTATTTTTTTTTTTTTTCTTTTCAAATGACAAATTTATTATTTATTTTTTTTTTTATTCTTTTCAAATGACAAATTTACTATTTTTATTCTTTTCAAATGACAAATTTATTATTTTTATTCTTTTCAAATGACAAATTTATTATTTTTTTTTTATTCTTTTCAAATTACAAATTTATTATTTTTATTCTTTTCAAATGACAAATTTATTATTTTTATTCTTTTCAAATGACAAATTTATTATTTATTTATTTTTTTATTCTTTTCAAATGACAAATTTTTTTTTTTTTTTTTTTTTTTTTTATGAGATGTGAGGTCTTTTTGACCCCCCAGATCTCATATTTATGAGGACCTGTCCTTGTTTTTTCTATTACAAGGGAGGTTTACATTCCTTGTAATAGGAATAAAAGTCACAAAAATTTTATTTTTAATAGAACAGTGAAAAAATAAAAAATGTAAGTTAAAATAAATAACAAAAAAAATAAAAATAAAATTTTAAACGCGCCCTGTTCCGCCGAGCTCGCGTGCAGAAGCGAATGCATACGTGAGTTGAGCCTGCATATGAAAGCAGTGTTCAAACCACACATGTGAGGTATCGCTGCGATCGGTAGAGCGAGAGCAATAATTACAGCCCTAGACCTCCTCTGTAACTCAAAACATGCAACCTGTAGAATTTTTTTTTTTTTCTTTTTAAACGTCGCCTATGGGGATTTTGAAGGGTAAAAGTTTGTTGCCATTCCAAAGGCGGACACAAGCGTGGCATGTTGCGTATCAATTTACTCGGCGTAACATTATCTTTCACAATATAAAAAAAAAATTGGGCTATCTTTACTGTTGTCTTATTTTTTAATTAAAATTTAATTTTTTTCCCAAAAAAATGCGCTTGTAAGACCGCTGCGCAAATATGGTGTAACGGAAAGTATTGCAACGACCGCAATTTTCTTCTCTAAGGCAGGGGTCTCAAACTGGTGGCCCTTCAGCTGTTGCAATTCCCATGAGGCATTGCAAGGCTGACAGTTATAAGCATAAATCCCATAGGCAGAGGCATGATGGAACTTGTAGTTCTACAACAGCTGGAGGGCCACCAGTTTGAGACTCCTGCTCTAAGGTGTTAGAATAAAAAATATAATGATTGGGGGTTCTAAATAAAGGGAAGGAGATGGGAAGGAAAACAGTCAGGGGACGCTCCATTAGCATTGGTGGTTGTGTTGTCATACCAACGGCCACCACAAGAGGGCGCCATATTCAAGAAGGAACCAAAGGACTGCAGAAGGCCGCGGCCGAAACGCGATCGCGCTGGGAACGGTGTCGCACGGAGACTGGATACCCCAGCTGTGCCGCGTCAGGTCGCTAATTCTAGTCGCAAATGCGACCTGGCACCCGGGGTTTGTTGAGCCCTGATTATATATATATATATATATATATATATATTATATATATTATATATATATATATATATATATATTGTGTGTGTGTGGGGTTCTAAGTATTTTTTCTAGTACAAAAGTGGAGACTCCTCCCACATTGGGGAAGGGCAAGGAGTGACTGCAGATATAAACTCATAAATCGCGGTATATCATATATATATATATATATATATATATATATATATATAATATACTTTTTTATTTTTTATAGAGCTGTAGCATGTTTATTGTATTTGGATTATGTCTTTTATTATCACCTTCATGTATGCTTTAGGATTTGACACATGTTTTAACAGATGCGTGTGTTCTTTCACCTTATACTTCCAGTTCCGTCCATTTCTGATGACATCACCAACTTCGCCCGTCTGAGAACCGTGCGGACGAAACGTTTTAAGCCATGGGGGGCGGAGACTTGAATCTGAAGAAGAGCTGGCACCCGCAGACGCTGCGCAATGTGGAGAAGGTGTGGAAAGCGGAGCAGAGGCATGAAGCGGAGCAGAAGAAGATCGAGGAGCTGCAGCGGGAGCTGCGGGATGAGCGGGCCCGGGAGGAGATGCAGAAATTTGCCGAGGACACCGGCGCGGTGAAAAAAAAAGACGAGAAGTTAGACTGGATGTACCAAGGGCCCGGGGGGATGGTGAACAGGGAGGAGTACCTCCTGGGGCGCCCGGTGGATAAGTTCATCCTGGACAAGATGCAGGATCCGGAATCAGGGCCGTCCCAGGAGACCGGGCTCCTCCCGGGATCCATATTTACCGCCTCCGGGGCCACCTCCGCCTTGGACATGTCCAACAAGATCCGCGAGGATCCGCTCTTCATGATCAGGAAACGGGAGGATGAGAAGAAGAGGGAAGTCCTGAACAATCCGGTCAAGATGAAAAAAATCCGGGAGCTGCTGCAGAGCAGCTTGGAGAAGAAGAGCAAGAAGAAGAAAAAGAAGCAGAAGAAGGAGAGGAGGTCCAGCAGCTCTAGCGGCGGCAGCAGCGACGAGGAGAGCGGCGAGGAGCGGAGGTCTCGCAAGCATCGGCCGCACTCTCCGGCTCCTCGTCAGAAGGTCCCGGGGTACGGGCTGCAGGTCCCGGAACGCACCAAAAGCCATAAGAGGGACGAGGCGCCGCGTAGGGAACGCTCGAGAAGTCGCGAGGGCTCGAGAAGTAGGGATCGATCCAGGGACAGAGGTCATAAATCGAAGACCGAACACAAGTCCAGGAGGAGCCCCTCCCCGAAGAAAGAGGAAACGTACCGGAGGCAGAAGGCGTCCGGCTACACCAAGAAAATGTCCGCCGAGGAGCTGGAGCGGCGCCGGCTGGAGATGATGCAGGACGCCAAGCAGAGGGAGGTGGAAAGGGAGAACGCCGTCCGCAGGTACAAGCAGGAGGACGAGCGAGAAGATAAGACCGATCACCGGAGGAAGGACAGCAAGTTCCTGCATGAGATGAAGCTGGCGAGCGCCGCGTCCTCCTCCGTGGAAGACCGGGTCAAGCGGAACATTCACGGGATCCAGCGGACGGCCTCCGAACTGGAGAAGAACTTCATGAGGAGGTGATGGGCGCTCCTTCTTCTCCTGTACGGACATCTTCCATTCCATGCCTGGTCTTCATATTCACACATCTTTATTCTTTTCTAATGACTTTTCCTCACCGTGTATCCGATTTTTAAAGGTGTACAGACTGAGAATTGTGCTTGTTTTATGGAGGAACCATCAGAAGATGTATCCAAGAGAAAAGACGGGACTTGTGTGGTCCCTAAAATCTCTCCAATACAAATGTTACTGTAAAAATAATCTTACATTTTTATTACAAAATTATAAAAATCTACAATGTATCGATGCTGTTTTACTTGTTCCTAACCTCCTCATCTGAACCACTATATATATATATATTAACCACGCTCTGGATGACTTACCGAGCATCCCCCCCCTCCTGACCAGGCCATTTTTTTGCGATACTGCGTCGCTTTAACTGACAAGTGCGCAGTCGTGCGATGTTGTACCCAAAGCTTTTTTTTTTGGTGGTATTTTTATTTTTTGCGCTATAAACAAAAAAAGGCCGACAATTTTGAAAAGAAATATCTATCATTTTTTTTATTATATATAATATTTTTATTATAGATCTATTAATATAATAAAATTATAAATATAATAAATATATATTCATTTTATTATAATAATAAAGAAAGTGTGTGTGTGTGTGTGTGTACACACACACGCACACACTTTATTATTAATAAAAAAATTATATAATAATAAAAAAAAAATTATATATATATATTTAATATAATACATTTTATATATTAAGATATATATTATATAATTTTTATTAATTATATTAATATATAATATTTTTATTTTATTAATATAATGATAAAAAAAGTGTGTGTGTGTGTGTGTGTGTGTGTGTGTGTGTGTGTGTGTGTGTGTGTGTGTGTGTATATATATATATATATATATATATAATATACACATATACACACACACATACACACACACACACTTTTTTTATCATTATATTAATATAATAAAAATATTAATATAATCAAAAAAATTATATAATGTATATCTTAATATAACACTTATTATATTATATAATTTTTTAATTAATATATAATATTTTTATTAATAATAAAGTGTGTGTGTGTGTGTGTGTGTGTGTGTGTGTGTATGTGTGTATGTATGTATATATTATATATATGTATGTATATATATATATATATATATATATATATATAATTATATATATATATATATATATATATATATATTATATATATATATATATATCTATCTCATTTTATTATATTGATAGATATATAATAAAAAAATAAAAAGATATTTTTTTTTTTCAAAATTGTCGATATTTTTTTGTTTATAGCGCAAAAAATTTAAACCGCAGACGTGATCAAATACCACCAAATTTGTGTGGGGGGGGCGGGGATTATATTATAACATTCTGCTATAAAACATATCCAATAAAAAAAAGAAAAAAAAAATAGAATTTCATCAATTTGGGCCAATATGTATCCTGCTATAGGTTTTTGGTAAAAGAAAATTAAAATTCCAATAAGCGTATATGGATTGGTTTGCTTAAAACTTACTAATGGGATGTATTTATGGAATATTTATTTTTCTTCTTTTTTTTTATTTATTTTTTAACTAGTAATGGCGGGGATCAGCAATTTTAACGGGATTGCGGCGGACAAATCGGACACTACGTGACACTTTTTGGGGACCAGTGACACCAATGCAGTGATCAGTGCTAGAAAAAAAAAATGACACTGGCAGGGAAGGGTCTACCACCAGGGGCGATCAAAGGGTTAACTGTGTTCCCTGGGAGTGCTTGCTAACTGTATGGGGGAGGGGTGGTTTGAGTGGGGAGAAGACAGAGATCCGTGTTCCTGCTTATCAGAGACACAAGATCTCCATCTTCCTCTCTCTGATAGAACGGCGATCTGCTATGTTTACAGATGTGGACCGCCGCTCTGCCTCTCTTTCCCGGTAATGGTCGCAGGTCGCTGGCGGACATCAGGATCCACTGGACCCGCTGTTTCCAATCACACCGGTAGCGGGTCACCGGCAGGCGCACGCACACGCTCCCCCCAGACCTGGCAATCTAAATCGCATACAGGTATGTGATTTCGCGCTGAAGGGCCACCCTGCTGCAGTAAAGGTAGGTAGGTAGGGCGACCTGCAAGCAGATAAAGTGGAACTTTACCCAAAATAACGTAATAAAAAAACGTTCTTTAGCAAGGAACATGCATTCCACATTAACCGCTTCCCGACCGCCTGACGCAGATATACTGCGGCAGAATGGCACGGGCAGGCAAAATCACGTACCTGTACGTTGGCCTTTAATTGCTTGCCCGTGGGTCGCGCACTCGCGACCCGGTCGGGAGCTCCGTGACCCGGCCGCGGGACCAGCGGACCCAATCGCCGCTGGTGTCCCGCGATCGGGTCACAGAGCTGAAGAACGGGGAGGGGTCTGTGTAAACAAACCTCTCCCCGCGCTTCCTACTCTGCCTGTCATTGATTGGCTGTTCCCGGTCATCGGGGAAAGCCGATCAATGACGTCAGATGTCCGCCCCGCCCCCTAATGTAAAAAAAACACACACGTCACAGTCATAACCCCTCCCCTCCCCCTAGTGGTTAACTCTCACTACAACTGTCATTTATACAGGAATCAATGCATTTAAATAGCATTGATTGCTGTATAAATGACAATGGTCCCAAAAATGTCTGATGTGTCCGCCATAATGTCGCAGTCACAATAAAAATCGCTGATCGCCGCCATTACTAATAAAAAATATTAATAAAAATGCCATAAAACTATCCCCTATTTTGTAGACGCTATAACTTGTGTGCAAACCAATCAATAATCGCAAATTGCAATGTTTTTTTTTATATATTTTTTGGGGATATTTATTATAGCAAAAAGTAAAAAAATATTGCATTTTTTTCAAATTGTCGCTCTATTTTTGTTTATAGCGCAAAAAAATAAAAACCGCAGGGGCGATCAAATACCACCAATAGAAAGTTCTATTTGTGGGAAAAAAAGGACGCCAATTTTGTTTGGGAGCCACGTCGCCCGACCGCGCAATTGTCAGTTAAAGCGACGCAGTGCCGAATCGCAAAAAGGGGCCTGGTCCTTTGGCTGCAAATTGGTCGGGGCTGAAGTGGTTAATAATTACACTACCAAAACTTGTGTGTGCTGTAAATTTACCTCCAGCATTGCTCCTGTTTTTTCTTCTTGCTGGAGGCTGCCATTTTGGTGAAGCCCCAGAGCAGCAGAAAATCTTTAGGCTGTCAACAGGTTTGGCCTCCACATTTTTTTTTTTTTTTTGGCACGGTGCCAAAACCTAGAGAGCAACGGAGCACGTGCAGTGCTGGATGAGACCACGAAATGACTGGATTTTAAACCGTATAGGCGCTTATTTTTAATGTTTTTTTTTACATATCTATACCTGCAGAAGGGGCCGGGCTGACGTCCTCTAGCAGGACTTTTGGACTAAAGTTCCACTTTAACTTTAAAGTGGAAGTAAACCCCCCTATTGTTTTCAGCCAAGGAAGCTGCCATCTTTGCCTCTGTTTAATCTTCAACTGCCACAGTGCTGCACATGTGATCCGTTATGACACCAGCCATTGGATGATTTGACTGTTTGGTTGAGAGCACAGCCAATGTGCAGTTAGCATTCCCGGCATGCCTTTTTTTTTTAAGACTGTTAAATCGATGGGTTTACTTCCGCTTTAAGTAGTTTGTCTGCACTAAGCTGGTCCAAATGAACTATTTACTTGAACAGTTGCAGAAGCTGGGAGCTCTTTATACCATCGGCTATATACAGTATACAGCGCTGTGTCCCACCAAAGGGATGGGAACTTCCGCATCCTGTATAGCTGAGGCTACGTCCTGTTGGTGTAGTAAATGGTTCGTTTGTTCCAGCTTGCCCCAAGCAACTAAAGGGACATTGAACGTTTTGAGTTATGCGCGGTTCACATCTGTGCGGATGGATGGCGCCACTGCGGGACCCGCGCAAATACCAGCAGCCGCAACCACCCACACAGAAATGCGGGACCCGCAGGTGGGTGGCATTAATCTTAACGCTACGCCGCCCACAATGGAAATCGCACCTTGGTACCCATGCGGGCTCCGATTTAAAAAAATTGCGCAGGGACTTCTTTCCTGCGGGGCATGGGTATAAATGTTACACGTATGTGCAGCGGCAAACAGGGTGGGCTTTAACACCCGCACACTGCACATGTGTCTGGGGGGGGGGTTTCTGGGCTGATGCTGTACTTGCAGCTCCCGCTGTGAGAGCCAATGGGACAGGCTTCCGACCATGTGACAGCGATCATGTAATTGCGATGCCACCCACACCTCCTGGCATAAATGCCCACCTAAAGGGCCAGAAGGTGGCAGCAGAGGGGTAAAATGAGACTCCTTGATGGGAAGATGGATTTATTCTCTATGCCGTTCTTAGACCGACAGTCTACTTCATCAGGAGAAATCTGGAGGTATTTATAAGTGTATCAATGCAGTTTTTATTAGGGTTGCACCGATACTAGTATCGGTATCGATACCGAGTATATGCCCAAGTACTTGTACTCGGGCAAATGCTCCGATGCCTAATCTGATACCTGGGCAGTCAGGGGATGATCGGTGTGGCGGTGGGGGCCATTACAAGCACCAATCTCCCTCATTGTAATCTTGAATTTTTTTTTAAATATGTGTAAAAATAAACATTTTTATAAAGTTTTATATATATGTTACAAACCTAACAGAGAATCTGGAGTGAATTGGCCTTTTAATTGTTTTTTTTTTTGTTTTACATTTAAAAAAAAAAAAAAAAAAAAAAAAATATATATATATATATTGTTTTTTTTTTTTTTTTTTTTTTATATATATATATTTTGGTTTTTTTTTAAATGTAAAAAAAAAAAAAAAAAAACAATTAAAAGGCCAATTCACACAGATTCTCTGTTAGGTTTGTGTCCGCTAATACTGATTTTAGTGTGTTGTTTTTTTTTTTTTTTTTAATGAAAATGTGGTCTTGATATATTGGGGTGGGGACCCTGTTAGGTAGGCTGTACGGGGGGCCCCCGTGATTTCTAATGGCAGCCCTGCATAGGGCACTCATCCTGCTGCTGCTCCTCCTCATCTGTTGGTATCTTTGTCGCTCCTGTACATAGAACAAGAGGTGGTATTTAGTACTGCATACTACGGGGGAGGGGGGGGGCACTAATTAAATTGAGTTCTTTATAAATAAATATTTGTGAAGGGTTTTCTTCCTTGGCAAATAAGACCTACAACACGTTTTCCTCTCTCTGTTTTAATAATGGGGAGCGCTTCCTCTTCGTCTCACCACCAGGGGGCTCCCATCTACCTCGGAGCAGGCTGCTTTTATCCAGCACACAGCTCTCATACGGGGTCAGCCTGTGATACCAGGATTCACCTGAAGATGGAGTTGTAAGTCTAATCTGCCAGCACATTGCTGTGCTGAAGCTGGGGGCAGTTGTTGTCATGACACACAAGGCTGCTAAAAAAAAAAAAAAATCTTGGTTGTCAATTTGCTGGGTGTAAATAGAAGGTAAGGAGAGGCGGTTGTGGTTCAATTTGCTGTCCCTCTTAAAGTTCTGCCTGGGTCCAATGGTAGGGCCGGCCCTGCATATAGTATTACATAGATAGGTAAAAAAAAAAAAAATTATAGGCATATGATGGATCGATAGATAAACCAAAAGATAGATGGAGGATAGAGATAATATGATAGATAGATGATTAGTTAGATCAATAAATAGTTGGTCAGGTAAATGGATGAATAGAATAATTGATAAATGAATAATGATTAATAGATATCTAATGATAGATGTCAAATTGATGGAATAATTAGATGTGTAGCACCCTCTAGTGTGCTAGAAGAGTAGTGTAATGCTTTTTTTTTTTTTTTTTTTTTTTTTTAGTGAGAGTAGATACATTTCCAGGCTTGGCTGGGTGTTTTTTGATCTGGGTTGGGAGTGACTTGGAGCGGAGCTGGGTGACTCACAGGCAGCATCATCAAGACCTCCCACTCCTTTTACAGGATGTTCTAGTGTTTTCTGGAAAGGAAGAAGGAGAGAAGAGGTGGAGCTGCTTTTGAGGAGCCCTGACCAATCCCCAACCTGGTTTGGCCTCCTTAACCTGTTCCCGACTGGCGCACAATGATATACGTCGGCAGAATGGCACGGACAGGCAAATGGGCGTAACCTGTATGTCCCTTTTAAATTTGCCGCCGTGCCATCGCGTGCACGCCACCGGCCGGGAGCTCTGTGAGTCGGGTCGCGGGTCCCGCGGACTTGATGTCCGGAGGGGATACCCCGCGATCGTCTCATGGAGACGAAGAGCGGGGAGATGCTGATTAGACATGTGCAATTTGTTTCGTTTTTTTTGTTTTTTTTCGTTATTTTCGTTCGTTCGTTTTCGTACGAATGAACGAATCATTCGAATCGTACGAATACGAATAACGAATCGTAACGAATCGTACGAATACGAAAAACAACGAAAATCCGAAAAAACTAATTAGAAACAACGAATGTACTAATGAAGAAAATCCGAAAAACGAAAACGAACGAAAAAAATTTGTAACTTTTTTTTTTTTTTGTTGAATTGGTCATTTTCCGTGTCCCTTACAATGGCGCTGCTAAACGTGCTTCAAATGGATTGAACAAAAAAATGAGTACATTCGTAACTTTTTTTTCGATTCGTAACTTTTTTTTTCGATTCGTACTTTTTTTTTTTTTTTTTGTCGATTTGTAATTTTCCGTGTCTCTATTGAAAAAAAAATTCGTACATTCGTAACTTTTTTTCCCGATTCGTAACTTTTTTTTTCGATTCGTAAATTATTAAAATGTAATAATAGCATACACATTACATCAAATTATGAATTATGCTCCGATTACAAATCTACGAATGTACGAATAAATACGAATGTGTCCGAAAATTAAACTAACGAAAAAACTAATCAATGAAAAAATAACTCTTACGAATGTACGAATCGTTACGAATCGACGGAAACAAAAAAACGAAACGAAAATAAACGAATTTTTCGGTTGTGCACATGTCTAATGCTGATGTTAACAAGCATCTCCCCATTCTGCCTAGTAACAGTGTCACTGATCACAGCTCTCCCTGTGATCGGGAGCAGAGATCAGTGATGTGTCACAGCTAGCCCATCCCCCCTACAGTTAGAAACACGTTCCAGGACACACTTAACCCCTACAGCGACACCTAGTGTTAACTCCTTCACTGACAGTCACATTTACACAATAATCAATGCAATTTTAATTGTACTGATCGCTGCATAAATGTGAATGGTCCCAAAATTGTCCGACGTGTCCGCCATAAGAGCGCAGTCACAATAAAAATGGCTGGTCGCCATTACTAATAAAAAAAAAAATATATATATATATATATTAATAAAAATGCCATAAAAACTATCCCCTATTTTGTAGACGCTATAACTTTTGCGCAAACCAATCAATAAACGCTTATTGCGATTTTATTTGTTAATTTTTTTTTTAACCAAAAATATATATAATACGTAATCGGCCTAAACTGAGGGAAATTTTTTTTTTCTTATATATTTTTGGGGATATTTATTAAAGCAAAAAATAATGCTTTTTTTTTTTTTTTCAAAATCGTCGCTCTTTTTTTTTTTTTGTTTGTTTTTATAGCGCAAAAAATTAATGCAGAGGTGATCAAATAGCACCAAAAGAAAGCTCTATTTGTGGGGGGGGGGAATGCCAATTTTTGTTTGGGAACCACGTCGCACGACCGTGCAATTGTCAGTTAAAACGACACAGTGCCGAATCGCAAAAAGTGTTCTGGTCTTTGGCCAGCAAAATGGTCCGGGGCTTAAGTGGTTATTAATATGTAACCGGCCGGGGTGCGCCTGTATTAGGGTGGAGCCGGAGCACAACTGGGGCTTTTGTGTTCCGATATTGATTTATGGCATTGCTGTAAAACATTTACCACTGACATCGGCGCCATTTATTCCGGGAGGATATCGGTGTTGTTCTCCCAATACTGGATCATAACACAAAACGAGACGTAGGAGTGGAGCCCGCGGGTCACACACAGGACAATTACATTCAGGTTATAGGTGTATTCTTATAGAATGGGGCCGTGATGTAAGAGAAGGGGGTGTGCCCTGGAAAAAAAGTGGCAGTGTGATGTCATTGTGCATAAAGCTGTGATGTCGTCATAGGGGAGGGGCCTATATGGCTGCAGTGGAATAGGCTGTTAGTAACTTTTCTGACACACCACTTCCTCTGGGTGGGTCCTTTTTTTTTTTTTCCTTTTCTTCATTTTTCTTTTTAACTTCCACAAACTCCAGATTGGCCAAAAGATTTCTGTTGCATGCAGGTACATCCACCAATCAGGAATAGGCAACAGGAAATCCCCAGAACCCAAAATCGGTTCTATCCTGCCTCTCCTACCCTGGTCCTATCTAATCCATTGCCAGCTGTTTTTTCACGCTTCCTTCCACCTGCATTCTTCTCGCATGAGCTTCCGGTGTACCAGAGGAGCTTACGCTCTAATGTCCCCTCCCCCACTATCACACACTATTATAATTCTACATTTATATATCTCTGACATATACTGCAGCGTTGTACAGAGAACACTGAGCCATTGGCAGTCCTCTGTGTATACAGTAAACATTTTGTCTATCTGGTGCTCGGAGGTGAAAGTCACATTTCGGGGGGGGTGTGGGCAGTCTGGAGAGGGGGCGGGGCCTGTGGAAAGGTGGTCTCTGGATTGCCAGGAGGGGTCTGATTGGAGCCGGATGCGGCAGCTGCTTATTGGAGGTTTTTCCTCCTTTAGCAAACAAAGAGGCGATTGTGGAAAGCGGCATTGTCTCGCTGTGTACACACCGGCCTGAGCTCATAATACTCCACCACTTCTCACCTGCTAAAGGGCCACTCCGCCTGAAGTGATAATTCTAGTTATGGGTGGAGCCTAGTATGTGGCTTTAGCTACCCCCCCCCCCCCCGGGGTTCTTCTGTGAGTTAGTTACTCCAACAGTGAGAGCTCCCGTCTGTCCACTTGTGTCTCCACCAACCTTTGTGTGATCTGGTGGAGGAATCGTGGGACCCCCTCATAATGGGCACAGCGGGTGTACAGACCCAGGAACTCAGCACAGGGATGGTGGGAACTCCTCATAATGGGCACAGCGGGTGTACAGACCCGGGAACTCAGCACAGGGATGGTGGGAAATCCTCATAATGGGCACAGGGGGTGTACAGACCCGGGAACTCAGCACAGGGATGGTGGGAACCCCTCATAATGGGCACAGCGGGTGTACAGACCCGGGAACTCAGCACAGGGATGGTGGGAACCCCTCATAATGGGCACAGCAGGGTGTACAGACCTGGGAACTCAGCACAGGGATGGTGGGAACCCTCATAATGGGCACAGCAGGTGTACAGACCTGGGAACTCAGCACAGGGATGGTGGGAACCCCTCATAATGGGCACAGCGGGTGTACAGACCCGGGAACTCAGCACAGGGATGGTGAGAACCCCTCATAATGGGCACAGCAGGTGTACAGACCTGGGAACTCAGCACAGGGATGGTGGGGACCCCCTCATAATGGGCACAGCGGGTGTACAGACCTGGGAACTCAGCACAGGGATGGTGGGAACCCCTCATAATGGGCACAGCAGGTGTACAGACCTGGGAACTCAGCACAGGGATGGTGGGAACCCCTCATAATGGGCACAGCAGGTGTACAGACCTGGGAACTCAGCACAGGGATGGTGGGAACCCCTCACAATGGGCACAGCAGGTGTAAAAAAAATAAAAGTTCAAAAATAAAAAAAACATTTATTTAAAAATGTCCCTTTAAGGGCGCCTTGCACAGTGCACTGCAGTATGCACCGCTCTATCACCAATAGATAGATTCATGCATTGCATGAATCTATCTATTGTCACCTCTGCCGCCCCCTATTCAGGTGTCGGCCCCTGATCGGGCGCCGGGCATCTGAATTACAGTGGGGGGGGTGTTGCGGGAAGCGCCCCTATTAAAGCTGTAAGCTCTAATAGGGGACCTTTTTAGAGCGGTGTGCTCTAATAGGCTTCCCTAAGTGTAAACAGCGGGCGCACGGCTGTGCGTTCGCTGATTACACAGTATTGTGTTAGGGAAGCGAATACATCGCTTCCTAACACAGACCCGCCTCTCAGCCAATCAGGTTGCCAGGTCTGTTACCTGTCACCTGATTGGCTGAAGTCACAGGCGCTGTTATTTGACGCTAGGCGTCCAAACAACAAGCGTCCAATAACAGCAGAAGAAGACAGGAGGAGCGCGGGGGAAGACAACCGACGGAGACACCGCACGTCGCCTGACGCCGTCACCAGCTGCACACCGGGACAAGGTAAGTGCAGAGCGCAGGCAGGGGGCACAGTGGCAGCACTTAAAGGGGCACAGTGGCAGAACTTGGGGCACATTGGCAGCACTTAAGGGGCACAATGCAGAACTTGGGGCACAATGGCAAAACTTAAGGGGCACAATGGCAGAACTTGGGCACAATGGCAGCACTTGGGGCTCAATGGCAGCACTTGGGGCACAATGGCAGAACTTGGGGCACAATGGCAGAACTTGGGCACAGTGGCAGAACTTGGGGCACAGTGGCAGCACTTAAGGGGCACAGTGGCAGAACTTGGGGCACTGTGGCAGCACTTAAGGGGCACAGTGGCAGAACTTGGGGCACAGTGGCAGAACTTGGGGCACATTGGCAGCACTTGGGGCACAATGGCAGCCATTGGGGCACAGTGGCAGAACTTGGGGCACAGTGGCAGAACTTGGGGCACAGTGGCAGCACTTAAGGGGCACAGTGGCAGAACTTGGGGCACAGTGGCAGCTCTTAAGGGGCACAGTGGCAGAACTTGGGGCACAGTGGCAGAACTTGGGGCACAGTGGCAGCACTTGGGGCACAGTGGCAGCGTTTGATGGCACAGTGGCTGCGTTTAAATGGGGCACAGTGGCAGCGTTTGATGGCACAGTGAGGCTGTTTGTTTGCGCCCCCCCAAATATTTTGAGCACCAGCCGCCACTGAGGTGTACAGACCTGGGAACTCAGCACAGGGATGGTGGGAACCCCTCTAATGGGCACAGCGGGTGTACAGACCCGGGAACTCAGCACAGGAATGGTGGGAACCCCTCATGGGCACAGACCCGGGGGGGAAAACAGACCCGGGAGCATATAAAGACAGATTTTAGGTACTTGTATTGGCTGTATTTTTTATTTTCTTGAATGCTGAACTAGAATAAAAGTTCCTCTTTCTACATCTGGAGTAATTCTTTCCTAATCTTTTATATCAGCCAGATGTGATGAGGTGTCGGCTGAGACCGGCAGGCGTGGGGTTACTTGGTCATCACCGCAGCTCAGTACTCGGCTGATAAGCCTTGATGACGAGGTGCGGACAGGTAATGAGACACACAGCGACGTGGCCGGCCTGGCAGGTGGATCTGCCGGATTAGTATTTCCCTGGAAAAGGGCGGAGCTTCCGTTTTTAAATCAGCTAAATAAGTTCCAGGTGCATTAAAACAAAAGGTGTGCAAAAGTCGTCCAGTTATTTTCATTGAAAAGGGTAGAAGAGCCTGTCCCCTGCCAGCATGCTGCCGAGAAGGGCCATTATTACCTGGGTGGAAGCAGTGGTCTCTCTGCAGAGGCTCAAAACTCCCCCCCCCCTGCTTAGTCTCAGCAAGAGCTGTCTAGTCAGCAGTGAGCTTTACTGATTGACTTGGCAGAGAAGGTGTTGGACCTCGGCAGAGAGACTACTTCTTTCAGCTATCACAGCCCCCTATAGCGCTCTGTCCTGGGATGCATGCTGGGATTTGTAGTTCCCCGGGACAGTTACTGGTCCTTCGCTACGTTTTTGTGCCGATGGGAGCGCCGGTGACCTTGACTGACGACGGATTCAGGAGGATCAGAATAATGGGATTAGCCGGGTGTTATGTGACCGGAGGAGACTCACCTATTCACCCACCCGCCATTACCTGGAGACTTCCACCAAATCCGCTCGTTAATGACACTCCGCTCCTCAAATCCCATCATCCCGCGGCTTTGTCTGTCATCATCACAGCTCAGAAATCAGCCTGTGATGTCACCAGCCTCCGGGTGTCACTCAGGGCAGGATCACTTTAAAGTGGAACTCCAGGCACCATACAAAATGACATGTGACGTTGTTTATTACCTGGCGATCCTGCCAGTAGAGCCCTTATTTTCCACTTTCTGTAACAAGGTGACACCCGTCCAACACCGCACTCCCTCACCCATAACCCCCGTCCAACATCACACTCCCTCACCCATAACCCCCATCCAACACCGCACTCCCTCACCCATAACCCCCATCCAACATCACACTCCCTCACCCATAACCCCCGTCCAACATCACACTCCCTCACCCATAACCCCCGTCCAACACCGCACTCCCTCACCCATAACCCCCATCCAACACCGCACTCCCTCACCCATAACCCCCGTCCAACACGCACTCCCTCACCCATAACCCCCGTCCAACACCGCACTCCCTCACCCATAACCCCCATCCAACACCGCACTCCCTCACCCATAACCCCCGTCCAACACCGCACTCCCTCACCCATAACCCCCATCCAACACCGCACTCCCTCACCCATAACCCCCGTCCAACACCGCACTCCCTCACCCATAACCCCCGTCCAACACCGCACTCCCTCACCCATAACCCCCATCCAACACTCACACTCCCTCACCCATAACCCCCGTCCAACACCGCACTCCCTCACCCATAACCCCGTCCAACATCACATTCCAACACCGCACTCCCTCACCCATAACCCCGTCCAACATCACACTCCCTCACCCCTAACCCCCGTCCAACACAGCACTCCCTCACCCATAACCCCCGTCCAACATCCCTCCCCACCATAACCCCCCGTCCAACATCGCACTCCCTCACCCATAACCCCGTCCAACATCACACTCCCTCACCCATAACCCCCGTCCAACACTGCACTCCCTCACCCATAACCCCCGTCCAACATCACGCTCCCTCACCCATAACCCCCGTCCAACATCGCACTCCCTCACCCATAACCCCACCCATCCAACCACACACACCCACACCCATAACCCCCACCCACAACCACTCCCTCACCCATAACCCCCTCCAACACACCCACTCCCTCACCCATAACCCCGTCCAACATCACACTCCCTCACCCATACCCCCCCCAACCCCCGCACTCCAACACCCATAACCCCCATCCAACATCACACTCCCTCACCCATAACCCCCATCCAACACCGCACTCCCTCACCCATCACCCATCCAACACCGCACTCCCTCACCCATAACCCCCGTCCGACACCGCACTCCCTCATCCATAACCCCCGTCCAACATCACACTCCCTCATTCATAACCCCCGTCCAACATCACATTCCCTCACCCATAACCCCCATCCAACATCACATTCCCTCACCCATAACCCACATCCAACACCACACTCCCTCACCCATAACCCACATCCAACACCACATTCCCTCACCCATAACCCCCCTCCAACATCACACTCCCTCACCCATAACCCCGTCCAACATCACACTCCCTCACCCATAACCCCCATCCAACACCGCACTCCCTCACCCATAACCCCCGTCCAACATCACACTCCCTCACCCATAACCCCCATCCAAAACCGCACTCCCTCACCCATAACCCCCGTCCAACACCGCACTCCCTCACCCATAACCCCCATCCAACATCGCACTCCCTCACCCATAACCCCCATCCAACACCGCACTCCCTCACCCATAACCCCCATCCAACACCGCACTCCCTCACCCATAACCCCCATCCAACACCGCACTCCCTCACCCATAACCCCCATCCAAAATCCCACTCCCTCACCCATAACCCCCATCCAACATCGCACTCCCTCACCCATAACCCCCGTCCAACACCGCACTCCCTCACCCATAACCCCCATCCAACACCGCACTCCCTCACCCATAACCCCCATCCAACACCGCACTCCCTCACCCATAACCCCCCTCCAACACCGCACTCCCTCACCCATAACCCCCGTCCGACACCGCACTCCCTCACCCATAACCCCCGTCCTACATCACACTCCCTCACCCATAACCTCCATCCAACACCGCACTCCCTCACCCATAACCCCCATCCAACACCTCACTCCCTCACCCATAACCACCGTCCAACACCGCACTCCCTCACCCATAACCCCCATCCAACATCGCACTCCCTCACCCATAACCTCCGCCCGACATCACACTCTCTCACCCATAACCTCCGTCCAACACCGCACTCCCTCACCCATAACCCCAATCCAACACCTCACTCCCGCACCCATAACCCCCATCCAACACCGCACTCCCTCACCCATAACCCCCATCCAACACCGCACTCCCTCACCCATAACCTCCGTCCAACACCGCACTCCCTCACCCATAACCCCCGTCCAACACCGCACTCCCTCACCCATAACCCCCCGTCCAACATCACACTCCCTCACCCATAACCCCCCCGTCCAACATCACACTCCCTCACCCATAACCCCCCGTCCAACAACACACTCCCTCACCCATAAACCCCCGTCCAACATCACACTCCCTCACCCATAACCCCCGTCCAACACTGCACTCCCTCACCCATAACCCCCGTCCAACACTGCACTCCCTCACCCATAACCCCCGTCCAACATCACACTCCCTCACCCATAACCCCTGTCCAACATCACAATCCCTCACCCATAACCCCCATCCAACATCGCACTCCCTCACCCATAACCTCCGTCCAACATCACACTCCCGCACCCATAACCCCCATCCAACACGCACTCCCTCACCCATAACCCCCATCCAACATCGCACTCCCTCACCCATAACCTCCGTCCAACACCGCACTCCCTCACCCCCCCATAACCCCCATCCAACACCGCACTCCCTCACCCATACCCCCCGTCCAACATCACACTCCCTCACCCATAACCCCCGTCCAACATCACACTCCCTCACACATAACCCCCGTCCAACATCACACTCCCTCACCCATAACCCCCCGTCCAACATCACACTCCCTCACCCATAACCCCCCGTCCACACACCGCACTCCCTCACCCATAACCCCCGTCCAACACTGCACTCCCTCACCCATAACCCCCGTCCAACACTGCACTCCCTCACCCATAACCCCCGTCCAACATCACACTCCCTCACCCATAACCCCTGTCCAACATCACACTCCCTCACCCATAACCCCCATCCAACATCGCACTCCCTCACCCATAACCTCCGTCCAACATCACACTCCCTCACCCATAACCCCCATCCAACATCACACTCCCTCACCCATAACCCCCATCCAACACCGCACTCCCTCACCCATAACCCCCGTCCAACATCGCACTCCCTCACCCATAACCCCCGTCCAACATCACACTCCCTCACCCATAACCCCCGTCCAACATCACACTCCCTCACCCATAACCTCCGTCCAACATCACACTCCCTCACCCATAACCCCCGTCCAACATCACACTCCCTCACCCATAACCCCCCTCCAACACCGCACTCCCTCACCCATAACCCCCCGTCCAACACCGCACTCCCTCACCCATAACCCCCGTCCAACATCACACTCCCTCATCCATAACCCCCATCCAACATCACACTCCCTCATCCATAACCCACATCCAACATCACATTCCCTCACCCATAACCCCCGTCCAACATCACACTCCCTCACCCATAACTCCCATCCAACACCACACTCCCTCACCCATAACCCCCGTCCAACATCATGCTAACTCACCCATAACCCCCGTCCAACATCACACTACCCCACACATATCCATCGTTCAACACCGCACTCCCTCACCCATAACCCCTGTCCAACATCACACTCCCTCACCCATAACCCCCCTCCAACATCGCACTCCCTCACCCATAACCCCCGTCCAACATCGCACTCCCTCACCCATAACCCCCATTCAATGTCTGGGCTCCCCCTCCCAAAACTGCATCCAACACTGTCCCTGCCCATAACCCCCGTCAAACACTGCACTCCCCCACCCATAATCCCCATTCAATGCCGGGCTCCATCTCCCAAAACTGCATCCAACACTGTCCCTGACCATCAACTGTTACCAACAACACAAACCTATTACAGCTCTGTATTTACACAGAAGCACCCAGCTGTCAGTTTGACAGCAGGGAATTGCCAGCGAGTGTTGCAAGGCTGAAGGGCAGGGTGTACTACATACGTCCTGTGTACTTCAATGGACATATGTAGCATGGCCGGCGTCCACAACTGGCAGAACCGTGATGTGAAATTTGGGGTTGGGTTGGGTATATCTCGCTTGGTGATAAAAAAAATAATCTTTAATCAAAGCAGCTTGTGTGATTGGTCCTTTTTATTTCCAGCTGCCGTCTCACCAGCTCCTCCCTGTTTTCTCGGCGTGTTCTCTATATATAGTACGAATAAAGAAGCTCATTTTTGGATGTAATTACTGAGGCTGAACAATACGACTTAACTTCTCTTTCACGTGAATCCAAAAGGTCGAAATGAATCTCCTCGACGGTGTCGGCTCCCGATTGAAGCTCGCGAAGGGAAGACGGGCCGCCCCTGACCCAGGCATCGAACGTTAATTTAGCGTATTTAAACAAAGTGCTTTGTGTTTTATTTCCAGCAGGGGAAGCGGAATCATTATAATCACCTCCCAGCGTCGGGCTGCGCATTAGCGAGCTCTGAAATGCCGCGTGAGGGTAGATGATGATGATGAGTCACGACCTGACTCAACGCGAGGAGAGACTGAGCCATGACTGCGGCGCACTTAAAGGGGACACTCCGGGGAAAAACGCAGTATTCAGTAAGAATTAATGTGCCGAACTGAACGGCTACTTCCCCTGTATTTGCTCTTACGGAAGGAATAATGAATAAAAATTAAAGGGGTTGTAAACCCTCGAGGTTTACCGGTCTTTCCAGCGACAGACACGGGCACACCAGCTCCAGCAGGTGTCTCGGGTCCTGATTGAATAGAGTGATAGCAGCACAGCCATTGGCTCCCGCTGCTGTCAATCAAATCCAATGATGTGGGGGGGGGCGGGGGCCGAGTCCTGCTGTCTGTGTCAATAGACGCAGCAGCAGGACACGGGAGCGCGCCCGCACGGGTGCCACCTCCGAGGGAGAGTGGCTCTCCGACGGGGCACTCCAGAAGAGGAGGAGCCAAGAGCGCCACTGAGGGACCCTAGAAGAGGAGGATCGGGGCCACTTTGTGCAAAATCGGCTGCACAGAGGAGGCAAGTATGACTTGTTTTTTTTTTTTTTTTTTAAAGGAACCTTTAGATATCCTTTAATAAAATGTAATAAATGTATGAGGATACCGATTTCAGGGTATAAGGGGAAATGAAGTGTTAGTCGAAATGCACCTCCATAAAGCACTGGCCCCACCACTGGCAGCAATTCGCCCTCATGTACTCTGCAGCTTCTAAACGCACGTTTAGGAGAAGTTGGGCGTTCCATCGCACACGCGCGCGCATGGGCGTCTGCAGAATTTTTTCAGGGGGGGGCATAATTTTAAGGTCACCCATGCTCTGACCCTTTTCGACAATGTCATTATCACATTATCACGGTCATAGACTGCAGACGTTGTACAGGTGATTGTCAGAGACTGCGGACATGGCCCAAGAGACGTCAGAGACTGCGGACATGGCCCAAGAGACTGTCAGACTGCGGACATGGTCAGAGACTGCGGACATGGCCCAAGAGACTGTGAGTGACTGCATACATGGCTCAAGAGACTGTAAGAGACTGCAGACATGGCACAAGAGATGACAGAGACTGCATACATGGCCCAAGAGACTGTCAGACTGCATACATGGCTCAAGAGACTGCGGACATTGCACAAGAGACTGCGGACATTGCACAAGAGACTGTCAGAAACTGCATACATGTGGGGGGGGACAGAGAGAGACAGGGGGGTGACAGAAAGAGACAGGGGGGTGACAGAAAGAGACAGGGGGGTGACAGAAAGAGACAGAGAGGGTGACAGAGAGGAGTGTGACAGAGAGAGACAGAGGGGGGTGACAGAGAGAGACAGAGGGTGGTGAAAAAGACAGAGGGGTGAGAGGGAGGGAGAGAGAGAGAGAGAGGGGGGGTTACAGAGAGGGGGGATGGGGGTCATCACTCCTGATCGATCCCTGATTCCAGGGGGGGGGGGGGCACTTGCCCCCCTTACCCTACCTGCGGACGCCCATGCGTGTGCGCCAGTCGGGACCTCTGTGAGTCGGATCGTGGGTCCCGCGGACTCGATCGCCACGGGAGATACCCCGCGATCGTCTCACGGGGAGATGCTAAAGTAAACAAGCATCTCCCCGCTCTGCCTAGCAACGGTGTCACTGATCTCTGCTCCCTGTGATTGGAGCAGAGATCAGTGATGTGTAAAACACCGCCACGCCCCCCCCACAGTTAGCAACAGGCCCCTAGGACACACTTAACCCTACACTGCCACCTAGTGGTTAACCCCTTCACTGCCAGTGTCATTTACACAGGAATCAGTGCATTTGTATAGCACGGATTGCTGTTTAAATGACAATGGTCCAAAAATGTGTCAAAAAATGTCCGATGTGTCCGCCATAATGTCGCAGTCACAATAAAAATCGTAAATCGCCACCATTACTAGTAAAAAAAAAAAAATTATTAATAAAAATGCCATAAAACTATCCCCTATTTTGTAAACACTATACCAATCAATAATCGCTTATTATTACTACAACTAGTAAAAATAAATAAAAAGGTCATAAATCCTAAACTGAGGAAGAATCTTTTTTAGTTTTTTTTTTTTTTAAACTTGGGGGTATTTATTATAGCAAAAAGTTAAAAAATATTGTGTGTTTTTTTTTAATTGTTGCTCATTTTTTGAGAGAGGGAGAGGGGGAGGGGAGGAGAGAGAGAGAGACAGACAAACAGAGAGAGAGAGACAGAGAGAGGAGGAGAGGAGACAGAGAGGGGGAGGGAGATAGAGGGAGGGGGAGAGAGACACACAGAGAGAGGGTAGGTGACAGAGAGAGAGACAAAGAGAGAGGGGAGGGGGGGAGAGAGAGAGACACACAGAGAGGGGAGGGGAGAAGAGAGAGAGACAAAGGGGGAGAGGGAGAGAGACAAAGGGGGAGAGGGAGAGAGACAGAGAGAGGGAGAGAGAGAAAGGGTAGATGGAGAGAGACACTGAGAGAGGGGGGAGAGAGAGAGACGCAAAGAGTGGAGGGGAGAGAGAGAGACACACACAGAGAGAGGGGGGAGGGAGAGAGACACAGAGAGGGGGAGAGAGGAGAGACACACAGAGAGAGTGGAGGGGGGAGATGGAGAGAGACAGAGAGAGAGGGGTAGGGGAGGGAGAGAGGCAGAGAGGGAGAGAGAGAGAGGGGTGAGGGAGAGAGACACAGAGAGAGAGGAGGGGGAAGGGAGAGAGACACAGAGAGAGGGAGAGAGACAAAGAGAGAGGGGAGGGGGAAGAGAGAGAGGCAGAGAGAAAGGGAGAGAGACAGAGAGGGGGGGAGGGAGAGAGACACAGGGGGAGAGGGAGAGAGACAAAGATAGAGGGGGAGGGAGAGAGAGACACAGAGGGGAGAGAGAGAGAGGGTAGATGGAGAGAGACACAGAGAGAGGGGGGGGAGAGAGAGACGCAAAGAGTGGAGGGGAGAGAGAGACACACACACAGAGAGAGTGGAGGGGGGAGATGGAGAGAGACACAGAGAGAGGGGGAGGGAGAGAGGCAGGGGGGGAGAGAGAGACACAGAGAGAGGCGGGGGAGAGAGACACAGAGAGAGGGGGAGAGAGGGAGAGAGAACAGAGGAGAGGGGAGAGGAGGGGGGAGAGAGACACAGAGAGGGGGGGGAGAGACACAGAGGGGGAGGGAGAGAGAGAGGGGAGAGGGAGAGAGACAAAGAGAGAGGGGGCGGGAGAGAGACACAGAGGGGGGAGGGAGAGAGACACACAGAGAGAGGGGGGAAGGGAGAGAGACACACAAAGAGTGGAGGGGAGTGAGAGAGAGACAGAGAGAGGGGAGGGGGAGAGAGACACACAGAGGGGGGCAGAGGGAGAGACACACCGAGAGAGGGGGAGGGAGAGAGACACAGAGAGAGGGGAGGGGAGAGAGACACAGAGAGAGGGGAGGGAGAGAGAGACACACACAGAGGGGGGCAGAGGGAGAGAGACACAGAGAGAGGGGAGAGAGAGAGACACAGAGGGGGGCAGAGGGAGAGAGACACAGAGAGAGGGGGAGGGATAGAGAGGGGGAGGGATAGAGAGGGGGAGGGAGAGAGACACAGAGAGAGGGAGAGAGAGAGAGACACAGAGGGGGGCAGAGGGAGAGAGACACAGAGAGAGGGGGGAGGAGACGAGAGAGGGGAGGGGAGAGACAGAGAGAGAGGCGAGGAGAGAGAGGGGGGAGAGAGACACAGAGGGGGGGAGGGAGAGAGAGACACAGAGAGAGGGGAGGGGGAGAGAGAACGAGAGACACACACACACAGAGAGGGGAGAGGGAGAGAGAACGAGAGACACACACACACACAGAGGGGAGAGGGAGAGAGACAAAGAGAGAGGGGGAGGGAGAGAGACACAGAGGGGAGAGAGAGAGGGTAAATGGAGAGAGACACAGAGAGGGGGAGGGGGGAAGGGACAGAGAGGGGGGAAGGGAGAGAGACACACAAAGAGTGGAGGGGAGAGAGAGACACACACACACAGAGAGGGGGAGAGTTAGAGAGAGACAGAGAGAGGGGAGGGGAAGAGAGAGACACACCGAGAGAGGGGGAGGGAGAGAGACACAGAGAGAGGGGAGGGGAGAGAGAGACACACAGAGGGGGGCAGAGGGAGAGACACACACAGAGGGGGGGCAGAGGGAGAGAGACACAGAGAGAGGGAGAGACACAGGGAGAGAGAGGGGGAGGGGGAGAGAGACACAGAGAGAGGGGAGGGGAGAGAGACAGAGAGGGGGGGAGAGACACAGAGGGGGGCAGAGAGACACAGAGAGAGAGGGGAAGAGAGGGAGAGAGAGTGGGGAGGGGAGAGACAGAGAGGGGAGGGGAGAGAGAGACAGAGAGAGAGGGGGGGGAGAGACACAGAGGGGGGGGCAGAGAGACACAGAGAGAGGGGAGGGGAGAGTTGAGTTTACTGACATTTTTTTGAAAGCAGAAAAATCACGTTCAGGACTGTAGTTTACCGGCATTTCAAACACCCAATGCTTGTAAACACAGTAACCAGCCCTTTTTGAGCGTTTGCATTTATAAGTGTTTTTAACCGGTTCCCGACCGGCTCATGTACTTTTCCTGCTGCAGAATGGCTCTCCCGAGCGAAATCCCATACGGTTACGGCTTTGCACAGGAGAGCCGCCAGGGGGGGGACGCGCGTGCGCCGCCGGAGGCGCCCACTCATGCGCACCTGCTGCACAGCATGAGAGCCAGCACGGGGATTTGTATATGTAAACACACATAAATCCCTGTGCTGTCGGGGAGAGGAGTCAGATTGTGTGTTCCTTGTAAGTAGGAACACACGATCTGTCTCCTCTCCTAGTCAGTCCTATCCCCACACCGTTAGAACATACCCAGGGAACACACATTTAACCCCTTGATCGCCCCCCCCCCAGTGTTAACCCCTTCCCTGACAGTGACATTTACACAGTAATCAGTGGATTTTTTTAGCACCGATCGCTGTATAAATGTCAATGATGCCAAAAATGTGTCAAAAGTGTCCGCTGTGTCAGCCGGAATGTCGCAATACCGCTAAAAATCACAGATCAGCGCCATTACTAGTAAAAATAAAATAATAATGCCATAAATCTTTCCCATAGTTTGTAGACGTGATAACTTTTGCGCAAACCAATCAATATACGCTTATTGAGATTTTTTTTTTTTTTTTTTTTACCAACAATATGTAGAAGAATTCATATAGGCCTAAACTGAGAAAGAATTCTTTTTTATTTTTTTTAAACTTGAGGGTATTTATTATAGCAAAAAAGTAAAAAATATTGTTTTTTGTTTTTTTTTTCGAAAATTGTTGCTCGTTTTTTTGTTGATAGCACAAAAAAATAAAAAAACGCAGAGGTGATAAAATTCCACAAAAAAAATCTCTATTTGTGGGGGAAAAATGATGCAAATTTTGTCTGGATACAGCGTCGCACGACCGCGCAATTGTCAGTTAAAGCAGCGCAGTGCAAAATTGTAAAAAGTGCTTCGGTCAGGAAGGGGGTAAAATCTTCCGGGGCTGAAGTGTTTAAAGAGGAACATATAAAATGTGGGAGAAACAGAATTTTCACCACATGCTGTTGCCGGCAAACAAGGGGAGAGGGAGAGAGAGGGGGGAGGGAGCGAGAAAGAGGAGGGAGAAATGGGGGGGAGAAAGAGAGAGCGAGGGGGAGGGAGAGAAAGTGAGAGGGTTGAGGGGAGAGATAGGTGGGGGAGAGAGAGAGTGGGAGAAAGTGAGGGGGGGAGGGAGTGAGAGAGAGCGGGGAGAACACAGCGAGATGATGGGGAGGGGCGAGAGACAGAGAGGGGAAGGGGGGAGGAGAGGAGCAGCGGGGAGGATGAGAGAGAGGGAAGAGGGAGATAGAGAAGAGAGAGAGACACGAGAGAGGGAGGGAAGTAGAGAGAGGATGACACACAGTGACGAAGAGAGGGAGGGGGGGGAGAGGTGGAGGGGGAAGATAGAGACAGAGAGAGGGGTGAACAGGTGAGAGAGACACACTAGAGAGTGGAGGGGTCAGGGGAGAAGAGAAGGGGGGCGGGGAGGAGGAAGGGAGAAAAGGGGAGAGGCCAAAGAGGAGAAGCGCTGGGGGGAGGTGAGGAGAGAAGGGGAGAAGAGTGAGGACACAGGGAGAAGGAGGGGAGGGGGTGAGGAGAGGACAACAGAGTGGGGAGGGGAGGGGAGGGAGTGAGAGGCCCCCCCGCTCCACCCCAGCCGCTGCTCGGGAGAGAGGAGATAGAGAGGGGGACAGAGGAAGATGCGCGAGAAGAGGGAGAGAGACACAGATAGTGGGGGAGAGAGAGACACACACACAGAGGGTAGGGGGGGAGGGAGAGGGAGAGAGAGGGGGAAGATAGAGACAGAGAGCGGGAGGGGAGAAGAGGGAGAGAGAGACACACAGAGAGAGGGGACTGGGAGAGAGGGGACTGGGAGAGAGGAGGATGGGAGAGAGAGGAAGGGGAGAGAGAGAGAGGGCAGAGACAGAGAGAGGGGGGGGAGAGTGAGAGAGGGGAGGAGAGAGGGGAGAGAGTCACAGAGAGAGGGGAGAGAGAGATACACAGAGAGGGATGGGGAGAGAGAGGGAGGGGTAGGGAGAGAGAGAGGGGAGGAGATAGAGAGGAGGGGGAGAAGAGGGAGAGAGAGACACAGAGAGAGGGGAGCGAGAGAGAGAGAGAGAGAGAGGGGAGAAGAGGAAGAGACACAGAGAGAGGGGAGGGGGGAGAGAGACACAGATAGAGGGAGGGGGTAGTGAGAGAGCGGGGGAAGATAGAGAGAGAGGAGAGAAGAGGGAGGGGGGAGATATACACAGAGAGAGAGGGGAGAATAGGGAGAGAGAGAGACACACAGAGAGGGTAGGGTGCCCACGTGTCCCGGATTGCCCGGGATTGTCCCTGATTTAAGATTTTTGTCCCGTGTCCCGGGCAACTTCATTCCGGGACAATACAGTGTCCCGGAATGAAAAAAAAAACACACCACCAGACCAGTCCACTCCTCCCATCCGCCGCCACCCTTATAAACATGTACACAACTCTCACACATGACACATCATAGGCTGTCCCCCTCTGTTCTTCCTCTGTGTCCCCCTCCATTCTGCTGCCCCCCTCTGTTCTTTCTCCGTGTCCCCCTCCGTTCTGTTGCCCCCCTCTGTTCTTCCTCCGTTTCCCCCTCCGTTCTGCTGTCCCCCTCTGTTCTTCCTCCGTGTCCCCCTCCGTTCTGCTGCCCCCCTCTGTTCTTCCTCTGTGTCCTCCTCTGTTCTGCTGCCCCCCTCTGTTCTTCATCCGTGTCCCCCTCCGTTCTGCGGCCCACCTCTGTTCTTCCTCCGTGTCCCCCTCCGTTCTGCCCCCCTCTGTTCTTCCTCTGTGTCCCCCTCTGTTCTGCTGCCCTCTCTGTTCTTCCTCCGTATCCCCCTCAGTTCTTCCTCCATGTCCCCCTCCATCCTACTGTCCCCCTCCGTTCTTCCTCCGTGGTCCCCCTCCGTTCTCCTCTCGTGTCCCCCCTCGTTCTTCCTCCGTGTCCCCCTCCGTTCTTCCTCCGTGTCCCCCTCCGTTCTGCTGCCCCCCTCTGTTCTTCCTCCGTGTCCCCCTCAGTTCTTCCTCCGTGTCCCCTCCGTTCTGCTGTACCCCTCCCGTTCTTTCCTCGTGTCCCCCCCTCCGCTCTGCTGTCCCCCTCCGCTCTTCCTCCGTGTCCCCCTCCGTCCTGCTGTCCCCCTCTGTTCTTCCTCCGTGTCCCCCTCCGTCCCAAAAATTGGTAAAAAAGTATCAAAAAACATATTTTTTGGGCAGGTTCGGGGGGGGGTAGGGGGGGCAATCCCCTCCACAAGGCAGCCCCCCCCAACCCCTAACCCCCCCTACTCAAAACCACCCCACCCCTCACCACCCCCCCAGGCCAACCCCCACCCCCACCCCACCCCCCCCCCCCACCCCACACCCACCCCCCTCCCCCACCCCCCCCCCCACACACAGCATCCAACCCCCCCCGCCCCCCCCCCCCCCCACACCCACCCCCCCCCCAGGCCCCCCCAGTTCTTCCTCAGCAGGTGACCCCACCCCCCCCCACCCACCACCCCCCCCCCCAGACAACCCCCACCCCACTCCCCCCCCCCCCCCCCCACCCCCCCAGCCCCGGCACACACCCCCAACACATGGTGCCCCCACCTCCCCAAACCACACCACCTCACCCCCCCAGCCCTACACACCCCAGAGCCCCACAGGCCCCCCCCCCCCCCCCCCCCAACAGCCCACAACCCCCAGGCCACACCCCACTCCCCCCCCCACCAGGCCCAGCACCCCAGCCCCCCAGGCCCCGCCCCACAGCCCCCCCCCCCCCCAGGCACCACCACCCAGGCACCACCCCCAACACCCCCCCCCTCCACCCCTCGCACACCCCCAACCAGGCCCCCCCCTACCCCTAGGCTATCCCCCCACCCCCCACACCCAGGTGGAGCCCCAGACCCCCCCCCCCACCACCCCCCAGGACACCCAAGGCCCACAACCCACCCCACCCCAACCACCCAAGCCCCCACAAGCACCCACCCAACCCCCCCCCAGCCCCCAGCCCCAAGACTCCCCCCCACCCCCCCCCCCCCACCCAACTCCCCCCCCCCCACCCCCCCCAACCCCCACAACAGCCCTGGAAGGCCACCACCATCTCCCCAAGCCCAACCCCACACCCACCAATCCACCCAGGTGGCAGGTGTCCCTGAATGGCAGCTTGGAAATGTGGCCACCCTAAGAGAGGGGGGATGGGAGAGAGAGGAAGGGGAAAGAGAGAGAGAGACAGAGAGGGGGGGAGATAGAGAGAGAGGAAGAGAGAGACGGAGGGGGCCCAGAGAGAGAGAGAGTGGGGAGAGAGAGACACAGAGAGAGGGGGAGAGAGAGAGAGACAGAGAGAGAGTGGGGAGAGAGAGACACACACAGAAAGAGGGGGAGAGAGAGACACACACACACACACACAGGGGGGAAAGAGAGAGAGACACACACACACAGAAGGGGGGGGAGAGAGAGAGACACACACAGAGAGAGGGGAGGGGGGAGAGAGAGACACAGGGAGAGGGAAGGGGGAGAGAGAGAGACAGAGAGATAGGGAGGGGGAGAGAGAGACACAGAGAGAGGGGAGGGGAGAGAGAGGGAGAGGGAAGGGGGAGAGAGAGACACAGAGAGGGGAGGGGAGAGAGAGACACACACAGAGAGGGGGAGAGAGAGACATACACACAGAGAGAGGGGAGGGGGGAGAGAGAGACATACACACAGAGAGAGGGGAGGGGGGGGGGAGGGAGGGGGTGGGGGGAGACAGAGAGATAGGAGGGGGAGAGAGGAGACACAGAGGAGAGGGGAGGGGGAAGAGAGGGAGAGGGAAGGGGGTGAGAGAGAGAGACAGAGAGGGAGGGAGAGGAGAGAGAGAGAGACACACCACACACACACACACACACAGAGGGGGGAGAGAGAGACATATACACACACAGGGGGAGGGGAGGGGAGAGAGAGACATACACACAGAGAGAGGGGAGGGGGGAGAGAGAGACAGGGAGAGGGAGGGGGAGAGAGACAGAGGGAGAGGGAGGGGGAGAGGGGAGGAGGGACAGAGAGAGAGAGGGGAGAGAGAGACACACACAGAAAGAGGGGGAGACGGAGACACAGAGAGAGAGAGGGGAGGGGGAGAGAGAGACACACACACAGAGGGGGAGAGAGAGACACACACACACACACAGAGGGGAGGAGGGAGACAGAGACACAGGGAGAGGGGAGGGGAGAGAGAGACAGAGAGATAGGAGGGGGAGAGAGATACACAGAGAGAGGGGAGGGGGAGAGAGACAGAGAGATAGGAGGGGGAGAGAGATACACAGAGAGAGGGGGAGGGGGAGAGGAGAGAGACAGAGAGATAGGAGGGGGAGAGAGACACACAGAGAGAGTGGGAGGGGAGAGAGAGAGACACAGAGAGAAAGGGGGGGGAGAGAGACACAGAGAGAGATAGGGTGAGAGAGAGAGGGGAGGGGGGAGAGAGAGACACAGAGAGAGAAAGGGGGGAGAGAGAGAGAGAAGGGGGGAGGGGGAGAGAGAGACACACAGAGGGCGGGGGGGGGGGGGAGAGGGGATCCGTAGTTAAAGCACACTACTCTCTCTGCCGCTGCGCTCTCGTCTCTCTCAGAATGGTGGAAATCATTAATAAGCTGCAGGCTATTGATTGGTTGTCATATTCAGTGCAGGTGCAGCTTATACTGCAATCAATACACTCGGTGGGGCTGGAGACTTCCATTCTTGCTGTAGGAGAGTTCTGATCCTCCATTAAATAAAGAGGACCTGTCATCGGACTGACATCCCATGTTCAGTCCTTTGTACACGGGGCTATCTAAGGGCACTGTGTCCCTCCTGCTGGTTAATGTGCCGCCGCTGCCTGGAGCCTGTGAAAATCTATGGCAAGCCAATGAAGGACGGGGCTGATCGCTGTACGGAGTGTGTTACCTGCATGTAGGGCCCTGTCCATTCAGGGATGGATATACAGACCGGAGAAGACCTAGCGTACTCGATAATATACCATTGTAACATGTCCAGGTGTTACACTACTCCCACTGACAATGCCTTCATCTGCTTTTCTCTCCAGAAGGACAGCGCCATCTCTTTTTTTTCACGCATCATCCAGGTTTACCATCCACATCCTGGACTGAGATGCCGGCTGTGTTCACAAATGTCTGACACAGATCAGCCCCCTGCTCCAGCCTCTCACCTCAAGTCGCCATCTAGTTCCTGGACTGATATGCCGGTGCATTTCTTGTCCGTGTTCACAAATGTCTGACACAGGCCAGTCCCATGCTGCAACTAGCAACAAGGTTGCCTGTCTGCCACGTGAGCTACTCAATTGGATGTTGGGCCGTCTATCTGATAGGCCTAATAAGCAGCTTTATGACCAGCAGAAGGGTGAACACTGAGGCCATGACCCCGGGGGCACCAAGGAGGACGTGACCACAGAGAGAGGGTGAACTTTTTTTTTGTTTTATTGTTTTTTTTCCATTTAACTTTATTACTATCACAAGGGGGGTAACAAGCCCTGTGTGATACCAAGGGCAGGTGAATTATTTATGGAGACATTGTGGGTCTATTAGATCACCGATATCTCCCCAGCCCTCCAACGTAGCTAATCAAGAACAGCTTGTGCTTGATTAGCTGCATCCTTGGCTACTTTAGCCGGGGAATGACTGTTGTGAACTAGTAACCAGATATTCAAAATGAAATCCGGGGACATTTTTTTTTTTTATTGGCGAATGGCGAATGGCGAACTTTTTTTTAAGCATATTTTCCTCAAATTATATATGCAGTCAGGGGTGTAGCGTGGGTTGTCAGTGCCCGGTGGAAGGACAAGAAATTTTCGCCCCCTAACCTTCAGACTGTTAGCACTCCCTGAGTCCCTTCCACTAGTACAATGGTACTGACCTACCTGATCCCTACACTGACATACCTGATTTCTACACTGACCACTGCACTGACCAACCTGATTCCTACACTGACCACTACACTGACCTACCTGATTCCTACACTGACCACGACACTGACCTACCTGATTCCTACACTGACCACTACACTGACCTACCTGATTCCTACACTGACCTACCTGATTCCTACACTGACCACAACACTGACCTACCTGATTCCCACACTGACCACGACACTGACCTACCTGATTCCTACACTGACCACTACACTGACCAAACTGATTCCTACACTGACCACTACACTGACCAAACTGATCCCTACACTGACCACTACACTGACCTACCTGATTCCTACACTGACCTACCTGATTCCTACACTGACCTACATGATCCCTACACTGACCAATACACTGACCTACCTGATCCCTACACTGACCACTACACTGACCAAACTGATTCCTACACTGACCACTACACTGACCAACCTGATCCCTACACTGACCACTACACTGGCCTACCTGATCCCTAAACTGACCACTACACTAACCTACCTGATCTGTACACTGACCACTACACTGACCAACCTGATCCCTACACTGACCAACCTGACCCCTACACTGACCAATACACTGACCTACCTGATTCCTACACTGACCACTGCACTGACATACCTGATTCCTACACTGACCACTACACTGACCTACCTGATTCCTACACTGACATACCTGATCCCTACACTAACCACTACACTGACCAACCTGATCCCTACACTGACCTACCTGATTACTACACTGACCTACCTGATTACTACACTGACCTACCTGATTCCTACACTGACCACTACACTGACAAACCTGATTCCTACACTGACCTACCTGATTCCTACACTGAACAACCTGATTCCTACACTGACCACTACACTAACCTACCTGATCCCTACACTGACCATTGCACTGACCTATTTGATTCCTACTTCCTGCACTACTCGCACTCCCCCCACACAGTGTGGATTGTTTGATTTTGCTCACCTCTCCATGGCCTTCATGATCCCTCATCGAAGCAGGGCTCTCCCCAGCACCAGGTACTGTTCTGGAGTCCTGCCACTTGGCCGCTCCTCAGTATCCCCTGCCGAGAGCTTCTCCAACAGCCGCCGTACGCTCTGCAGCGCCCCTCGGCCTGCCATTCTCACACAGGTCACCCGCACCAGAGGGATCATGGGGGACATGCTGGACCACAGAAGTCCCTGGGTGAGGGGGAGGAGGTCCTGCAGAGCAATGTCCGGGAGTCGGGACACGCCTCATCAGAGGTGTAGGGGGCCAGGAAAGACATGCTGCACATGGTCACAACACAGCACACTTGGGGGGGGGGGGGCACAGTAATAATTTTGTGCCCCCCTAAAGGTTGTGACCAGGATGAGATTACCAGCTGCCCCCCCCCCATGCTACGCCACCGCAATCTGGGGACAAAAGCAGGGACAGACCTGGTTCGGGAACAGTATCCTCAGTCCAGGGACTGTCCCCGGAAACCGGGGATGTCTAGTCACCCTATTCCAGGTTCATTACTCACAATAGCTAATGTAGCTAATCAAGCACAGCGTGAGCTTGATTAGCTGCATCCTTGGCTAACCTAGCCAATGACTGCTGTGAACTAGGAAGTAATGTGACACATGTCACTTCCAGGTTCATTACTCACAGGGAGATCAATGAATGTTCCCTAATCACCTCCTGCTCACTTGAATGCTGCTGTTTACTACAGTCCTGGGCTCCCCATGGGGACTGGGAGAAGCCCGAGGACCACCACAGGCACCAGTAGGGGAGGGGGCGGCACCTCTGGAGCCCTGTAAAGTGATCTGGTGACTTTAAAGCCACCGGGTAATGATTGTTCCCCTCTGTAATGATTTCCTCACCATCTTCCCCAGAACACCGTCCAACCTGCTGCCCGACCGGCCAAACAGGTTCCCAAGGTGTGTTCAGTGAAAGCCAGATTCATTTCTGATGACGTTTTCACCTGATCTCTGCGTCCCCATTTTATAGACTTTCCCTAAAACCAGCTTATTGTAGATCAGGCAGCACAGTCAGCGATACTGCAAAACAATAAAATCCGTGAGCTCTATGTAATGTGTATTAGAGAGGAACAGTACAGCACAGCCACCACGAGAGAGGACCTTTCATGAACCCCCAGAAATGTCCAAAGCTCAAGAATTGAGTTCCCGGGTCTGTACACCCGCTGTGCCCATTATGCGGGGTTCCCACCATCCCTGTGCTGAGTTCCCGGGTCTGTACACCCGCTGTGCCCATTATCAGGGGTTCCCACCATCCCTGTGCTGAGTTCCCGGGGTCTGTACACCCGCTGTGCCCATTATGAGGGGTTCCCACCATCCCTGTGCTGTGTTCCCGGGTCTGTACACCCGCTGTGCCCATTATGAGGGGTTCCCACCATCCCTGTGCTGAGTTCCCGGGTCTGTACACCCGCTGTGCCCATTATGAGGGGTTCCCACCATCCCTGTGCTGAGTTCCCGGGTATGTACACCCGCTGTGCCCATTATGAGGGGTTCCCACCATCCCTGTGCTGAGTTCCCGGGTCTGTACACCCGCTGTGGCCCATTATGAGGGGTTCCCACCATTCCTGTGCTGAGTTCCCGGGTCTGTACACCCGCTGTGCCCATTTATGAGGGGTTCCCACCATCCCTGGTGCTGAGTTCCCGGGTCTGTACACCTGCTGTGCCCATTATGAGGGGGTTCTCACCATCCCTGTGCTGAGTTCCCGGGTCTGTACACCCGCTGTGCCCATTATGAGGGGTTCCCACCATCCCTGTGCTGAGTTCCCGGGTCTGTACACCTGCTGTGCCCATTATGAGGGGTTCCCACCATCCCTGTGCTGAGTTCCCGGGTCTGTACACCTGCTGTGCCCATTATGAGGGGTTCCCACCATCCCTGTGCTGAGTTCCCGGGTCTGTACACCCGCTGTGCCCCATTATGAGGGGTTCCCACCATCCCTGTGCTGAGTTCCCGGGTCTGTACACCTGCTGTGCCCATTATGAGGGGTTGGTGTTTGCTGAATGCGCATAGGCGCAACTAAGAATAAATACATTCCCACGTTTCTCTTTTTCCCCGTGTTCCTGCGCCTTGCGTCTTACATACAAAAAAGGTGCAAACGCAATTTTTTAAATTGCGGCGCTTGCAAAAGTGCGCATGCTTGCTAGATGCGTATTGGAGCCATTAAGAATAAATGCATCTGCGAAATGCAGCCAGTTTTTGTGCGGTTAGGAGAAAACGCGCAAATCTGAACTGAGCCTAAAGGGCTCATTCACACCACGAGGTGCGTCCAAACGTGCGTTTTTTTGCTCTTCCTACGTTCTTTTTTACTTCCCGAATGTCACATTTACATGAAAATAAAAAGGTGGCGGCGCGATTTTTTAAATTGCGGTGCACCAAAATGCACAGCACTGCAGTGCCACGCGTTTGGACGCTTGCAAATGCGCGCGCATGTGCTAGATGCACACAGGTGCCATTAAGGATTAATGGCAGCCCCGAGCACTTGCAAAAAGCGGACCGTTTTTGTGAAGTTGGCGAGAAAACACTCAAAAGCACAGATCTGAACTGAGCCTCATTCACACCACGAGGTGCGTCCAAACATGTCAGCTTTTTTTATTTTTGCTCCCATTTTCCTGTTTTTTTTTTTTTTTGCATTCTCACGTGCCGATTTTTACATGCAAAAAAAGACGATAGTGTGATTTTTTAAAACTCCAGCACACCAAAAACGCCCAAAAAACGCACGGTACCATGTTTTGGCGCTTGCGAACGTGCGCCGGTTTGCTAGACGCGCGTGAGTGCCTTTAAGAATTAATGGCAGCCCTGAGCATCTGTAAAAATCAGACGTTTTTTTTGTGGGGTTTGCGAGAAAACGCACAGATCCGAACTGCGTGGCTCATTCCCACCTTAAGGTGCGTCAAAGCATGTGCGCTTTTTTTTTGTGTTCCTGTATTCCCTTTTTTTTGCGTTCCTGTATTCCCTTTTTTTTTTGCGTTCCTGTACTCCCTTTTTTTATGTTCCTGTATTCCCTTTTTTTGCGTTCCTGTATTCCCTTTTTTTTTTGCGTTCCTGTATTCCCTTTTTTTCCATTCCTATATTCTCTTTTTTTGCGTTCCTGTATTCCCTTTTTTTTGCGTTCCTGTATTCCCTTTTTTTTTTTGCGTTCCTGTATTCCCTTTTTTTTTTTGCGTTCCTGTATTCCCTTTTTTTTTTTGCGTTCCTGTATTGCCTTTTTTTTTTTAACTTTATTATATTATCTTTTTTTGCGTTCCTGTATTCCCTTTTTTTACGTTCCTATATTCTCTTTTTTTGCGTTCCTGTATTCCTTTTTTTTTCGTGTTCCTGTATTCCCTTTTTTTTTGCGTTCCTGTATTCCCTTTTTTTTTGTGTTCCTGTATTCCCTTTTTTTGCGTTCCTGTATTCCCTTTTTTTTTGCGTTCCTGTATTCCCCTTTTTTTTTTTGCGTTCTGTATTCCCTTTTTTTTTTTTTTTTTTGCGTTCCTGTATTCCTTTTTTTTTCGTGTTCCTGTATTCCCTTTTTTTTTGCGTTCCTGTATTCCCTTTTTTTTGTGTTCCTGTATTCCCTTTTTTTTTGTTCCTGTATTCCTTTTTTTTTTGCGTTCCTGTATTCCCTTTTTTTTTTTTTTTGCGTTACTGTATTCTTTTTATTTTTTTATTTTTTTTTGCGTTCCTGTATTCTCTTTTTTTTTTTGCGTTCCTGTATTCCCTTTTTTTTTATTAATTTTTTTCGTTCTCGCACATTTACATGCAAAAAAAAAAGGCATTTTTTTGGTTCCTGTATTTCCTTTTTTTTACGTCCCTGTATCCCCTTTTTTTTTGCGTTCCTGTATTCCTTTTTTTTTTTTTTGCGTTCCTGTTTTCTTTTTATTTTTTTTTTGTTCCTGTATTCCCTTTTTTTTTTTTTGCGTTACTGTATTCCCTTTTTTTTTTTTTTTTTTTTTTTGCGTTCCTGTATTCCCTTTTTTTTTTTTTTGCGTTCCTGTATTCTCTTCTTTTTTTTTTTGCGTTCCTGTATTCCCTTCCTTTTATTAATTTTCTTTGTTCTCGCACATTTACATGCAAAAAAAAAAAAGGCGTTGGCGTGATTTTTTTTCTAAATTGCTGCACACCAAAATGCATGCGGGCTGCGGTACCGTGCGTTTTTGCACTTACTAAGTATTAACGGTGGCTATACCCATCTGCGCAAAGCAGACAGTTTCTGTGGGGGGTTACGAGAAAACGTGCGATTTTTTTTGCACGCGTTCCTCTACCGCACCTGTTGTGAACAAGCCCTAAGGAGAACCACACCTTTATTATTTTTTTCGTTCTGTATTCCCTTTTTTTTTTGTGTTCCTGTATTCCCTTTTTTTTTTTTTTTTGCGTTCCTGTATTCCCTTTTTTTTTTTTTTTTTTTTTTTTTTTTTTTTTTTTTTTTTGTGTTCCTGTATTCCCTTTTTTTTTTTTTTTGTGTTCCTGTATTCCCTTTTTTTTTTTTGCGTTCCTGTATTCCCTTTTTTTTTGTGTTCCTGTATTCCTTTTTTTTTTTGTGTTCCTGTATTCCCTTTTTTTTTGCGTTCCTGTATTCCCTTTTTTTTTTGTGTTCCTGTATTCCCTTTTTTTTTTTTTGCGTTCCTGTATTCCTTTTTTTTTTGTGTTCCTGTATTCCCTTTTTTTTTGTGTTCCTGTATTCCCTTTTTTTTTTTGTGTTCCTGTATTCCCTTTTTTTTTTTGCTGTTCCTGTATTCCCTTTTTTTTTTTTTTTTGGGTTCATTTTTTCCCTTTTTTTTTGTTTTCCTGTATTCCCTTTTTTTTTTTTGTGTTCCTGTTTTCCCTTTTTTTTTTTTGCGTTCCTGTATTCCCTTTTTTTTTTTGCGTTCCTGTATTCCCTTTTTTTTTGTGTTCCTGTATTCCCTTTTTTTTTTTTTTTTGTGTTCCTGTATTCCCTTCTTTTTTTTTTTTGTGTTCCTGTATTCCCTTTTTTTTTTTGCGTTCCTGTATTCCCTTTTTTTTTTTTTGCGTTCCTGTATTCCCTTTTTTTTTTTTTGTGTTCCTGTATTCCCTTTTTTTTTTTTTGTGTTCCTGTATTCCCTTTTTTTTTGCGTTCCTGTATTCCCCTTTTTTTTTTTTTGGCGCTCCTGTATTCCCTTTTTTTTTTTGCACGCGTTCCTCTACCGCACCTGTTGTGAACAAGCCCTAAGGGGAACCACACGTTTTTTTGTTTTGTTTTTTTTTTTAAATGTGTACTGTCGCTTTAATTTTTAAATTTCAGGGGATCCCCTGTGATGTCATCCATTGTCATAAAATGACCTTTTATGGTCAATGATGTCACTCAGGGATCCCGGGATTTTTATATCATTTTAATGCAGCAAATTTATCACACTTGGTAGATGTTGCTCTTCAGAACAGGATCTGAGATGTTGGGGGTGTATTTAGCGAAGGGCGATCCCCCCCACCGGTACAGGCAGAGGGAGGGGGGCGAGGAGTCGGGAGAAGCTGTCAGTTTGTAGGACCCAGCAGCTGGTAGATGTGACCCGGGGAGGGGGGTGTGCGCAATGTGGGAGGGGGATCCCTCTGTGTACATACAGATCCTCATATATTCATTTCTCTCAGCCTCGCTCATTCTTCCTCGCTCAGCATCCTCACCTTGGTCCTTCGGACGCTGTAGGACACCCACCCTCCAACGTCGTGGAACCCCCCCCCCCCCCCCCCCACTTCCCCGGTACACAGAGCCAGCTGGTGACGGAGCCGCGCTGGGAGGGGACCTGCTGCACCTGTCTGGCTGGAAGAACCAGATCCGCCACCCTGAGCAGCCATATGGATGTGCTGGAGGGGGGGAGCCACTGAGACTCGGTGACTAAGCTTGTGCAGTGTGAGGGGCCCCTCGCTCTGACCCCACCATCACCGTCAACCTTCATCCCTTTAGCATCGTCACCACCACCAACATCTCCGCCACCAACATCTCCGCCACCAACATCTCCGCCACCACCTCCGCCACCATGTCCAGGGAGTGCGTCCAGATCCCAGATGACCGGGACTTTCACAACTTCAGGACGGAGTGTGACTCGGAGGCCGGCTGGACCTTGACGTATAACAAGTCCGGGATCACCGTGTGGGTGCAGGTCCTGGAGGAGGAGCGGGCCCTGCACAAGATCAAGGTGAGACGCCAAGGAGATCGACAAGGAGAACACCTGTTCTCTACCACCAAAAAAGGCGGGTCATAAATCGGGGAACACCTGTGTGAGAAGCTTTGTTTCTACCACCAAAAAGAGGGGTCATAAATTGGGGAACACCTGTGTGAGAAGCCTTTTCTCTGCCACCAAAAAGGGGGGGGTTCTAAAACAGGACACCTGTGTGAGAAGCCTTTTTTCTACCACCAAAAAAGGGGGGTCATAAATCGGGGAACACCTGTGTGAGAAGCCTTTTCTCTGCCACCAAAAAGGGGGGTCATAAATCGGGGAACACCTGTGTGAGAAGCCTTTTCTCTGCCACCAAAAAGGGGGGGTCGTAAATTGGGGAACACCTGTGTGAGAAGCTTTGTTTCTACCACCAAAAAGGGGGGGTCATAAATCGGGGAACACCTGTGTGAGAAGCCTTTTCTCTACCACCAAAAAGGGGGGGGGGGTTCTAAAACGGGAAACCTGTGTGAGAAGCCTTTTTTCGACCACCAAAAAAGGGGGGTCGTAAATTGGGGAACACCTGTGTGAGAAGCCTTGCCTTAACCAAATGATGGGGGGGGTTCTAAAACGGGACACCTGTGTGAGAAGCCTTGTCTCTACCACCCAACAGGGGAGGAGATCATAAAACGACACACGGGGTATGGTAGGTGCGGAGTGGGTACAAGGTATGTGCGGGGTAGGTGCAGGGTGGGTACAAGGTATGTGCGGGGTAGGTGAGGGGTATGTGCAGGGTAGGTGTGAAGTGGGTACAAGGCATGTGCGGGGTATGTGCAGGGTGGGTACAAGGTATATGCAGGGTGGGTACAAGGTATATGCAGGGTGGGTACAAGTTATGTGCGGGGTGGGTACAAGTTATGTGCGGGGTGGGTACAAGGTATGTGCGGGGTGGGTACAAGGTATGTGCGGGGTAGGTGCAGAGTGGGTACAAGGTATGTGTGGGGTAGGTGCAGGGTGGGTACAAGGTATGTGCAGGGTAGGTGCGGGGTGGGTACAAGGCATATGCGGGGTACGTGCAGGGTGGGTACAAGTTATGTGCGGGGTAGGTACAAGTTATGTGTGGGGTAGGTGCAGGGTGGGTACAAGTTATGTGTGGGATGGTACAAGGTATGTGTGGGGTAGGTGCGGGGTGGGTACAAGTTATGTGCGGGGTGGGTACAAGGTATGTGCGGGGTGGGTACAAGGTATGTGCGTGGTGGGTACAAGTTATGTGTGGGGTGGGTACAAGGTATGTGTGGGGTGGGTACAAGGTATGTGTGGGGTAGGTGCAGGGTGGGTACAAGTTATGTGCGGGGTAGGTACAAGGTATGTGCGGGGTAGGTACAAGTTATGTGCGGGGTGGGTACAAGGTATGTGTGGGGTAGGTGCAGGGTGGGTACAAGTTATGTGCAGGGTGGGTACAAGGTATGTGCGGGGTAGGTGCAGGGTGGGTACAAGTTATGTGCGGGGTAGGTACAAGTTATGTGCGGGGTAGGTACAAGTTATGTGCGGGGTGGGTACAAGGTATGTGTGGGGTAGGTGCAGGGTGGGTACAAGTTATGTGCAGGGTGGGTACAAGGTATGTGCGGGGTAGGTGCGGCGTGGGTACAAGGTAGGTGCGGGGTGGGTACAAGGTATGTGCGGGGGGGGTTCAAGGTAGGTGCGGGGTGGGTACAATGTATGCGTGAGGTAGGTGCGGGGTGGGTACAAGGTATGTGCGGGGTGGGTACAAGGTAGGTGCAGTGTGGGTAGAAGGTAGGTGCGGGGTGGGTACAAGGTATGTGTGGGGTGGGTACAAGGTATGTGCGGGGTGGGTACAGTGTGAGATATGTACAGGGACCCCTAGTGGTTACACTGAGTCCTCGTGTTACAATGTATCTATTAATAGTATCAGGAACTGCAGCAGATTAAAGTTCCTACAAGTAACGAGCTGAATTCAGGGAATGGAATTTTTTTCAAATTACCGATTTTTTTTTCGAATCTACAAATTGCGATCATAGCGAATGACCCCCAAAAAATAAAAATAAAAAATGAAACGAAAACAAACTAATTTTGCGCATTGCACATGTCTACTGCCATGTGATTGGCTGATTAGCAATTTGTGTTATGAAGCAATTGAACAGGTGTACCTAATAAAGTGTCCGGTGAGTTGAGCTACAAGGAAAGGGATGTAGCTAGACTATATTGCCAAAAGTATTGGGACACCTGCCTCTACATGCACGTTAATGGAATTCCAGTGGCCATACACCATACAATTTTCTTTAGATTTACCTTCCCTATGTAGTGTAAGAACCTGCCTGATTGCATACAAATTGAAAGTGTTTAGGTTTGACCTCCATATTATATGGTTTTGGTAAATCTAAAGGAAATTTGTACAAGAAAATTGTATAATGTGTGGCCTGCCTTAGTGCGTACACACAATCCGAAAATCTAACGAAAAATACTGCTTTCAAAGCAATTGTACAATAATTGGAATCGTTAGTAAAGAGCTTTCGAGAGCTGATCACGATTGGACAATCTCTGAGGAACGTTTCTAACACCTTGTTGTATCTATGCCACGAAGAATGAAGGCAAAGTGGGGTCCAACCCGCTACTACCCTGTTTCCCGGAAAATAAGACCTGGCGTGATTGACGGTGATGGCTGCAATATAAGCCCTACCCCCCAAATAAGCCCTAGTTAAAGTCCTTGTAGGTCTTATTTTCAGGGTAGGGCTTTTTTTTGGCTGAAACATGGTAGGGCTTATTTTGGGGGGTAGGGCTTATATTGCAGCCATCACAGTCAATCACGCTAGGTCTTATTTTCGGGGAAACAGGGTAGCAAGGGGGACCTTATAAAGTGGCCGGTGAGTGTATGTCACAATGTATACAGGGGGTCCCATGTCTGGCAGTGTACTGGTATCTTTTATGGTTGTTGGTTTGGACCTTGGCTGTTACATTGTATCAGATGTTACATTGTATGTATTGGGCTGTCAGACAGATGTTAGCCCAGCGTTGTAGAATATTGCCTGCAGTAGCCGTGTTGTAGTATTCCCCTCATTTATTGTCTTATACAAAGCGATGATGAAATGTAGCGCAGGGCAGGGGTCTCCAGAGAAAATAACACAAAGAGCGCTTCCCCAGAACAGTCCTCCTTATCATCCAGCCAGTCCTCACCACCTCTCTTTATTAGGAGCGCTGTAGAGGAAGGATCTGTGAAATCTCATTGGTGGATATGCAGTGTGGTAAGTGTTGGTAGTGATAGACAGGAGGAAAACTCTGCTGGCCCAAACCCTTGGTGTGATGTGACATCACCGCGCTGCCTCTCCACCTCGTCCAATCAGAGAACACTTTACAATTACTGAGAGTGGAAAGCATTCTGGCCGGTGAGTGTATGTCACAATGTATACAGGGGGTCCCATGTCTGGCGATGTACTGGTATCTTTTATGGTTGTTGGTTTGGACCTTGGCTGTTACATTGTATCAGATGTTACATTGTATGTATTGGGCTGTCAGACAGATGTTAGCCCAGCGTCGTAGAATATTGCCTGCAGTAGCCGTGTTGTAGTATTCCCCTCATTTATTGTCTTATACAAAGCGATGATGAAATGTAGCGCAGGACAAGGGTCTCCAGAGAAAATAACACAAAGAGCGCTTCCCCAGAACAGTCCTCCTTATCATCCAGCCAGTCCTCACCACCTCTCTTTATTAGGAGCGCTGTAGAGGAAGGATCTGTGAAATCTCATTGGTGGATATGCAGTGTGATAAGTGTTGGTAGTGATAGACAGGAGGAAAACGCTGCTGGCCCAAACCCTTGGTGTGATGTGACATCACCGCGCTGCCTCTCCACCTCGTCCAATCAGAGAACACTTTACAATTACTGAGAGTGGAAAGCATTCTGGCCGGTGAGTGTATGTCACAATGTATACAGGGGGTCCCATGTCTGGCGGTGTACTGGTATCTTTTATGGTTGTTGGTTTGGACCTTGGCTGTTACATTGTATCAGATGTTACATTGTATGTATTGGGCTGTCAGACAGATGTTAGCCCAGCGTCGTAGAATATTGCCTGCAGTAGCTGTGTTGTAGTATTCCCCTCATTTATTGTCCTATACAAAGCGATGATGAAATGTAGCGCAGGGCAGGGGTCTCCAGAGAAAATAACACAAAGAGCGCTTCCCCAGAACAGTCCTCCTTATCATCCAGCCAGTCCTTACCACCTCTCTTTATTAGGAACGCTGTAAAGGAAAGATCTGTGAAATCTCATTGGTGGATATGCAGTGTGATAAGTGTTGGTAGTGATAGACAGGAGGAAAACGCTCCTGGCCCAAACCCTTGGTGTGATGTGACATCACCGCGCTGCCTCTCCACCTCGTCCAATCAGAGAACACTTTACAATTACTGAGAGTGGAAAGCATTCTGGCCGGTGAGTGTGTGTCACAATGTATACAGGGGGTCCCATGTCTGGCGGTGTGCTGGTATCTTTTATGGTTGTTGGTTTGGACCTTGGCTGTTACATTGTATCAGATGTTACATTGTATGTATTGGGCTGTCAGACAGATGTTAGCCCAGCGTCGTAGAATATTGCCTGCAGTAGCCGTGTTGTAGTATTCCCCTCATTTATTGTCTTATACAAAGCGATGATGAAATGTAGCGCAGGGCAGGGGTCTCCAGAGAAAATAACCCAAAGAGCGCTTCCCCAGAACAGTCCTCCTTATCATCCAGCCAGTCCTCACACCTCTCTTTATTAGGAGCGCTGTAGAGGAAGGATCGGTGAAATCTCATTGGTGGATATGCAGTGCGATAAGTGTTGGTAGTGATAGACAGGAGGAAAACGCTGCTGGCCCAAACCCTTGGTGTGATGTGACATCACTGCGCTGCCTCTCCACCTCGTCCAATCAGAGAACACTTTACAATTACTGAGAGTGGAAAGCATTCTGTGGATGGTGCCATTTGTGACATCACAGGGCCCGACCTGCTCCACCGGGACCCAGAGTGCACGCAACCCTCACGTGTACGACACCCGCGGGATCCTCTGACTCCCTTCCGGATGTTTCCGTCATTCAACGGCCTACAATACATGACAGCTGCGGCACATAAATCATATACAAAGCACGCGACTTCAAGCGGAGTTTAATTCTAAGAAGGTGGCTGTTGTTGGTAGAAGAAACCTGAAAAGTCCGTTCTGCCAAAAACAACGTCTTCCTCTTAGCTGTGTGTGGAGCATGCATCGTGTTCACTCTCAGCTAATTCCCCGGCATCTGTAATAAGCTGGGGACAATGTAACTCACACAGGATAAGAACTCGGCTCACATATAAAAGCACAAATGAATGCAGCTTTGTATTCATTACATGGATTGAATTACATAAAAGCAGTGCAAGTGTCTGCCTCCTGCAGTTCCTGTAACCAGCTGGCACGCTGATAACAGGAGAGAGCAGAGTGAGCAGGAGATGGACTCATGGGGTCTGATGCTTTCCCTTTCACTATCCAATCACAGGCTGGGGGGGAGGGACAAGACCTGTAAGTGTAACTGAACTGCAGTAGGAAATAGCCAGGTCTCCTGTCTTGCCAGACATACCTGAGCTATGTAGCTGAGCTGTGTAAATCTCAGGACTGCATGTGCAGAAAGGTAAATCCTTAGGCCCTGATCTATGTCTTTCATCTGTGGGTTGTTTCCCTGCTTGTTTGAAGTGCGCAGTGTTGTTGAAATGCCAAAGAAAATAAAAGGCTAACAGCATTGCGGCACTTCTCCATCCACCATGAGAAAGACTAAAATAGCCGCATTCAACCTTCACCCAACCAAAGAAGTGCAGCATTTATATGAGGCCAGCAATCCAAGCCAGGGCCTTAGTACATAAATATAATTATCACCCATTTCAGCTGTATATAATGGGCACAGCGGGTGTACAGACCTGGGAACTCAGTACAGGGATGGTGGGAACCCCTCATAATGGGCACAGCAGGTGTACAGACCCGGGAACTCAGTACAGGGATGATGGGAACCCCTCATAATGGGCACAGCGGGTGTACAGACCCGGGAACTCAGCACAGGATGGTGGGAACCCCTCATAATGGGCACAGCAGGTGTACAGACCCGGGAACTCAGTACAGGGATGGTGGGAACCCTCATAATGGGCACAGCAGGTGTATAGACCCGGAAACTCAGCACAGGGATGGTGGGAACCCCTCATAATGGGCACAGCGGGTGTACAGACCCTGGAACTCAGCACAGGGATGGTGGGAACTTCTCATAATGGGCACAGCAGGTGTACAGACCCGGGGAACTCAGCACAGGGATGGTGGGAACCCCTCATAATGGGCACAGCAGGTGTACAGACCCAGGAATCAGCACAGGGATGGTGGGAACTTCTCATAATGGGCACAGCGGGTGTACAGACCCGGGAACTCAGCACAGGGATGATGGGAACTCCTCATAATGGGCACAGCAGGTGTACAGACCCAGGAACTCAGCACAGGGATGGTGGGAACCCCTCATAATGGGCACAGCGTGTCTATAGATGTGGGAACTCAGCACAGGGATGGTGGGAACCCCTCATAATGGGCACAGCAGGTGTACAGACCCAGGAACTCAGCACAGGGATGGTGGGAACCCCTCATAATGGGCACAGCGTGTCTATAGATGTGGGAACTCAGCACAGGGATGGTGGGAACCCCTCATAATGGGCACAGCGTGTCTATAGATGTGGGAACTCAGCACAGGGATGGTGGGAACTTCTCATAATGGGCACAGCGGGTGTACAGACCCGGGAACTCAGCACAGGGATGGTGGGAACCCCTCATAATGGGCACAGCGGGTGTACAGACCTGGGAGCTCAGCACAGGGATGGTGGGAACCCCTCATAATGGGCACAGAGGGTGTACAGACCAGGGAACTCAGCACAGGGATGGTGGGAACCCCTCATAATGGGCACAGCAGGTGTACAGACCCGGAAACGCAGCACAGGGATGGTGGGAACTTCTCATAATGGGCACAGCAGGTGTACAGACCTGGGAACTCAGCACAGGATGGTGGGAACCCCTCATAATGGGCACAGCGGGTGTACAGACCAGGGAACTCAGCACAGGGATGGTGGGAACCCCTCATAATGGGCACAGCAGGGTGTACAGACCTGGGAACTCATACAGGGATGGTGGGAACCCCTCATAATGGGCACAGCGGGGGTACAGACCCGGGAACTCAGCACAGGGATGGTGAGAACCCCTCATAATGGGCACAGCGGGGGTACAGACCCGGGAACTCAGCACAGGGATGGTGGGAACCCCTCATAAATGGGCACAGCAGGTGTACAGACCCAGGAACTCAGCACAGGGATGGTGGGAACCCCTCATAATGGGCACAGCAGGAATTTAAATGGAGTGACCTTTGAAATATGTTGGAATGTATTGTGTATGTCAGTTATGTGTCGGAACATTACAGGGACTCTCTGTAATGGACTCTGAAGGATGTGCTGTGCCTGGAGGCCCTTTCCGTAGATCTCTTTGATTCGGGTGGTTGGAAGGTCGGAGGGGAGGGGGGAGGGGATGTTTATTTTTATGGTGTATAAAATGGCCCCATTAATAATTACCGGTTGCAGGCCGGCCGAGGCTCTCTGGATGAGAAGAGTCCTCCATGACCTCAAAATGAGCAGCTTCTAGAAGCACAATATATACTGGCAGCACCGGTGTCTTGGCTTCAATCCCTCATCTTTTATCCAGTGTACTGTTCTAGGACACACGCTATATTACCAGAAGTATTGGGACACCTGCCTTTATACGCACATGAAATTTAATGGCCTCCCAGTCTTAGTCTGGAGGGTTCAATATTGAGTTGGCTCCATCCTTTGCAGCTATAACAGCTTCAACTCTTCTGGGAAGGCCGTCCACAAGGTTTAGGAGGGTGTCTGTGGGAATGTTTGACCCATTCTTCCAGAAGAACATTTGTGAGGTCTCCACTCAAATGTATCCCAAAGGTGTTCTATCAGGTCAGTTCCTCCACCCCAAACCCGCTCCCCCATGTCTCTATGGACCTTGCTTTGTGCGCGGGAAGGGGCCGTCCCCACCTTCCGAGTCACTGACTGCGAACAAGCATGCAGCATATGAAGTCAGCTCAATGTCCGATCACCTCATACTTGTCCCAGGCCAGGGACTGCCGATGGATCAGCATGACAGCCAGGCACATCAAGTTTTGTATTGCTCTAAGTACCAGGCCACCTGGGAGGACATCACCGGCGCTGGCTAGCCTCTGCCCCCTCCCCCACCCTCTCTCATTCTTTACTACCCCCCCCCCCATCCTTCTCTTTCTCCCCCCTCTCTCTCCTTCCTCTCTTTCCGTCTCTTCTCTCTCTCTCTCTCTTCTCTCTCTCTCTCTCCTCTCCCTCTCTCCTCCTCCTCCATCTCTCTCTCTTCTCTCTCCTTCCTCCCTCTCCCCCATCTTTCTTTCTCTCTCTCTATCTTCCTTCTCTCCTCTCTCTCTCTTTCTCTCCCTCTCTCTCCCCTATCCCTCTCCTCTCTCTTCCCTTATCTCTCGCTTCGGCCTCTCTCTCTCTCTCTCTCTCTTCCCTCACTTCTCCCTCTTCTCTCCCCTCCTTCCTCTCTCTCTTCCTCCCTCTCCTCTCTCTCTTTCCTCTCTCTCCACTCTCCCCTCTCCCCTCCTCTCTCTCTTTTCCAATCTGTCTCTCTCTATTCTGTCTCTCTTCCCGTCTTTCTCTCTCTTTCTCTGTCTCCCCCCCGCCTTCTCTCTCTCTCTCTCTATTCTCTCTCTCTCTATTCTCTCTCTCTTCCCATCTCTCTCTCTCTCTCTCGCTCTCTCTATTCTCTCTCTCTTCCCATCTCTCTCTCTCTATTCTCTCTCCCCCCCCTTCTTTCTCTCTCTGATTTGAGTCGGATTGTTCAGATCATAAACCGGTTCTCCTTCTTCTCTGAACTTTCCACCTAGTAAAACTTTCCAAGTCATTCTTCCATTCACTCCTGTAGGGAGGTGGATGGTGTCCGGGGGGGGAGGTGGATGGTGTCCGGGGGGGAGGTGGATGGTGTTTGGGGGGGGTGGATGGGTGTCGGGGGGGGGTGGGGAGGTGGATGGTGTTTGGGGGGGGGGTGGATGGTGTCGGGGGGGGAGGTGTCGGGGGGGGAGGGGATGGGGTTTGGGGGGGGGTGGATGGTGTCGGGGGGGGGATGGTGGGTGTCAGGGGGGGGGGAGGTGGATGGTGTCAGGGGGGTGGGGAGGTGGATGGTGTTTGGGGGGGGTGGATGGTGTGGGGGGGGGGGGGGGGGGGGGGGGGGGGGGAGGTGTCGGGGGGGGGAGGTGGATGGTGTTTGGGGGGGGTGGATGGTGTCAGGGGGGTGGGAGGTGGATGGTGTCAGGGGGGTGGGGGGGTGGATGGGTGTCGGGGGGGGGAGGTGGATGGTGTCGGGGGGGTGGTGTCGGGGGGAGGTGGATGGTGTTTGGGGGGGGTGGATGGTGTTTGGGGGGGGTGGATGGTGTCGGGGGGGGGATGGTGTCGGGGGGGTGGGGAGGTGGATGGTGTCGGGGGGGGGGGGGAGGTGGATGGTGTCGGGGGGGGGGGGGGGTGGATGGTGTCGGGGGGGTGGGGTGGATGGTGTGTCGGGGGGGTGGATGGTGTCGGGGGGGGGGGTGGATGGTGTCGGGGGGGGGGGAGGTGGATGGTGTCGGGGGGGGGGTGGATGGTGTGGGGGGGGGGGGGTGGATGGTGTCGGGGGGGAGGTGGATGGTGTCGGGGGGGGGGGGAGGTGGATGGTGTCGGGGGGGGAGGTGGATGGTGTGGGGGGGGGGGGGTTCGCTCTCACCGCCTCTCTATTGAAGATATCTGTATCTTTACCTCTCACCACACGTTACAATCTGATTATACAATCTCTCCTTTGGATCCACCAACACCTATATAGCACAATAGCCCCTCTGATTGGATATACATGGATTGGATAGATTAGGTCGGTCCTCATATTACATCGTTTTGGTAGCTCTAAAGTTGATTGCACAGGCTCTTGTACTATATAGCTGATGGCAAATCTAAAGAGAATTGTACGATCCGTGTATCCTGTGCATGGTGTCCTTAAAGCAGGTCACACACCTTACAATCTGCTGGTATCATCTTCTTCATTCTACATCAGGGGTCTCCAAACTTTATACACAAAGGGCGAGATTACTGTCCTTCGAGCATTAGGGGGGCCGGAGTGGTGTCAGTGGGAGAAGATGTCCTGATGTCCCATCATTGGTATCAGTGAGAGGAATGGTGCCCCATCATTGGTATCAGTGAGAGGAATGGTGCCCCATCATTGGTATCAGTGGGAGGAATAGTGCCCCATCATTGGTATCAGTGGGAGGAATAGTGCCCCATCATTGGTATCAGTGGGAGGAATAGTGCCCCATCATTGGTATCAGTGGGAGGAATAGTGCCCCCCATCATTGGTGTCAGTGGGAGGAACTATGCTCTACTATTGCTGACAGTGGGGAAAATAATGCCCCAAGGGATGGATAAAAGTAAGGAAAGGGCCACCTCCGGCCCTTAGGGTGCAGTTTGGAGATCACCGATCTTCATGATTGGATAAAAAAACTGAATGAATTGTTTTAGTACATTCCTCTTACGCTGTTCATACACTATACAGTTACAATGTCTCTACAATATATTTAAATGTACCCAAACCATGTAATAATAGGACACACCTAAACAATCCATTACATTTGTATCATTTGGAAGAAGATTGTATAGTGCAGTGATGGCGAACCTATGGCACGCAGAGCCATCTCTGTGGGCACACGAGAGGGTCCAGGACAGAGCTAGAGGTCTCTATCTCCTCGCAGCCCCCCCCCCCCCTCCTTGCCCCCCTCTTTGTGTCCCCCTCTCTCTCAGCTCACCCCTCTCTCAGCATCTCTCTCTCTGTCCCCCTTCTCTGTTCCCTCTCTCTCACACCCCCCTCTCTCTCTCTGTCCCCCTCCCTCTCTCTGTTCTTCCTCTCTCTCAGCTCACCTCTCTCTCAGCATATCTTACACCCCTCTCTCTCTGTCCCCCCTCCCTCTCTCTCAGCCCCCTCTCCCTCTCTCTCAGCCCCTCTCCCTCTCTCTCAGCCCCTCTCCCTCTCTCTCAGCCCCTCTCCCTCTCTCTCAGCCCCTCTCCCTCTCTCTCAGCCCCTCTCCCTCTCTCTCAGCCCCTCTCCCCCTCTCTGTTCCCCCTCTCTCTCAGCATATCTCACACCCCTCTCTCTCTGTTTCTCTCCCTCTCTCTCAGCCCCCCCTCTCTCTCTCAGCCCTCTCCCTCTCTATGTTCCCCCTCTCTCTCAGCATATCTCACACCCTCTCTCTCTGTCCCCTCTCCCTCTCTCTCTCAGCCCCTCTCCCTCTCTATGTTCCCCCTCTCTCTCAGCATATCTCACACCCTCTCTCTCTGTCCCCTCTCCCTCTCTCTCAGCCCCTCTCCCTCTCCCACAGCCCCTCTCCCCCTCTCTGTTCCCCCTCTCTCTCTCAGCATATCTCACACCCCTCTCTCTCTGTCCCCTCTCCCTCTCTCTCAGCCCCTCTTCCTCTCTCTCAGCCCCCCTCTCTCTCTGCCCCTCTCCCTCTCTATGTTCCCCCTCTCTCTCAGCATATCTCACACCCCCTCTCTCTCTGTCCCCTCTCCCTCTCTCTCAGCCCCTCTCCTCTCTCTCAGCCCCCTCCCTCTCTCTCAGCCCCTCTCCCCCTCTCTGTTCCCCCTCTCTCTCAGCATATCTCACACCACTCTCTCTCTCTGTCCCCTCTCCCCTCTCTCTCAGCCCCTCTCCCTCTCTATGTTCCCCCTCTCTCTCAGCATATCTCACAGCCCTCTCTCTCTGTCCCCTCTCCCTCACTCTCAGCCCCTCGCCCTCTCTCTCAGCCCCCCCTCCCTCTCCCCCTCTCTGTTCCCCTCTCTCTCAGCATATCTCTCACACCCCTCTCTTTCTCAGCCCCTCACCCTCTCTCTGTTTCTCCTCTCTTTCAGCATATCTCTCACACCCCTCTCTCTCAGCATCTCTCACACCCCTCACTCTTGCTGTCCCCTCTCTCTCTTGCTCTCTCCCTCACACACCCCTCTCTCTCTCACCCCCCTCTCTCTCTCATTCAACCCCTCTCTGTCGCTCAGCCCCCCTCTCTCACGAATTGCCGTGCTGGCACTTTGCAACACAAAACCAATGTATTTATTTCAGTTTGGGCACTCGGGCTCAAAAAGGTTCCCCATCACTGGTATAGTGTATAGTCAGTGGTCACCTTTTAAGGGTCGCCATTTAGGAATAGACTCCATTATCACCCTCTGTACAGCTCATCTGTCATGGGACCCTTGGAAGGCGATGGGGCCCCAAGGTTCAGACTGTCTCTATAGCCTCTCCTCCTCTGCCATCCATTGATTGTCCTTGGGAGGGCAATGGGGCCCTGGCAGGGAAGATGAGTTCTCTCTGGCTATCCCTATGACTTCTCCACCCCTTCCATCCATTGATTGGCCCTGGGAGTCGGGATGGATTCTCTATGGCTGTAGCTATAGCATCTTCTCCTCTGTCATCAGTTGATTGGCCCCAGAGGGACCTTCTGGCAGGCAGGATGAGTTCTCTCTGGCTGGCCCCATAGCTTCTCCTCCTCGGCTTTCCATTGATTGGCCCCAGGAGTCTGGATGAGTTTTCTGTGGCTGTCCCTATAGCTCTCCTCTTTTGTTGTCCATTGATTGGCCCCGGGAGTTAGGATGAGTTCTCTCCAATGGCCTCTTTATCTTCTCCTCCACTGCCATCCAATGATTGGCCCCGGCAGAGTGGTGGGCCCCGGTGAGTCAGGATGAGTTCTCTCCAGCTGGTTCCTATAGCTCCTCCTCTGCCATTCATTCATTGGCCCTGGGAGGGAGGTGGGCCCCCTGTGAGTCAGGATGAGTTCTCTCCAGCTGGTTCCTATAGCTCCTCCTCCGCCATTCATTCATTGGCCCTGGGAGGGAGGTGGGCCCCTGTGAGTCAGGATGAGTTCTCTCCAGCTGGTTCCTATAGCTCCTCCTCCGCCATTCATTCATTGGCCCTGGGAGGGAGGTGGGCCCCTGTGAGTCAGGAGGAGTTCTCTCCAGCTGGGTCCTATAGCTCCTCCTCCGCCATTCATTCATTGGCCCTGGGAGGGAGGTGGGCCCCTGTGAGTCAGGATGAGTTCTCTGCCGCTGGTTCCTATAGCTCCTCCCCCGCCATTCATTCATTGGCCCTGGGAGGGAGGTGGGCCCCTGTGAGTCAGGATGAGTTCTCTCCAGCTGGTTCCTATAGCTCCTCCCCCGCCATTCATTCATTGGCCCTGGGAGGGAGGTGGGCCCCTGTGAGTCAGGATGAGTTCTCTCCAGCTGGTTCCTATAGCTCCTCCTCCGCCATTCATTGATTGGCCCTGGGAGGGAGGTGGGCCCCTGTGAGTCAGGATGAGTTCTCTCCAGCTGGTTCCTATAGCTCCTCCTCCGCCATTCATTGATTGGCCCTGGGAGGGAGGTGGGCCCCTGTGAGTCAGGAGGAGTTCTCTCCAGCTGGTTCCTATAGCTCCTCCTCCGCCATTCATTCATTGGCCCTGGGAGGGAGGTGGGCCCCTGTGAGTCAGGAGGAGTTCTCTCCAACTGGCTCCTATAGCTCCTCCTCCGCCATTTATTCATTGGCCCTGGGAGGGAGGTGGGCCTCTGTGAGTCAGGAGGAGTTCTCTCCAGCTGGGTCCTATAGCTCCTCCTCCGCCATTCATTGATTGGCCCTGGGAGGGAGGTGGGCCCCTGTGAGTCAGGAGGAGTTCTCTCCAGATGGTTCCTATAGCTCCTCCTCCGACATTCATTCATTGGCCCTGGGAGGGAGGTGGGCCCCTGTGAGTCAGGATGAGTTCTCTGCCGCTGGTTCCTATAGCTCCTCCCCCGCCATTCATTCATTGGCCCTGGGAGGGAGGTGGGCCCCTATGAGTCAGGATGAGTTCTCTCCAGCTGGTTCCTATAGCTCCTCCTCCGCCATTCATTCATTGGCCCTGGGAAGGAGGTGGGCCCCTGTGAGTCAGGAGGAGTTCTCTCCAGCTGGTTCCTATAGCTCCTCCTCCGCCATTCATTCATTGGCCCTGGGAGGGAGGTGGGCCCCTGTGAGTCAGGAGGAGTTCTCTCCAGCTGGTTCCTATAGCTCCTCCTCCGCCATTCATTGATTGGCCCTGGGAGGGAGGTGGGCCCCTGTGAGTCTGGATGAGTTCTCTCCAGCTGGTTCCTATAGCTCCTCCTCCGCCATTCATTCATTGGCCCTGGGAGGGAGGTGGGCCCCTGTGAGTCAGGATGAGTTCTCTTCGGCTATCTCTATAGCTTCCCCTCCCTATCCATTGATTGGCCCTTTGAGGGCAGAGTGGGGCCCCAACAAGCAGGATGGATTCTTCCTGGCCTTCCCTATATCTTCTCCCCCCCCCCTCTATCGTCCTTTGACAGAGGAAAATGGCGGTCCTGAGCCCCCCGGGTTTAGTTGGCGGATTAGCAGATTGATTCTACTCCCATAACGGCTGCTCCAGATTGAAGAGATATTTTTGGAGCGGCAGAAAACCTGCGTGGGCGATATTTCTTGAAATGTTTGGAAAACCAGCAATCTGTCCTCCCCGGAGAGCGGCACACCAGCAGAGAGATGGCACCCCGGGCATTGTAGGGTTCCCCCTAGATCTAAGGAGATTGTACAATCTGATTGTATAGTGTTATTAGTGTATGGTCAGCCTGAGGCCCACCACAAACAATACAAGCTAATTGTACAATCTGCTTTTTAGATCTGTAGTACCGGATTGGATATAAATTGATTGGATACTTTAGTTGACTCGGGTGACTGGAGCCTGCCTGGCCCCTCCCACAGCTCTGCTCTCTCTCTCTCCTTAGGCAGGATTACTGGTCTTGTCTCCGCCCCTTTTTCAGTGGGTGGAGCCTGCTAGGCCCCTCCCACATCTCTGCTCTCTCTCCTTGTGCAGGGTGACTCATCTTGTCTCCGCCTCCTCCTGTAGTTTTCTGCAGTGGGTGGAGCCTGCTAGGCCCCTCCCACAGCTCTGCTCTCTCTCCTTGTGCAGGGTGACTCATCTTGTCTCCGCCTCCTCCTGTAGTTTTCTGCAGTGGGTGGAGACTGCCAGGCCCCTCCCACAACTTGGCTCTCTCCTTGTGCAGGGTGACTCATCTTGTCTCCGCCTCCTCCAGTAGTTTTCAGTAGTGGGTGGAGCCTACAGAGTGAATGGTCTTGTCTCCGCCCCTCCTGTAGTTTTCTGTAGTGGATGGAGCCTGCCAGGCCCCTTCCACAGCTCTGCTCTCTCTCTCCTTGTGCAGGGGGACTCATCTTGTATCCGCCCCTCCTGTAGTTTTCTGAAGTGGGTGGAGCCTGCTAGGTCCCTCCCACAGCTCTGCTGCTCTCTCTCCTTTTGCAGGGGGACTCATCTTGTCTCCGCCTCCTCCTGTAGTTTTCAGTAGTGGGTGGAGCCTACAGAGTGAATGGTCTTGTCGCTGTCCTCTGCTGTAGTTTTCTGAAGTGGGTGGAGCTTGCCCGATCCCTCCCACAGCTCTGCTCTCTCTCCTTTTGCAGGGGGACTCATCTTGTCTCCGCCCCCTCCTGTAGTTTTCAGTAGGGGGTGGAGCCTACAGAGTGAATGGTCTTGTCTCTGTCCTCTGTTGTAGTTTTCTGTAGTGGGTGGAGCCTGCCTGGCCCCTCCCACAGCTCTGCTCTCTCTCTTTTTGCAGGGTACCTGATCTTTTTTCCACTCCCTCTTGTAGTTTTCTGTAGTGGGTGGAGCCTGCCTGGCCCCTCCCACAGCTCTGCTCTCTGCACAGGCTATGTACAGCCCAGTGATGACGTCACTTCTACTTCTACAAGGTAATATCTGGGTTTGTAAAGGCATTTGGGGCACAAAGTGGATTTCTATTCTTCATGGCTATTGAGGAATCGGATTTAAAGGAAATGTTTTGTGTCCGGAGTTGTACTTTAACCTCTCCCCATTGGCCTCCACCCCCCCCCCCCCCATTTTCTCACCTCGTAGACCTCCCAGCAATGATAGAGTAATAATGACTTTATTCATCCGCCTCTCCGCACCCACCTGACCGGTTCCTCCACATGGACTGCACCCGCTTCCATCACCCCTCCCCCTTCCCAGGACACCTCCCCCTTCCCAGCCTATTAGGATTCCAATCAGAGGGTGCTTTGTGTTTTCTCCTCTATAGAAGTCATTGGACGGCCGAGTACATGAGATACCGGCTCACAGATGACACAACCATGTACTTCCTGCTGCCAGTGCAGTTCACAAATGTCTGACACAGATCAGCCCCTGCTGCAACCTCTAACCGGTCTGATCACTGGGGGGAGGGGAGACTGAGGAAATGACTCCTCCTCCTTCTACAAAGTTACAATGTACAGTCTGATCACTGGGGGAGGGGAGACTGAGGAAATGACTCCTCCTCCTTCTACAAAGTTACAATGTACAGTCTGATCACTGGGGGAGGGGAGACTGAGGAAATGACTCCTCCTGCCTGCCTGATGACCTCATCTCAGCCCAGCCCAGGCAGAGTCGCTGACAGGAGCTCAGGGGGTTGGCTCTTTAATGATAGAAGGGTGGGGGCTTTCCTGACCTTAGTGCTAAATATTTGGACATGTCAGGAATGTAGTCAGGACGTCCCCCCCCCCCCCAGTGATGGGACTGCATCATGTAACTTCAGCAAGTCACATAGTGAGAGTTTGCAGTGGGGTCTCCTGTGATCAGGGGCGGACTGACCATTCGGCCACTCGGGCACTGCCCGAGGGCCCCCCCGGCCACTAGGGGGCCCCATCAGGGTTGCCAGCCTCAGTAAAACCAGGGACAGTATGTAAAAATCTGAAATGTCCCTTACCGACATCCTATTGGTCTAAAAATCCAGAGATTATAGCTGCCCCACCTCTCCAGTACCTTCTCAGCCAATAGAAACATGTCTGTGTATACTGCGTGTACATGTCTGTGTATACTGTGTGTGTGTATACTGTGTGGCCCCATAATCTCTGATTGCCCGGGGGCCCCATAATCTCTGATTGCCCGGGGGCCCCATAATCTCTGATTGCCCGGGGGCCCCATAATCTCTGATTGCCTGGGGGCCCCATAATCTCTGATTGCCTGGGGGCCCCATAATCTCTGATTGCCTGGGGGCCCCATAATCTCCAATTGCCCGGGGGCCCCATGAGTGGTCAGTCCGCCCCTGCCTGTGATCTCTATGAGAGGTAATAAATACCGGTACGGATTACACACACTCATGGATCAGGGGGGGGGGGGCTGCACTGATCAGATCTGATGACAGGTCCACTTTAATGGCACCAGACAAGAGTGAGGAATTATCAGACAGGAACCTGATAAGAATCTCTTCCTCTGGGGACACCGAGAACAAGGAAGACTTTCTGTATTTACATACTTCCTGCTGGGACCTCACCTTTGTGGGATTGTATGTCTGTGATGGAGACATTCAATGAAATCGATTGTCTGGATTTGGGACCGATTTACATTTTTAAATAAAACCTTTCTGCTTTTATTATATATCATATTTTTGCATTGCTGGGTCTCTGTGCTTCTCTATGCAACGCAGGCAGATCATGTCTGGTGGGAGGGGCCAGCAGGGTGCTGTACACATCACAGCGCCTTGTTTCATTACTCCTCTCAATAGCCTTCTGTCCCGTGTCCTGATGCCGGCAGCGTGCAGGATTTTTGGGAGGAGTTATGCAAATATCAAAATGTCTTGATGGGTGGACCAATCTGGAGGACTGGGAGGTCCTAGGCAGGCCGTATTTGCATAGGAAACACCCACATGTGACTTTGAGTTAGTCTGTGGGAGTGGGCGGTCCTAGGCAGGCTGTATTTGCATAGATAACACCCACAGGTGGGGCGGAGTCAGTCTCGGGAGTGGGTGGTCCTATCAGGCTGTATTTGCATAGCTAACGCCCACATGTGATGTTGAGTCAGTCCGGGGGAGTGGGTGGTCCTAGTCAGGCTGTATTTGCATAGATAACAACCACAGGTGGGGTGGAGTCAGTCTCGGGAGTGGGTGGTCCTATCAGGCTGTATTTGCATAGCTAACGCCCACAGGTGGGGCTGAGTGAGTCTGGAGGAGTGGGTGGTCCTAGACAGGCCGTATTTGCAAAGGTAATGCCCACATGTGATGAGTCAGTCTGGGGAGTGGGTGGTCCTAGGCAGGCTGTATTTGCATAGGTAACACCCACATGTGATAAGTCAGTATGGGGGAGTGGGCGGTCCTGGGCAGGCCGTATTTGCATAGGTAACGCCCACATGTGATGAGTCAGTCTGGGGAGTGGGCGGTCCTAGGCAGGCTGTATTTGCATAGGTAACGCCCACATGTGATGAGTCAGTATGAAGGAGTGGGCGGTCCTAGGCAGGTTGTATTTGCATAGGAAACACCCACATGTGCTGCTGAGTCAGTCCGGCGGAGTGGGCGGTCCTAGGCAGGCCGTATTTGCATAGGTAACGCTCACATGTGATGAGTCAGTATGAAGGAGTGGGCGGTCCTAGGTAGGCTGTATTTGCATAAGTAACACCCACATGTGATGCTGAGTCATTCTGGTGGAATGGGCTGTCCTAGGCAGGCCGTATTTGCATAGGTAACGCCCACATGTGATGCTGAGTCAGTATGGGGAAGTGGGCGGTCCTAGACAGGCTGTATTTGCAAAGGTAATGCCCACAGGTGTGAGGGGGGGGGTGAGTCAGGGGGGGGGGGGGGGGTTGAGGGGAGTGCTGGGGGGAGTGGGTGGTCCTAGACAGGCCGTATTTGCAAAGGTAATGCCCACATGTGATGAGTCAGTCTGGGGAGTGGGTGGTCCTAGGCAGGCTGTATTTGCATAGGTAACACCCACATGTGATAAGTCAGTATGGGGGAGTGGGCGGTCCTGGGCAGGCCGTATTTGCATAGGTAACGCCCACATGTGATGAGTCAGTCTGGGGAGTGGGCGGTCCTAGGCAGGCTGTATTTGCATAGGTAACGCCCACATGTGATGAGTCAGTATGAAGGAGTGGGCGGTCCTAGGCAGGTTGTATTTGCATAGGAAACACCCACATGTGCTGCTGAGTCAGTCCGGCGGAGTGGGCGGTCCTAGGCAGGCCGTATTTGCATAGGTAACGCTCACATGTGATGAGTCAGTATGAAGGAGTGGGCGGTCCTAGGTAGGCTGTATTTGCATAAGTAACACCCACATGTGATGCTGAGTCATTCTGGTGGAATGGGCTGTCCTAGGCAGGCCGTATTTGCATAGGTAACGCCCACATGTGATGCTGAGTCAGTATGGGGAAGTGGGCGGTCCTAGACAGGCTGTATTTGCATAGGTAACGCCCACATGTGGCGCTGAGTGAGTCTGGAGGAATGGGCGGTCCTAGACAGGCTGTATTTGCATAGGTAACGCCCACATGTGATGCTGAGTCAGTCCGGCGGAGTGGGCGGTCCTAGGCAGGCCGTATTTGCATAGATAACACCCACATGTGACGCTGAGTCAGTATGGGGAAGTGGGCGGTCCTAGACAGGCTGTATTTGCATAGGTAACGCCCACATGTGATGCTGAGTCAGTATGGGGGAGTGGGCGGTCCTTGGCAGGCTGTATTTGCATAGATAACGCCCACATGTGACGCTGAATCAGTATGGGGGAGTGGCCGGTCCTAGGCAGGCCGTATTTGCATAGGTAACGCCCACATGTGCTGCTGATCCTCTTGCCTTGGACTGTTAGCAGGCTGGAAGGGTTTACCAGGCCCAGCGCGGGGAATGAACGCACAGCGCGGGGAATGATCGCACAGCGCGGGGAATGATCGCACAGCGCGGGGAATGAATGCACAGCGCGGGGAATGAACGCACAGCGCGGGGAATGATCGCACAGCGCGGGGAATGATCGCACAGCGCGGGGAATGAGCGCACAGCGCGGGGAATGATCGCACAGCGCGGGGAATGAACGCACAGCGCCGGGAATGAGCGTACAGCGCGGGGAATGAGCGCACAGCGCGGGGAATGAGCGCACAGCGCGGGGAATGAGCGCACAGCGCGGGGAATGATCGCACAGACGCTGCGTCCTCCTCCTGACACGATGGGATTCAATTATCTCAGAGATATAAAGGGCGGTGTGTTTGTATGAGATGGGGGGAGGGGGGGAATCATGCGTTCTGCAGCGGCGATGACTCAGCAGCTATTACCAAAGAGCGGCGCAATTGTAATGAAGACACGCAATGATAGGGCTTATATCTAAGAGGTCAAACGCAGTTATTTCCCCTCCCCCATAGTATACCAACCCCAGGTTCACACAACAATGTGGAGGGGATATGGAGGACCCAGGACTGGAAGGAGTCCCATTTATTACTGTGTTTGGACTGTAGCTGGAGTTCCCCTTTAAACACTGAAATGTCTTTGTGATTGGAGCGATCTGCTGAACGATTCACCATTCTGTTCTACTGTTTTAGTGAACCTCCTAGTCCAGGAGGGTGACACCGCTCTAGTGAAAATATAGAGAGGGGCCGAACCCCCCCCCCCCCCCCACACCCCCCCCCCCCCCGATCATTTCCCAGCAGAACTCCTGAACAGGGGTAATGTACGGACCCGAACGGCGAACCCCATTGAAGTCTATGGGAGCCCAACAGGAAAAATCTAAAGTGCCCATTTTGAAGGCTTATAGGCAAGTAATTGACCATAAAAGGGGCACGGGGGTCTATCTATCAATATTTATTTATCTTTATCTATTTATTGATATCTATCAATCATTCTACTATCTACTCTCTCTCTTTCTTTCTCTCTCCATCTATCTATCTATAGTATCTTTCATCTATCTATCTATCTATCTGGGTGCGTTGCATTCCTACATGTTGCGCTCCCGGGGTCCATGGCTGAATTTAACATTCAGGTGCCCTTTCGGCGCCGCCGTTCTGTGACGCATTAGATGTCCTCACACCGTCTGGTAGCTCAGGGAACTGTGATGAATTATTCAACACGTCACCTCGTCCATCCGCGGACAGCTGCTGTTACCCCCCCCCATGCATGCTGAGGTGGTCGTGTGCAATGGAGAGACCCGGTACACCCGACCCCGTCCCATGTGACACAAGATCATAGTTTTTAGATTGTAAGCTCTACTACCCCTAGTAATAATCATTATCAGTGGTGATCAATGATTTATATACTACTACCCCTAGTAATAATCATTGGTGATCAATGATTTACAGGTATATACTACTACCCCTATTAACAATCACTAGCATTGGTGATCACAATAACAGAACACTTTCAATAGGATATTTAACAAACCAAAAGGGAGCAAATAATTAGAAGTTTATTGTTAGGTTTTATATTCACAATAACGTGTATCTCTAGCCATTTCTATTTCTGTTGAGTAGGGAAGGGTTTTCGTTGCTGTCCGCGTCCCCATTGGGTAGATTTGCCGTCATTATAAACACCATTGACCCTACAGGAAAGGATAGGAAAATAATTAAAAATAGTTTTGGTAGGGGTTGAGCCTTCAAAAATACGTAAGCCCATAAAATATACCGACTAGAATGCCAAAACGTTTTGGTCGCCAAGAAAAAGAAGTGGGAAGAAATCACCCAGTGGGGGCACCGATTCTGGTGACACCTAAAGCCCCATACACACGGTCGGAAAATCCGACCACCAAATCCATCGGATTTGGTTCCGACGGATTTTGTCCGACACTCGGTGTTGCATACACACGGTCGGACAAAGTTGTCGGAAAATCCGATCATTCTGAACGTGGTGACGTTTGTTGCCTACGACGGGACTACGTAGAGGCTAGTAGCCAATAGCTTTGGTCTTGTAATGTGATCTGGGCATGCGTGGCACTTTGTCCGTCGGAATTCGCTACACACGATCGGATTTGGTGTGATCGGACTTTGTTGTCAAAAAATCTATCCAGCAGGAGATAGGACTTGGTCCGTCGGACAATCCGATGGAAACTGTCCGATGGTGCCTACACACGGTCGGAATTTCCGACAACAGTGTCCGTTAGGACAGAATCCATCGGAAAATCCAACCGTGTGTACGGGGCTCAAGAGGGGAATTCCCCCCACTTTGTAGGAATTTCTTCTCACTTCCTGGATTTATTCTAGGATTGTGCTGGCGTTATCACTGTATAAATAATATGCTAATATTGGCGTGCCAGGGTAATGGAGCGACGCCACGCATGCTTACACAGAGAGCGCGGTATTGATGGGTGACACGGAGAAGAGTTTTCTCTGTATCCTGGTTCCTGTGTCTCTGTGTTTGTCTCCGTATCTCACCCATGAAATCTCCTGGACACGTCACAAAGAGAGAAGCATGGAGGAGGGATGACTTAACACCTTCAAGACGTTCCTGCTCCTCAGACTCCCCTCCCTGGAAATACGCTGTGCCTCTGACATATACCGCAACGCTGTACAGAGAACCATGAGCCAGTCACGTCAGTCTCTGTACCAGAGGAGCTTACACTCTAATGTCACCCCAGTCACATCAGTCTCTGTACCAGAGGAGCTTACACTCTAATGTCACCCTACACTATTATTATACATTTATATAGCTCTGACATATACAGCTCCCCGTCGTGCGCACTGCTGTGTTTCTGGCACCCTGTTATTATGGTGTCATTGTTCTATGGGGACATCGGTGTACTCTGTGACCTGAGGGTGGTAAACCTGTAATCTACAGCTGGTGCGGCTGGCTGACAATTACTGGCTGCAGCCGTCACGGTGACATTTGTCGAGCCCCTCGGTGACCGCCTGTCTCCGACACCCTCAGAGACGAAGACATCACAGCTGCGTGGCCACAGCTCCTCTCCAAGCTCCTCGATGAGTCCTCCATTCCGGTCCTGAATGCTGAAGCCGCCTACGTACAGCCAGTGTGATGTGGTCAGGCGGTGAGAGGGTCAGTTCTAAGTATTGGAGGACATGTTCACCACATGCACCACATGCAGGGGCCTTCAAAGCCAAGCAGAGATCTTTGCATGATATATCTGACTGCCAGCAGAAATCTTGCCGCACACGTGCCACATTTGTTCAATAGTTGTTACAAAGGGTAGGTTTGGCAAGCTCCTGAATTTTCGGATCATTTGTACCCACATTTTGATTATTCGGATGCTCAAAACCCGAGAGATGGGTACCAAAAGCTCAATTCCTTTATAATTTAGATTAAGACGACAAAATGTTTCCAGAATTTCGTCTCTTATGGGCGTCATAAACTCTACAACAGTTGCCAAACACCCAAAATGAAGTCAGGGAATGATAGAACGGCGCTACGTCTTATCTCCATCGCATCATTTCACTTCAACTTGTAGGACAACCACTGGCAATCATTTGTGATCTCGAAACAAGTAATTTACGTAGAAGGTTTCCAATTGGAAATTGGATCTGCGAGGTTTTCCTTTCAATAGGTGTCCCATACAGGGGCCTGTATTCACTAAGAGAAGGGACTGTCCAGATGAGACAGAAGCAAATTGGAGGCTGCATGGAGACACAGGTGTCAGGGAGGTGCACAGGAGTACTACGGGGTCACTAGGTGACATAAGATACTCCTGGGTACACTTGGAGTCATGGGGCGCCCAGGGAACACCGGAGTCATCAGATGACATAGGATTCTCTTGGGTATACTTCAAGTCACCGGGCACACAGGAGTACAACCATTGGCGTAGTGTGGGTTGTCAGCACACAGGGCGAGGCAAGTAATCTGCACCTGACTTTTAGATTTCCCCACCTGGATCACACCTCTGAGGAACCCCCCCCCCCCCCACTCTGATCATACCCCCTTAGATACCCTAATTCTGACCATACCCCTACTCTAATCACATACCCCCCCCAAGTATCTCCACTCTGATCACACCCCCAGATTCCCCCCCATCCCTTCACTCTGATCACATCTTTAGATACCCCACCAGAACACACCCCCATATCCCCCCATCAGATCTCACCACTCTGATCACACCCCCAGATCCCCCAGCAGATCTTACCACTCTGATCACACCACCAGATACCCCACCAGATCTCGCCACTCTGATCACACACCCAGATCCCTCACCAGATCTCGCCACTCTGATCACACCCCCAGATACCCCACCAGATCTTGCCGCTCTGATCACACCCCCAGACCCCCCCATCCCTTCACTCTGATCACATCTCCAGGTACCCCACCAGATCACACCCCCAGATACCCCACCCAATCTCTCCACTCTGATCACACCCCCAGACCCCCCCCCCCCCCACCCTGATCACATCTCCAGGTACCAGACCAGATCACACCCCCAGATCCCCCACCAGATCTTGCCACTCTGATCACACCCCCAGATCCCCCCCATCCATTCACTCTGATCACATCTTCAGATACTCCACCAGATCACACCCCCATATCCCTCACCAGATCTCGCCACTCTGATCACACCCCCAGATACCCCACCAGATCTCTCCACTCTGATCACACCCCCAGATTCCCCCACCTGATCTCTCCACTCTGATCACACCCCCAGATTCCCCCACCTGATCTCTCCACTCTGATCACAACCCCAGATCCCCCCGCCCCAATCACTTCTCCAGATCCCCCAACAGATCTCGCCACTCCAGATACCCCACCAGATCACACCCCCATATCCCCCACCAAAACTCACCACTCTGATCACACCCCCAGATCCCTCACCAGATCCCTCCACTCTGGTCACACCCTCAGATTCCCCCCCACCCCTTCACTCTGAACACATCTCCATATACCCCACCAGATCCCCCCCATATCCCCCACCAGATCTCACCACTCTGATCACACTACCAGATACCCCCACCAGATCCCTCCACTCTGATTACACCCCCAGATTCCCCCCACCCCCCAACCTGACCACATCACACCCCCAGATCCCCCACCAGATCTTGCCACTCTGATCACACCCCCAGATCCCCCACCAGATCCCTCCACTGTGATCACACCCCCAGATTCCCCCACCAGATCTTGCCACTCTGATCACACCCCTAGATCCCCCACCAGATCCCTCCACTGTGATCACACCCCCAGATACCCCCCCCCCATAACACACACAATCCCCCTACATCTCATTGGTCTTGCAACTCATATAAAAATGAACCCTCCATCCATAACTTTGTTTCCATTTGCATGCACTTGGTTGTTTTGCACTCTGCAATACCTCCATAGAATGAAAGGTTGTTTTTGGAAATTCTGCAAAGTTTCCTTTAGCATTTTATCTAAGGTTAGGATTAAATGGGAATACTTAGAACATGCTGTATATTGACAGGGTTCCCGAGTTCCTTGATGTTCCCAGAGAGCAGCGGGATGCATCTATCCCACCTCGCACTTGAACTTTCTCTCTGGGAACATCAACAACTTTGTTCCCACCCAGCGATGGAGTCCTTGGAGATGATTTGTTCCCTATCCAGTCTTTGTGTGGGCTAGTTACATCCTTATGAAGCAAGACATCTGCGACCAGTATTGAGATTGACACCACTTATGTTCTTTTGAAGAGGTGGATGTTGATATAGGAAACAAGTCAGAATCTTGAGAATCCACACTTATATATATATATATATATATATATATATATATATAATATATATATATTTTTTTTTTTGTTTAATAGCAGTGCTTGTTAATAACAAGAGATACAGAGTATCAAAAACGTTATGGTGCCCTTTGGCAGGTGATGTGAACTCCCCCAAGGTTCAGAGTCTAAGTACCAGTTGATTTTCTCAGGAGTTCCCGATGGTGGTGATGGGCCAGAAACACTAATGGTCCCTGGTTCTCTTTGCTGCAACCTGGCACCAGGTTGCGGCCCTCAGGTCCAACCAACCAAGGGATTGATACGGCAGACAAGAGTAATCAGATCCAGGTGATATAGACTCCCCCAAGGTGCAGAATCTAAGTAACAGTTGGTTTTCTCGGGAGCTCCTGATGATGGTGATGGGCCAGAAACACTAATGGTCCCTGGTTCTCTTTGCTGCAACCTGGCAACAGGTTGCGACCCTCAGGGCCAACCCACTGAGGGGTTGATGCGGTAGACAAGAGTAATCAGGTCCAGGTGATATAGACTCCCTCAAGGTGCAGAGTCTATGTACCAGTTGGTTTTCTCAGGAGCTCCTGATGGTGGTAATAGGCCAGAAATCCTAATGGTCGCTGGTTGTTTTTGCTGCAACCTGGCAACAGATTGTGGCCCTCACGATTGACCCACCAAGAGGTTTTTGGAAGAAAAAGGGATACGGAGCAGAAACTGTTTATGATGCAGTAGACAAGAGTAGTCAGGTCCAAGTGATATAGACTCCCTCAAGGTGCAGAGTCTAAGTACCAGTTAATTTTCTCAGGAGCTCCCGATGGTGGTGATGGGCCAAAAACCCTAATGGTCCCTGGATCTCTTTGCTGCAACCTGGCACCTGGTTGCGGCCCTCAGGTCCAACCCACCGAGGGGTTGATGCGGTAGACAAGAGTAATCAGGTCCAGGTGATATGGGCTCCACCAAGGTGGGGAATCTATGGACCAGTTGGTTTTCTCAAGAGCTCCTGATGGTGGTAATGAGCCAGAAGTCCTAATGGTCCTTAATTCTCTTTGCAGCAACCTGGCAGCAGGTTGCGGCCCTCAGGATTGACTCTAGGGACCAGTTGGTTTTCTCGGGAGCTCCTGATGGTGGTGATGGGCCAGAAACACTAATGGTCCCTGGTTCTATTTGTTGCAACCTGGCAACAGGTTGGGACACTCAGGATTGACCCACCAAGAGGTTTTTGGAAGAAAAAGGTATACGGAGCAGAAACTGTTTATGATGCAGTAGACAAGAGTAGTCAGGTCCAAGTGATGTGCCCCCCCCCCCCACCAAGGTGCAGAGTCTAAGTACCAGTTCATTTTCTCAGGAGCTCCCGATGGTGGTGATGGGCCAAAAACCCAAATGGTCCCTGGATCTCTTTGCTGCAACCTGAGGGGTTGATGCGGTAGACAAGAGTAATCAGGTCCAGGTGATATGGGCTCCCCCAAGGTGGGGAATCTAGGGACCAGTTGGTTTTCTCAAGAGCTCCTGATGGTGGTAATGAGCCAGAAATCCTAGCCTGGCAGCAGGTTGCGGCCCTCAGGATTGACCCAACAAGGGTTTGTGGGAAAGAGAAAGTCTACAGAGCGGAGACTTTTTATGATGCAGTAGACAAGAGTACTCAGGCTCCCCTAAGGTGCAGAGTCTATGTACCAGTTAATTTTCTCAGGAGCTCCCAATGGTGGTGATGGGCCAAAAACCCTAATGGTCACTGGTTCTTTTTGCTGCAACCTGGCACCAGGTTGCGGCCCTCAGGGCCAACCCACCGAGGGGTTGATGCTGTAGACAAGAGTAATCAGGTCCAGGTGATATAGACTCCCACAAGGTGCAGAATCTAAGTACCAGTTGGTTTTCTCGGGAGCTCCTGATGGTGGTGATGGGCCAGAAACACTAATGGTCCCTGGTTCTCTTTGCTGCAACCTGGCAACAGGTTGTGGCCCTCAGGATTGATCCACCAAGAGTTTTTTGGAAGAAAAAGGTATACGGAGCAGAAACTGTTTATGATGCAGTAGACAAGAGTAGTCAGGTCCAAGTGATGTGGCCCCCCCAAGGTGCAGAGTCTAAGTACCAGTTCATTTTCTCAGGAGCTCCTGATGGCGGTGATGGGCCAAAAACCCTAATGGTCCCTGGATCCCTTTGCTGCAACCTGGCACCAGGTTGCGGCCCTCAGGTCCAACCCACCGAGGGGTTGATGCGGTAGACAAGAGTAATCAGGTCCAGGTGATATGGGCTCCCCCAAGGTGGGGAATCTAGGGACCAGTTGGTTTTCTCAAGAGCCAGAAATCCTAATGGTCCTTAATTCTCTTTGCAGCAACCTAGCAGCAGGTTGCGGCCCTCAGGATTGACCCAACAACGGTTTGTGGGAAGAGAGAGTCTACAGGGCGGAGACTTTTTATGATGCAGTAGACACGAGTAGACAGGCTCCCCTAAGGTGCAGAGTCTATGTACCAGTTGATTTTCTCAGGAGCTCTTGATGATGGTAATAGGCCAGAAATTCTAACTGGTACTTAGGTCCAGGTTATGTGGGCTCCCCCCAAGGTGAGTTTATTTTCTCAGGAGCTGATGTTGGAGATAAACCAGAAACCCCAATGGTCCCTGGTTCTTTTTTGCTGCAACCTGGTACCAGGTTGCGGCCCTCAGGACTGATCCACCAGGGGTTGTGGGAAGAGAAGAGCTACAGAGTTAGAGGCTGTTTATGATCCGGTAGACAAGAGTAGTCAGACTCTGGACTTTGTGGAAGCCCAACTTACCTTGGACCTGACTACTCTTGTTTACTGCATCATAAACACTCCGTAGTCTTTGTGCTCCCACAAACCCTTTGTTGGGCAATCCTGGGGCCACAACCTGGTGCCAGGTTGCAGAAAAGAGAACCAGGGACCATTGTTGCTTCTGGTTTATCCCCACCATCAGCTCCTGAGAAAATAAACTGGTACTCTGCACCTTGGGGGAGCCCACATAACCTGGACCTAAGTACCAGTTGATTTTTCTCAGGAGCTCCTGATGGTGGTGATGGGCCATAAACCCTAATGATCCCTTGATCTCTTTGCTGTAACCTGGCAGCAGGTTGTGGCCCTCAGGATCGACCCACCAAGAGGTTTTTGGAAGAAAAAGGGAGTTTATAAAAATCGGGGAAAAGACAAAAAGGAGTTGGGGTCACGGATTTTCCGGGGGCTTTTTTGGGGAAGGCCCAAAAAAACCTTGGGACCTTCCCCTAAACCTTTGGTTTCCCCCCGGGGATCAATTAAAAAAACTCCGGTGGTTTGTTTTTTTCCCACCCAAAAAAACCTTTTTTGGGAAAAATTTTTGGGCCCACAAACGGGGGTTTTGGCCAGGTTTCCCCCGGGAAAGAGATCCAGGGTTTTCCAATTGGGGTTTCTGGTTTTTTTTTTTTCTCCCCAATAGCTTTTTTGAGAAAAAATAAAATTTGGGGGTTTACTTTTCATTTTGGGGGACCCACAAAACCGGGACCAAGCCCCAGTTATTTTTCAAGGGATGGTTGGTAAAATTGATTTTGGAAAAGGGGTTTCGGGGCCCAATTAAACCCTTTTTAAGGGGAACCTTTGAAAAAAATTTTTGGGGTTGTACTGAAAACCGGGGTTGTCCCTCAAAAACGGTTTCCCAAGGGGGTGTGGGAAAAAAAAGTCTACAGAGTTGGATTTTTAAGATGGGGGGGGGGCAAAGGATTTAAGGGGGAAAAACACGGGGTAGGGGGGGGAAAAAAAAAGAGGGGGGGAAGGGGGAAAAGGAAAGAGGGGGGGAGGGGGGGAGGGGGAGGATGGGGGGGGGGAAAGGGGAAAGGGGGGAAAAAGGGGGGGGGGGAAAAAAGGAAGGGGGGGGAAAGGAAGGGGGGGGAAAAGGGGGGGGAGAAAGAGGGAAGAGAGGGGGGGAGGGAAAGGGGGGAAAGGGGGAAAAAAGGGGGGGAAAGGGTTAAAGGGGGAGGGAGAAGGATAGGGGGGAAGGGAAAAAGGATTTTAAATTGGGAAAAAAAAGGGGGAAAAAGGGGGGAGGGAAAGGGAAAAGAAAAAGGGGGAAAGGGAAAAAGAAAAATTCCAAAGGGGGGAAAAGGAAAAGGGAAAAAGGGGGGAATTTTTTAGGGGAAGGGGAGGGGGAAAAGGGGGGAAAAAAAAGGGGGAAAAAGGGGATAAAAAGGCCCCAAGGGGGGGGAAAAAAGTTAAAAAACCCCCCCAAAAAAAGGGAAGGGGGTTTGAGAAGATTTAAAGGAGGGAAAAAAGGGGAGGGAAAGGAAGGAGAGAAGAGGGGACGAAGGGTAAAAAAAGGGGAAGGGGGGGGAAAAGGGAAGGGGGGGTTTAAAAGGAGGGGGGGAAAGGAGTGGTGGGAAAAAGGGGGGCCTTGGGGGGAAGAAAAGAGGGGTTTGGGGGAAAAAAAGGGGGGGAAAAAAACCAAGGGGGGGTGGGGAAAAAAGGGGGGAACGGGAATTTAAATAAAAAGGGGGGGGAAAAAAGGGGGGAATTAAAAAAGACGGAACCGGGGGAAAGGAAAGGGGGAAAAAAACCAAAATGATAAAAAAAGAAAGAAAAAAATAAAGGGGGGAAAGGGGGGGGGGGGGGGGGGGGGGGGGGGGGGGGGGTGGGGGGGGGGGGGGGGGGGGGGGGGGGGGGGGGGGGGGGGGGGGGGGGGGGGGGGGGGGGGGGGGGGGGGGGGGGGGGGGGGGGGGGGGGGGGGGGGGGGGGGGGGGGGGGGGGGGGGGGGGGGGGGGGGGGGGGGGGGGGGGGGGGGGGGGGGGGGGGGGGGGGGGGGGGGGGGGGGGGGGGGGGGGGGGGGGGGGGGGGGGGGGGGGGGGGGTGGGGGGGGGGGGGTGGGGAGGGGGGGGGGGGGGGGGGGGGGGGGGGGGGGGGTGGGGGGGGGGGGGGATTTACTGTGGGGGGGGGGGGGGGGGGGGGGGGGGGGGGGGGGGGGGGGGGGGGGGGGGGGGGGGGGAGGGGGGGTGGGGGAGGGGGGGGGGGGGGGGGGGGGGGGGGGGGGGGGGGGGGGGGAGGGGGGGGGGGGGAGGGGGGGGGGGCGGGGGGGGAGGGGAAGAGAAAAGGGGGGGGGGGGGGGGGGGGGGGGGGGGGGGGGGGGAGGGGGGAAAGGGGGGAGGGGAAGGGGAGGGGGAGAAGGGGGGGGGAGAAGGAGGGGAGGGGGGGGGGGAAAAAGGGGGGAAGAGGGGGGGAGAAAAGGGGGGAAGGGGGAAGGGGGGGAAGGGGGGGGAGGGGGGGAGGGGGGAGAGGGGGGGAGAGGGAAAAGGAAGAGGGGGGGGGGGGGGAGGGGGGGAAGGGGAAGGGGAGAGGTAATGGGGGGAAGGGGGAGAAGGGAAAAAGGGAAAAGGGGGAGGGGGAGGGGGGGAAAGGGGGGGAAGGGGGGAGGAAAAAAAGGGAGAGAAGGGGGGGGAGGGGGAGGGGGGGAAGGGGAGAGGGAGAAGAAAAAAAAGGGGAGGAGAAAAGGGGGGGAAGGGAAAAAGGGGGAAGGGGGGGGGGGGAGAGGGAGGGGAAAAAGGGGGAGAAAAAAGGGGAAAAAGGGGGGGGGGGGGGAGGGGAAGGGGGAGGGGAGAAAAAGGGGGGGGGGGGAAGGGGGAAGGATGAGGGGGGGAGGGGGAGGGGGGGGTTGGGGGGGAGAGGGGGAGGGGAAAAAGGGGGGGGGGGGGGGGGGGGGGGTGGGGGGGGGGGGGGGGGGGGGGGGGAGAGGGGGGACCGGGGGGGGGGAAGGGGCGGGAAGAGGGGGGGAGGGGGGGGGGGTGGGGGGGTGAGGGGGGGGGGGGGCGGGGGGGGGGAAGAGGGGGGGGGAGAGGGGAGGGGGGGGTGGGCGGGTGAGTGGGGGGGGGGGGGGTGGGGGGGGAGGCGTGGGGTGGGGGGAGCGGAGGGGGGGGGGGGAGGGGGGGGGGGGGGGGGGGGGGGGGGGAGAGGAAATGGGGGGGGGAAAAAAGGGGGGGGGGGGGGTGGAGGGGGAATGGGGGGGGGGGGGGGGGGGGGGAGAGGGGGGGAGAGACGGGGGGGGGGAGAAAGGGGAAGGGAGAGGGATGGGGGGGGGGAAAGCGGGGAGAGGGGGAGAGGGGGGCTTGGGGGGGGAAAGGGGGGGGTAAGGGGTAAGAGGAGAGAGAGGGGGGAGGGATAGAGGGAAGTAGTGGGGGAGGGGGAGAGGGAAGCAGTGGGGGGGGGGGGGTAAGAGGGAGAGATAGGGATGGGGGGAGGGAAGAGGGAGAGATAGGGATGGGGGAGGGATAGAGGGAAGGAGTGGGGGAGGGGGAGAGCTATAGATAGACAGACGCCTGTGTTCTTCTTCCCAGAGATGACATTATAATAAGTGATCTTTCTTTATTGAAGTGTCCTAAATATTTAATCTCCCCTCCCCCTCTATGGAGCGCTCAGTCCTCCATTCTCCTCTCCGGTACAGGCGAAGGGTTAAGCGTTTTCTCGCTCTCTCTCTGCGGCGTTGTTGCCTGGTAACTTGAAGCATCCCTCTTCCCCCTGCCTGGCAGCGCAGCCTCCTCCGGGACCCGGGCTTTGTGTGACCCTGTGCCGGCATGCCACAACACCGATCCGGGCGCAGCGCCAAGCAATAATGAGACTCACCATTTTAATAATGCAAACATCGCACGGCTTTACATGACACCGGTGTCCGTGTTCAAATATTTAAAGCGGAACTCCAGCCAAAAAAAAAAAAAAATAAACAGCCAATAAAATGTAAAAGAACAAAACCAGCTGTTGCTACAATATTGTCCTTTGATGTACAGATTTTCCCTCGCAATACCTTTTTCTGCCACCAGATGCCCTCGGTCTGATGGCCAACATCATTTAACATGCTTCTTATGAGCCCAGGTCGCTCTCAGCCTGTGACTGGACAGTGAGAGGAGAAGCAGTACAGCGCTGAGCTCATCTCTCTGCTCTATCCTCCTATCAGCATGCTTCTTGTCAGCACTGCCCTACTGACACCGTGCTCTGCTCTACTGACACCGTCTACTGCCCTACTGACACCATCCTCTGTTCTACTGACACGTCCACTGCTCTACTGACACCGTCCTCTGCTCTACTGACACCGTCCTCTGCTCTACTGACACCGTCCTCTGCTCTACTGACACCGTCTACTGCCCTACTGACACCATCCACTGCCCTACTGACACCATCCTCTGTTCTACTGACACCATCCACTGCCCTACTGACACCGTCCTCTGTTCTACTGACACCATCCTCTGCTCTACTGACACCGTCCTCTGCTCTACTGACACCGTCTACTGCCCTACTGACACGTCTACTGCCCTACTGACACCATCCACTGTTCTACTGACACCGTCCACTGCTCTACTGACACCGTCCTCTGCTCTACTGACACCGTCCTCTGCTCTACTGACACCGTCTACTGCCCTACTGACACCATCCACTGCCCTACTGACACCATCCTCTGTTCTACTGACACATCCTCTGCTCTACTGACACCGTCCACTGCTCTACTGACACCGTCCTCTGTTCTACTGACACCGTCCTCTGCTCTACTGACACCGTCCACTGCTCTACTGACACCGTCCTCTGCTTCTACTGACACCGTCCTCTGTTCTACTGACACCGTCCTCTGCTCTACTGACACCGTCCTCTGCTCTACTGACACCGTCTACTGCCCTACTGACACCATCCTCTGTTCTACTGACACCGTCCTCTGTTCTACTGACACCGTCCTCTGCTCTACTGACACCGTCCTCTGTTCTACTGACACCGTCCTCTGCTCTACTGACACCGTCTACTGCCCTACTGACACCATCCTCTGTTCTACTGACACCGTCCTATGCTCTACTGACACCGTCCTCTGTTCTACTGACACCGTCCTCTGCTCTACTGACACCATCCTCTGTTCTACTGACACCGTCCTCTGCTCTACTGACACCATCCTCTGTTCTACTGACACCGTCCTCTGCTCTACTGACACCGTCCTCTGTTCTACTGACACCGTCCTCTGCTCTACTGACACCGTCCTCTGCTTCTACTGACACCGTCCTCTGTTCTACTGACACCGTCCTCTGCTCTACTGACACCGTCTACTGCCCTACTGACACCATCCTCTGTTCTACTGACACCGTCCTCTGCTCTACTGACACCGTCCTCTGTTCTACTGACACCGTCCTCTGCCCTACTGACACCATCCACTGCTCTACTGACACCGTCCTCTGCTCTACTGACACCCTCCTCTGTTCTACTGACACCGTCCTCTGCCCTACTGAAACCATCCACTGCTCTACTGACACTGTCCTCTGCTCTACTGACACCATCCTCTGCCCTACTGACACCGTCCTCTGCTCTACTGACACCGTCCTCTGCTCTACTGACACCGTCCTCTGCTCTACTGACACCGTCCTCTGCCCTACTGACACTGTCCTCTGCTCTACTGACACCATCCTCTGCCCTACTGACACCGTCCTCTGCCTCTACTGACACCGTCCTCTGCTCTACTGACACCATCCTCTGTTCTACTGACACTGTCCTCTGCCCTACTGACACCGTCCACTGCTCTACTGACACCGTCCTCTTGTTCTACTGACACCGTCCTCTGCCCTACTGACACTGTCCTCTGCTCTTATGACACCGTCCTCTGTTCTACTGACACCGTCCTCTGCTCTACTGACACCGTCCTCTGTTCTACTGACACCGTCCTCTGCTCTACTGACACCGTCCACTGCCCTACTGACACTGTCCTCTGCTCTACTGACACTGTCTTCTGCTCTACTGACACCGTCCTCTGTTCTACTGACACCGTCCTCTGCTCTACTGACACCATCCTCTGTTCTACTGACACCGTCCTCTGCTCTACTGACACCATCCTCTGTTCTACTGACACCGTCCTCTGTTCTACTGACACCGTCCTCTGCTCTACTGACACCGTCCTCTGCTCTACTGACACCGTCCTCTGTTCTACTGACACCGTCCTCTGCTCTACTGACACCGTCCTCTGCTCTACTGACACCGTCCTCTGTTCTACTGACACCGTCCTCTGCTCTACTGACACCGTCTACTGCCCTACTGACACCATCCTCTGTTCTACTGACACCGTCCTCTGCTCTACTGACACCGTCCTCTGTTCTACTGACACCGTCCTCTGCCCTACTGACACCATCCACTGCTCTACTGACACCGTCCTCTGCTCTACTGACACCGTCCTCTGTTCTACTGACACCGTCCTCTGCCCTACTGAAACCATCCACTGCTCTACTGACACTGTCCTCTGCTCTACTGACACCATCCTCTGCCCTACTGACACGTCCACTGCTCTACTGACACCGTCCTCTGCTCTACTGACACCGTCCACTGCCCTACTGACACCATCCTCTGCCCTACTGACACCGTCCACTGCTCTACTGACACCGTCCTCTGCTCTACTGACACCGTCCACTGCTCTACTGACACCGTCCTCTGCTCTACTGACACCGTCCACTGCTCTACTGACACTGTCCTCTGCTCTACTGACACCGTCCTCTGCTCTACTGACACCATCCTCTGTTCTACTGACACCGTCCTCTGCTCTACTGACACCATCCTCTGTTCTACTGACACCATCCTCTGTTCTACTGACACCATCCACTGCCCTACTGACACCGTCCTCTGTTCTACTGACACCATCCTCTGCTCTACTGACACCGTCCTCTGCCCTACTGACACCATCCTCTGCCCTACTGACACCGTCCACTGCCCTACTGACACCGTCCTCTGCTCTGACACTGTCAGTATATATACATAAGCACACGTGAGTGTTTGTTTGAGCTTTGGGGTGCACACCTATGCCTCTGATACTCCTGTCTCTGAAAAGATTGACCGCGGATCGCTTTTCAGAGTGCTGCCCTTACAGTGGGCTACCCCATGCAAAGGTGTGAACGGTCCCTTTGTGTTGAGTTTCTGCCATGCCAGCTGCCAATATACTCCACAGACCGTCCATAGAATGTACAGCTTTGCTCTAGGACACTGTTATGCACACTCAGGAGCTGGGAGTCAGCTCTTGTTATCAGTCTGAACAAAAAAAAGGGGGAAAAATCTCAGAATTTACACAAAGTTTTCCATCTCCGGCTCACATTTCCCAATTGTTTGTCGGTAAATCCCTGAGATGGATGTCTCCCCCGATGCGCTGCGATGGCCATTGACTCGGCTCATCCAGGCAGAAGCGCCTCTCGTACATTAGAGAGCGCCGTTCCTCCGAGGGGTCCGCCGTCACACATCCATTATTACAGCGAGACGTTAAATCTGTACGGCCGATCGCTCCGATCAGCCGGCTCCTCGCTCCGGGCACACGGCGAGCACTCGGGAATTCTATAGCCGTGTCCTGGATACCCGAGCTGCCATAGAAAAAAGAGGATTTCACAGGAAAAAGAGGCCCGCGGCTTGTCATTCTCTGTACAACAATGGCGATCGCCATGGTAACCAGCGCTAAAGTGACCGATCAATAAAGATGGTCACATGCCGGCACCGCCGGAATGTGAGGATCAATGGATAATCCCAGAGAAGAGACATAGATACATTGTATACTGTATACTCACTGAGAAGGAGAGTTTTATTTCTTTGCTTGTTTTATGTTCCTTTTATATTATTATTATTAACCACTTGCTTCCTGCCCAGACCAATTTTCAGTTTTCGGTGCTCTCACAATTTGAATGACAATTACTCAGTCATGCAACACTGTACCCAAATTAATTTTTTGTCCTTTTTTCCCCACAAATAGAGCTTTCTTTTGGTGGTATTTGATCACCTCTGGGTTTTTTATTTTTTGCACTATAAATGAAAAAAAGACCGAAAATTTTGAAAAAAAACGCATTTTTCTTAGTTTTTGTGATAAAATGTAGCAAATTATAAATTTTTCTTCATACATTTTGGCCACAATTTATACTGCCACATATCTTTGGTAAAAAAATAACCCAAATTAGTGGATATTATTTGGTCTTGTGAAAGTTACAGACTCTACAATCTGTGGTGCGAATCATACAAAATTGATCACATTGATGTACTGGTGGCCGATCTCATTTCTTGTGATCCGAACAAGCCAGGAAAGTACAAATACCCCCAAATAAACCCTTTTTTAAAAGTAGACATTCCAAGGTATTTAGTAAGAGGCATGGTGAGCTTTTTGATGTTGTCATTTTTTCCCACAATTCTTTGCAAAAATTTTTTTCCCCCACAAAATTGTCATTGTAATAGGTTATTCTCTCACATGGCATGTGTATACCACAAATGACACCCCAAAATAAATTCTGCTACTCCTCCTGAGTATTACGATACCACATGTGTGGGACTTTTCCACATCCTGGCCACTTAGAGAGGCCCAACATGCAGGGAGCGCCATCACGTGTTCTAGGAGCATAAATTACACATCTAACTTGTTGACTACCTATTACACTTTTGAAGGCCCTGGAGCACCAGGACAATGACACGTGACACTGACGTGGCACTGATGACAGATGGCACTGATATGTGGCACTGATGACACGTGACACTGATGTGGCACTGATGACAGATGCCACTGATATGTGGCACTGATGACACGTGACACTGATGTGGCACTGATGACAGATGCCACTAATACGGGGCACTGATGACACATGACACTGATGACAGATGGCACTAATATGTGGCACTGATGACAGATGCCACTAATTCGGGGCACTGATGACACATGACACTGATGACAGATGGCACTAATATGTGGCACTGATGACAGATGGCATGAATACGTGGCACTGATATCATGTGGCACTAATACGTGGCACTGATGAGAGATGGCACTAATACGTGGCACTGATGACACGTGACACTGATGACAGATGGCACGTGACACTGACAGGTGGCACTGATGACAGATGGCACTAATATGTGGCACTGATGACAGATGGCACTAATATGTGGCACTGATGACACGCGACACTGATATGGCACTGATGACAGATGGCAAGATGTGGCACTTATACATGGCACTGGGGACAGGTGGCACTGGGGACAAATGGCACTGGGGACAGGTGGCACTGGGGACAGGTGGCAGTGGGAACAGGTGGCAGTGGGGACAGATGGCACATTTTTTTGTTTTTTGTTTTACTCACGGCCGATGCAGCCGTTCATCTCTCCCTCCTCACACACTGTCTCTGTGTGAGGAGGGAGAGCGGCGCTGAGAGATGATCTCATATGTTTACATATGAGATCGTCTCTCATTGGACACGCCGATCGCGCTGTAAACGGCCGCTGTGATTGACCGTTTACAGCGATCTGTGACTGGCTGTGTCCGAGGGACACGGCCAGCACAGAACTTCCCCGATGCGCGCTCTCAGGAGTGCGCATTGCGCAAGTAAACAGGAGGACGTCCAGGGACGCCGTCCCGGCAGGGAGCGTCCGCGCTGCAGCCGTCTTTTGGCTATAGCCCGGGCGCGAAGAGGTTAATATTATTATTATTAGTCTTTAAAAAGTTTCCGCAGTTTATATTTTCATTGGAAACAGTGAAGGCGGGAGGAATTATGGCGCCCCCCCGGAGTCAATACTTTGTAGAACCCCCTTTCTCTACAAGTCTTTTTGGGGATGTCTCTACCAGCTTTGCCCATCTAGAGAGGACATTTCTGCCCATTCCTCTTCTTTGCAAAATATCTCAAGCTCTGTCAGATTGGATGGAGAGCGTCTGTGATCAGCAATTTTCAAGTCTGGCCACAGATTCTCAATGGGATTTAGGTCTGGACTGTGACTGGGCCATTCTAACACATGAATATGCTTTGATGTAAACCATTCCATTGTAGCTCTGGCTGTATGTTTCGGGTCGTTGTCCTGCTGGAAGGTGAACCCCTCCCCCAGTCTCAAGTCTTTTGCCGACTCTAACAGGTTTCCCTCTAAGATTGCCCTGTATTTGGCTCCATCCATCTTCCCATCAACTCTGACCAGCTTCCCTGTCCCTGCTGAAGAAAACCATCCCCACCACATGATGCTGCCACCACCATGTCTCACGGTGGGGATGGTGTGTTCAGGGGGATGGGCAGTGTTAGTTTCCCCCCCACATAGTGTTTTGCTTTTAGAACAAAAAGTCGGATTTTGGTCTCATCTGACCAGATCACCTTCTTCCACATGTTTGCTCCCCTCCCCCACATGGCTTCTCACAAACTACAAACAGGACTTCTTATGACTTTCTTTCTCCAATGTCTTTCTTCTTGTCACTCTTCCATAAAGGGCAGATTTGTGGAGAACACGACTAATAGTTGTCCTGTGGACAGACTCTCCCCCCTGAGCTGTGGATCTCTGCAGCTCCTTCAGAGTTACCATGGGCCTCTTGGCTCTTCTCTGATGAATGCTCTCCTTGCCCGGCCCGGTCAGTTTAGGTGGACGGCCATGTCTTGGTAGGGTTGCAGTTGTGCCATACTCTTTCCATTTTCCGATGATGGATTGAACAGAGCTCCGTGAGATGTTCAAAGCTTGGGAGATTTTTTTATAACCCAACCCCGCTTTATACTTCTCCACAACTTTATCCCTGACCTGTCTGGTGTGTTCCTTGGCCTTCATGATGCTGTTTGTTTTCTTAAGGTTCTCTAACAAACCTCTGAGGGCTTCACAGAACAGCTGTATTTATACTGAGATTAAATTACACACAGGTGGACTCTATTTACTAATTAGGTGACTTCTGAAGGCAATTGGTTCCACTAGATTTTTTAGTTAGGGGTATCAGAGTAAAGGGGGCTGAATACAAATGTCCCCCCCCCCCCACACTTTTCACAGATTTATTTGTATCATTATCCTTCCACTTCACAATTATGGGCCACTTTGTGTTGGTCTATCACATAAAATACATTTATGTTTTTGGTTGTAACATGACAAAATGTGGAACATATCAAGGGGTATGAATACTTTTTCAAGGCACTGTAAATGTATAATAATAATAATAGTGTGTGACTGTGGGGGGGGGGGGGGGGGTTTTAGAGTGTAAGCTCCTCTTGTACAGAGACTGATGTGACTGGGGGGACATTAGAGTGTAAGCTCCTCTTGTACAGAGACTGATGTGACTGGCTCAGTGTTCTCTGTACAGCACTGCGGTATATGTCAGAGCTATATAAATGTATAATAATAATAGTGTGTGATTATGGGGTGGGGGGGGGGGGGTTTGCATTAGAGTGTAAGCTCCTCTGGTACAGAGACTGATGTGACTGTGGGTGGGGGGAGGGGACATTAGAGTGTAAGCTCCTCTGTACAGAGACTGATATGACTGGAGGGACATTAGAGTGTAAGCTCCTCTGTACAGAGATGGATGTGACTGGGGGGGGGGGGGACATTAGAGTGTAAGCTCTTCTGGTACAGCGACTGATGTGACTGGGGGGACATTAGAGTGTAAGCTCCTCTGGTACAGAGACTGATATGACTGGGGGGGGGCATTAGAGTGTAAGCTCTTCTGGTACAGAGACTGATATGACTGGGGGGGGGGGGGCATTAGAGTGTAAGCTTCTCTGGTACAGAGACTGATATGACTGGGGGGGGGGGGCATTAGAGTGTAAGCTCTTCTGGTACAGAGACTGATATGACTGGGGGGGGGGGGCATTAGAGTGTAAGCTCCTCTGTACAGAGACTGATATGACTGGGGGACATTAGAGTGTAAGCTCCTCTGTACAGAGACTGATGTGACTGGGGGGGCATTAGAGTGTAAGCACCTCTGGTAAAGAGACTGATATGACTGGGGGGGGCATTAGAGTGTAAGCTTCTCTGTACAGAGACTGATGTGACTGGGGGGACATTAGAGTGTAAGCTCCTCTGTACAGAGACTGATGTGACTAGGGGGGGGGGGGGGGGGGCATTAGAGTGTAAGCTCCTCTGGTACAGAGACTGATATGACTGGGGGGGGCATTAGAGTGTAAGCTTCTCTGGTACAGAGACTGATATGACTGGGGGGGGCATTAGAGTGTAAGCTCCTCTGTACAGAGACTGATGTGACTGGGGGACATTAGAGTGTAAGCTCCTCTGTACAGAGACTGATGTGACTGGGGGGGGCATTAGAGTGTAAGCTCCTCTGTACAGAGACTGATATGACTGGGGGGACATTAGAGTGTAAGCTCCTCTGTACAGAGACTGATGTGGGGGGGGGACATTAGAGTGTAAGCTCCTCTGTACAGAGACTCATATGACTGGGGGGGGGGGCATTAGAGTGTAAGCTCCTCTGTACAGAGACTGATATGACTGGGGGGGGCATTAGAGTGTAAGCTCCTCTGTACAGAGACTGATATGACTGGGGGACATTAGAGTGTAAGCTCCTCTGTACAGAGACTGATGTGACTGGGGGGGGGGGCATTAGAGTGTAAGCTCCTCTGTACAGAGACTGATGTGACTGGGGGGGGGCATTAGAGTGTAAGCTCCTCTGTACAGAGACTGATATGACTGGAGGGACATTAGAGTGTAAGCTCCTCTGTACAGAGACTGATATGACTGGGGGGACATTAGAGTGTAAGCTCCTCTGGTGCAGGGACTGATATGACTGGGGGGGGGGGGCATTAGAGTGTAAGCTCCTCTGTACAGAGACTGATATGACTGGGGGGGGGCATTAGAGTGTAAGCTCCTCTGTACAGAGACTGATATGACTGGGGGGGGCATTAGAGTGTAAGCTCCTCTGTACAGAGACTGATATGACTGGGGGGGGGGCATTAGAGTGTAAGCTCCTCTGGTACAGGGACTGATATGACTGGGGGGACATTAGAGTGTAAGCTCCTCTGTACAGAGACTGATGTGACTGGGGGGGGGGGGGGCATTAGAGTGTAAGCTCCTCTGGTACAGAGACTGATATGACTGGGGGGGGGGGGGCATTAGAGTGTAAGCTCCTCTGGTACAGAGACTGATATGACTGGGGGGGGGGAGACATTAGAGTGTAAGCTCCTCTGGTGCTTTAATCCGATGTTAGTGCCATAGATATCTAAAAAATACTTTTTTTAATCAGAACGGCTTTATTTCTACAACATGAGCATCTGAATGGAGCCGATTAATACACGGCTGGTGTAATCCGAGGATTACCGGATCCGGATCATTGTAAGGAATGGGGGCAATAATCCCTTTATGTCAGTGTAATCCTCCCATCTACAGACACAGGACCCCCGTCTTACCATACCTGATATCGGGGCTCCCCAATCAATATCCCAGGGCTGATTTTTAATTATTAACGTTTTCACGCCAGATTCACACAACTTTCATCCGTTTTCTGATTGGATTCAGGTGGAAATGTGTGAAAATGATATGAATGGACCCCCTTGGGGCACTTTGTGGGTACATTGCAGAAAGGGAAGGCGAGGGGGTAGGAGGATTAGCCCTGAGCAGAGGAGTCACAAGGCTCTCTGTAGCAAACAAGAAGAAAACATTTAAGCCGTCACTTATCTCTGTAGCTATAAGCATTGTGGAGGAATCTTCATTCTCAAAGCTCAGCCTGTGACTCCTGTAGAAGTGATTAGGTGGATCTGTAGCTGCCCTGATCACCTTTACTGTATAGCCAGCTGCATGCTGGGAAACACGCTCATAGCTGCTGTGACCGTGACCATGGTTTTACCCTTCCAAGACCATGTGATGTTTGGGGGATGTTGTTAGTAACGGAAGCGTGAAATACACAGCAGTGGGGGGGTCAACTTTAATAATATGAGGGTCTCAATTCCACCCCTGATATCACCAAAGGGCCACATATAATATGCAGTGAATTTCATTGCATTCAGAAAGCTGTCAGAGACTGCGGACATGATACAGGAGATGGTCAGAGACTACAGACATGATACAGGAGATGGTCAGAGACTGCGGACATGATACAGGAGATGGTCAGAGACTGCGGACATGATACAGGAGATGGTCAGAGACTGCAGACATAGTACAGGAGATGGTCAGAGACTGCAGACATAGTACAGGAGATGATCAGAGACTGCAGACATAGTACAGGAGATGATCAGAGACTGCAGACATAGTACAGGAGATGGTCAGAGACTGCAGACATAGTACAGGAGATGGTCAGAGACTGCAGACATACTACAGGAGATGGTCAGAGACTGCAGACATACTACAGGAGATGATCAGAGACTGCAGACATAGTACAGGAGATGGTCAGAGACTGCGGACATAGTACAGGAGATGGTCAGAGACTGCAGACATAGTACAGGAGATGGTCAAAGACTGCGGACATAGTACAGGAGATGGTCAAAGACTGCGGACATACTACAGGAGATGGTCAGAGACTGCAGACATAGTACAGGAGATGATCAGAGACTGCAGACATACTACAGGAGATGATCAGAGACTGCGGACATGATACAGGAGATGGTCAGAGACTGCGGACATAGTACAGGAGATGGTCAGAGACTGCAGACATAGTACAGGAGATGATCAGAGACTGCAGACATAGTACAGGAGACGATCAGAGACTGCAGACATAGTACAGGAGATGGTCAGAGACTGCAGACATAGTACAGGAGACGGTCAGAGACTGCAGACATAGTACAGGAGATGGTCAGAGACTGCAGACATAGTACAGGAGATGGTCGGAGACTGCAGACATATTACAGGAGATGGTCGGAGACTGCAGACATAATACAGGACAATAAGGGAAGAAAGCCCACTTCCCTGGTGCCATATATATATACAGTATCTCACAAAAGTAAGTACACCCCTCACATTTCTGTAAATATTTTTTTCTATCTTTTCATGTGACAACACTGAAGAAATGACACTTGTCTACAATGTAAAGTAGTGAGTTGTACAGCTTGTATAACAGTGTAAATTTGCCGTCCCCTCAAAATAACTCAACACACGGCCATTAATGTCTAAACCGCTGGCAACAAAAGTGAGTACACCCCCTAAGTGAAAATGTCCAAATTGGGCCCCAATTAGCCATTTTCCCTCCCCCGGTGTCATGTGACTCGTTAGTGTTACAAGGTCTCAGGTGTGAATGGGGAGCAGGTGTGTTAAATTTGGTGTTATCGCTCTCACTCTCTCATACTGGTCACTGAAAGTTCAACATGGCACCTCATGGCAAAGAACTCTCTGAGGATCTGAAAAAAAAAAGAATGGTTGCTCTACATAAAGATGGCCGAGGCTATAAGAAGATTGCCAAGACCCTGAAACTGAGCTGCAGCACGGTGGCCAAGACCATCCAGCGGTATAACAGGACAGGTTCCACTCAGAACAGGCCTCGCCATGGTCCACCAAAGAAGTTGAGGTCACGTGCTCAGCGTCATATCCAGAGGTTGTCTTTGGGAAATAGACGTATGAGTGCTGCCAGCATTGCTGCAGAGGTTGTAGGGGTGGGGGGTCAGCCTGTCAGTGCTCAGACCATACGCCGCACGCTGCATCAAATTGGGCCCAATTGGCTAAATGATTCTGGTTAAAGAGAATGGGGACATCTAGTGGTCTAAAAAAGTACTGCTTGGGAAATATCTGGATTGAAGCTGAATAATGCAACAAATCCTTTTTTTTTTTTTACTTCTATACTGATCTTTAATGCAATAAGATTTTTTTGGGATGTTGTATAGAAGGGCGGGGTTGGGCCCTCTGTCAAAGTTTTTTTTTTTTTTTAACCCTTTTATGTTGAGCGTTTGCCGATTTTATACTCACCGCCCTCCTCTGATCTCTGCAGTGTCGGATGGAATGTAAAGACGTGTCGGCGGAGGTCCTCTATGACGTCCTGCATGACGTGGAATATCGCAAGAAGTGGGACACCAACGTCATCGAGACCTTCGACATCGGGAAGCTGACCGTCAACGCCGACATCGGATACTACGCATGTGAGTGTTGTACAGCCCCCACACCCTCCTCATATCTGGTGCCTCCCCTCCCCCCCATCACATGCTAATGAAATGTTTTTCCGTCTTGATGTCATTTTTTAATTTTACACCCGGTGATGTCATCACTGGGTCCCAAATAATGTATATTGATTGGTTCGTGCAAAAGTTATCACGTCTACAAAATAGGGGATAGATTTATGGACTTTTGTTTATTTATTTTTTTATCCATAAATCTTTTATTTTGGACTTTTTTTTTTTTTTTTAATTGTTTTTACTGGCAGCGATCTGCGATTTTTAGCGGGACTGCGACATTGCGGCGGACAAATCTGACCCCCAAATGACACTTTTTGGGGACCCGTGACACCAATACAGCGATCGGTGCTATAAAAATGCACTGTCACTGTATAAATGGCACTGGTAGGGAAGGGGGTTAACATTAGGGGGCAATCAAGGGGTTAAGTGTGTTCCCTGAGGTGCGTTCTAACCGTGTGGGGGATGGGCTCACTGGGCCAACACAGAGATCGCTGTTTCCTGATGTGCACCACCTGAAAAATGTCTTCGTTTTTTTTTTTCGATCATTCATTATAATCGAAATTCGTAAAATCCGTAAATTTGAAAATTCGTAAAATGAAAAAATTAGAAAATTTGTAAATTCGAAAATCTGAAAATAAGAAAGAAATTCCGAAAATTTTAAATAATATCTAACTAATAATAACTGTTAAATTATCGGTATTGGGATTTCCTTTCAAATTTGTCTGTCAGTGAACGTAACGAGTACGAATTTATCCGAACTTACAAATTATCGGAAATAACGAATGCCGCATCTAAAACTAATGGAAAGTAACGAATTAATAATAATAATAATAATAAATGACAATAATAATAATAAAAAAACTTATTATTATCATTATTGTTGTTGTTATTATTATTATTATTATCATTATTATTATTATTATTTTTAATAATAATAAATCATTCCATTCGTTAGGATGCAGCGTTCTTTTTTTTGGATGATTTGTAACTTTGGATAAATTCGTATTCGTTACGTTGACTAACAGACAAATTTGAAAGGAAATTACAAAACCTATAATTTAATAGTTAGTTATTATTTAAAATTTATTTAAGATTTTCGTTCTTTCGAATTTTCGGAATTTCTTATTTTCAGATTTTTGAATTTTACGAATTTTCAAATTTTTTAATTTGACGAATTTACGAATTTTCATATTTACGAATTTTCGGAAGTTCTTTCTTATTTGCAGATTTTTAAAATTTTACAAATTTTCTAATTTTTTAATTTTACGAATTTTCAAATTTACAAATTTTTTCATTTTTAAATTTTACGAATTTATGAATTTTCAAATTTACGAATTTCTTTCTTATTTTCAGATTTTTTAATTTTACGAATTTCCGAATTTTAAATTTCCGAATTTTTGGAATTTCTTTCTTATTTTCGAATTTTACGAATTTTTTAATTTTTTAATTTTACGAATTTACGAATTTTTAAAATTTATGAATTTTCAGAATTTCTTTCTTATTTTCAGATTTTCGAATTTTACTAATTTTTTCATTTTTTAATTTGCCGAATTTATGAATTTTCAAATTTACGAATTTTAGGGAAAGTTCCTTCTTATTTTCAGATTTTCGAATTTTACGAATTTTCACATTTTTTAATTTTACGAATTTACGAATTTTCAAATTTACGAATTTTCGGAAGTTCTTTCTTATTTGCAGATTTTTAAAATTTTACGAATTTTCAAATTTACGAATTTTTTCATTTTTAAATTTTACGAATTTATGAATTTTCAAATTTACGAATTTCTTTCTTATTTTCAGATTTTCGAATTTTACGAATTTTCTAATTTTTTAATTTTACGAATTTACGAATTTTTAAATTTACGAATTTTTAGAATTTCTTTCTTATTTTCGAATTTTACGAATTTTTTAATTTTTTAATTTTACGAATTTACGAATTTTAAAATTTATGAATTTTCAGAATTTCTTTCTTATTTTCAGATTTTCGAATTTTACTAATTTTTTCATTTTTTAATTTGCCGAATTTATGAATTTTCAAATTTACGAATTTTAGGGAAAGTTCCTTCTTATTTTCAGATTTTCGAATTTTACGAATTTTCACATTTTTTAATTTTACGAATTTACGAATTTTCAAATTTGCGATTTTCAAATTTACGAATTTTCAAATTTACGAATTTTCAAATTTACGAATTTTCAAATTTACGAATTTTCAAGCGAAAAACTAATTAAATGAAAACGAAGACATTTTTCAGGCGGTGCAGATCAGGAACAGCGATCTCTATGTTGTCCCAGTCAGCCCATCCCCCACACAGTTAGAACACACCCCAGGGAACACACTTAACCCTTTGATCTCCCCTAGAGTTAACCCCTTCCCAGCCAGTGACATTTATACAGTGACAGTGCATTTTTATAGCTCTGATCGAAGTAATAATGTCACTGGTCCTCAAAAAGCATCAGTTAGTGTCAGATTTGTCCGCCGCAATGTCGCAGTCCCGCAAAAAATCGCAGATCGCCGCCATTTTTGGGTTTTTGAATTTTCGTTCTTTTTTTTTTTTTTAGAATTTTCAGATTTTCAAATTCCCGAATTTCCGAAATTTGGGATTTTCAGGTTTTCGAATTTTGAATTTGTGAATATTCTAATTTACAAATTTACGAACTTCGAATATTCGAATTTACGGTTTCCTCTCACTTCCTGTTTGGCTATGGGACAGGAAGTGAATGGAGATCTCCCCAATGGGGACACAGATAGCAAAACAGAAATCTAACCCTCCCTCGCGTTTCGCCTATCAATCGGCGGACATGAATTGTGAAATCTACCAAACCTTTTCCATGAGAGTCTCTGTCTCCTTTCTACAGGGAAATGTCCGAAGCCGCTGAAGAACCGTGATGTCATCACTCTGCGCTCCTGGCTGCCAATGGGGAAGGATTACATCATCATGAATTATTCTGTTAGACATGCGGTAAGTACGCACTGAAAAATTCCTCCCCTCCCCCCTCTGTATAAAGGGGGTGGTGTTCTGGAAAGGGGGTGGTGTTCTAGAAAGGGGGTGGTGTTCTGGAAAGGGGTGGTGTTCTGGAAAGGGGGTGGTGTTCTAGAAAGGCGGTGGTGTTCTGGAAAGGGGGTGGTGTTCTGGAAAGGGGGTGGTGTTCTAGAAAGGGGGTGGTGTTCTGGAAAGGGGGTGGTGTTCTAGAAATGGGGTGGTGTTCTGGAAAGGGGGTGGTGTTCTAGAAATGGGGTGGTGTTCTGGAAAGGGGGTGGTGTTCTAGAAAGGGGGTGGTGTTCTGGAAAGGGGGTGGTGTTCTAGAAAGGGGGTGGTGTTCTGGAAAGGGGGTGGTGTTCTAGAAAGGGGGTGGTGTTCTGGAAATGGGGTGGTGTTCTAGAAATGGGGTGGTGTTCTGGAAAGGGGGTGGTGTTCTAGAAAGGGGGTGGTGTTCTGGAAAGGGGGTGGTGTTCTAGAAAGGGGGTGGTGTTCTGGAAAGGGGGTGGTGTTCTAGAAAGGGGGTGGTGTTCTGGAAAGGGGTGGTGTTCTGGAAAGGGGGTGGTGTTCTAGAAAGGGGGTGGTGTTCTGGAAAGGGGTGGTGTTCTGGAAAGGGGGTGGTGTTCTAGAAGGGGGGTGGTGTTCTAGAAAGGGGGTGGTGTTCTGGAAAGGGGGTGGTGTTCTAGAAAGGGGGTGGTGTTCTGGAAAGGGGGTGGTGTTCTAGAAAGGGGGTGGTGTTCTGGAAAGGGGGTGGTGTTCTAGAAAGGGGGTGGTGTTCTGGAAAGGGGGTGGTGTTCTGGAAAGGGGGTGGTGTTCTGGAAAGGGGGTGGTGTTCTAGAAAGGGGGTGGTGTTCTAGAAATTGGGTGGTGTTCTGGAAAGGGGGTGGTGTTCTAGAAAGGGGGTGGTGTTCTGGAAAGGGGGTGGTGTTCTAGAAAGGGGGTGGTGTTCTGGAAAGGGGGTGGTGTTCTGGAAAGGGGGTGGTGTTCTAGAAAGGGGGTGGTGTTCTGGAAAGGGGGTGGTGTTCTGGAAAGGGGGTGTTGTTCTAGAAAGGGGGTGGTGTTCTGGAAAGGGGGTGGTGTTCTAGAAAGGGGGTGGTGTTCTGGAAAGGGGGTGGTGTTCTGGAAAGGGGGTGGTGTTCTCTAAAGGGGGTGGTGTTCTGGAAAGGGGGTGGTGTTCTATAAAGGGGTGGTGTTCTGGAAAGGGGGTGGTGTTCTGGAAAGGGGGTGGTGTTCTAGAAAGGGGGTGGTGTTCTGGAAAGGGGGTGGTGTTCTAGAAAGGGGGTGGTGTTCTGGAAAGGGGGTGGTGTTCTAGAAAGGGGGTGGTGTTCTGGAAAGGGGGTGGTGTTCTAGAAATGGGGTGGTGTTCTGGAAAGGGGGTGGTGTTCTGGAAAGGGGGTGGTGTTCTAGAAAGGGGGTGGTGTTCTGGAAAGGGGGTGGTGTTCTGGAAAGGGGGTGGTGTTCTAGAAAGGGGGTGGTGTTCTGGAAAGGGGGTGGTGTTCTGGAAAGGGGGTGTTGTTCTAGAAAGGGGGTGGTGTTCTGGAAAGGGGGTGGTGTTCTAGAAAGGGGGTGGTGTTCTGGAAAGGGGGTGGTGTTCTGGAAAGGGGGTGGTGTTCTATAAAGGGGGTGGTGTTCTGGAAAGGGGGTGGTGTTCTATAAAGGGGGTGGTGTTCTGGAAAGGGGGTGGTGTTCTGGAAAGGGGGTGGTGTTCTAGAAAGGGGGTGGTGTTCTGGAAAGGGGGTGGTGTTCTAGAAAGGGGGTGGTGTTCTGGAAAGGGGGTGGTGTTCTGGAAAGGGGGTGGTGTTCTGGAAAGGGGTTGGTGTTCTAGAAAGGGGGTGGTGTTCTGGAAAGGGGGTGGTGTTCTAGAAATGGGGTGGTGTTCTGGAAAGGGGGTGGTGTTCTGGAAAGGGGGTGGTGTTCTAGAAAGGGGGTGGTGTTCTGGAAAGGGGGTGGTGTTCTAGAAATGGGGTGGTGTTCTGGAAAGGGGGTGGTGTTCTAGAAAGCGGGTGGTGTTCTGGAAAGGGGGTGGTGTTCTGGAAAGGGGGTGGTGTTCTATAAAGGGGGTGGTGTTCTGGAAAGGGGGTGGTGTTCTATAAAGGGGGTGGTGTTCTGGAAAGGGGGTGGTGTTCTAGAAAGGGGGTGGTGTTCTGGAAAGGGGGTGGTGTTCTAGAAAGGGGGTGGTGTTCTGGAAAGGGGGTGGTGTTCTAGAAAGGGGGTGGTGTTCTGGAAAGGGGGTGGTGTTCTGGAAAGGGGGTGGTGTTCTGTGACATTTTTGGATGAAATGATTGTTTAGGTAGATCCGAAGGAGATTGTACAATCAGATTGCACAGTGTATGGCCAAATATCCAAATTTTCGGATTTTCGAAACTTCGAAAAAGCTAAAGTGGCAAATTCGAAAACTCTAAATTCGAAAATTACGATTTTCGAATTACGAATTTCCGAATCCCGAAATTTTCTAATTTCCGAAAAAAAACCGAATAAAACGCAAAACGAACACATTTTTCGGCAGTGGACATGTCTAGACAGAAGAGAGCAGAGACAGGACCTCATCAGTATTCTGCTGCTTCTTATCTGTCCAATCACAGCCTGGGGAAGGGAGAGGCAGCACCGGGAGCCTATCGGGTGTGCTGCACACACATGAAGGAGAGAGTAGACCTGATCCCATCAGTATTCTGCTGTTCCTTCACTGTCCAATCACAGACTGGGAGCCAATCAAGGGACATTGAGCTGACAAAGGACAATGGTGACAGAATAGAGCAGAGGGATGACCTCATCGGTATTCTTCTGTCCAATCACAGCCCGGGGAAAGGAGGGGCAGCACTGGGAGCCTATCAGGTTTGCTGTATGCACATGTGCTGACAAGGAACTAGACATGTGCAGAGCGAAAAAAAATTGTTGATTTGTTATTTACATAAATTTGTTTAGTTAAATTTGTTTCATTCATTGTTGGATTTCGTTTTGTTTATTATTTTTCTAAAAAATTTAAATTTTTCGAATTCGGAACGATTCAAAAAGTTTTCGAATCAATTTTGAATAGTTTTCCAATTTCCAAAGAGAATGAAATAGAATAGAAAATGAAGGAATAGAATAAAAAAAAAATATTTTTTTTTCTATAGTTTTCCTTTATTTTCTATTATATTTTTTCTCTTTGGAAATTGGAAAACGATTCGAATTAGAATTTCGTCCAAATTTGTTTTTTTTTTTTTTGTTATTTTGGATTGGTTTAAATTCGGTATTATTTTAATTCGGAAATTCAATTTCCAAAGAGAATAAAATTGAATGGAAAACAAAGGAATAGAATAAAAAAAACAAAATATATATATATATATATATATATATATATATATATATATATATATATATATATATATATATATATATATATATTTTTTTTTTTCTATTCTATTTCTTTATTTTCTATTCTATTTTATTCTGTTTGGAAATTGGAAAACTATTCAAAAACGATTAGAATTTTGTCCGAATTCTTTTTTTTTTTATTATTTCAAAATTAGTTTAGATTCGGTACTATTTTAATTCGGAAATTCAATTTCCAAAGAGAATAAAATTGAACGTAAAATAAAGGAATAGAATAAAAAAAATATATATATATACTTTTTTTTTTTTCTATTCTATTTCTTTATTTTCTATTCTATTTTATTCTGCTTGGAAATTGGAAAACTATTCAAAAACTATTAGAATTTTGTCCGAATTCTTTTTTTTTTTATTATTTCAAAATTCGTTTAGATTCGGTACTATTTTAATTCTGAAATTCAATTTCCAAAGAGAATAAAATTGAATGTAAAATAAAGGAATAGAATAAAAAAAAATTATATATATACTTTTTTTTTTCTATTCTATTTCTTTATTTTCTATTCTATTTTATTCTGCTTGGAAATTGGAAAACTATTCAAAAACGATTAGAATTTTGGCCGAATTCTTTTTTTTTTTTATTATTTCAAAATTCGTTTAGATTCGGTACTATTTTAATTCGGAAATTCAATTTCCAAAGAAAATAAAATTGAACGTAAAATAAAGGAATAGAATAAAAAAAATTATATATATATACTTTTTTTTTTTCTATTCTATTTCTTTATTTTCTATTCTATTTTATTCTGCTTGGAAATTGGAAAACTATTCAAAAACGATTAGAATTTTGTCCGAATTCTTTTTTTTTATTATTTCAAAATTCGTTTAGATTCGGTACTATTTTAATTCGGAAATTCAATTTCCAAAGAGAATAAAATTGAACGTAAAATAAAGGAATAGAATAAAAAAAAATATATATATACTTTTTTTTTTCTATTCTATTTCTTTATTTTCTATTCTATTTTATTCTGTTTGGAAATTGGAAAACTATTCAAAAACGATTAGAATTTTGTCCGAATTCTTTTTTTTTTTATTATTTCAAAATTCGTTTAGATTCGGTACTATTTTAATTCGGAAATTCAATTTCCAAAGAGAATAAAATTGAACGTAAAATAAAGGAATAGAATAAAAAAAATTATATATATACTTTTTTTTTTTCTATCTATTTCTTTATTTTCTATTCTATTTTATTCTGCTTGGAAATTGGAAAACTATTAGAATTTTGTCCGAATTCTTTTTTTTTTTATTATTTCAAAATTCGTTTAGATTCGGTACTATTTTAATTCGGAAATTCAATTTCCAAAGAGAATAAAATTGAACGTAAAATAAAGGAATAGAATAAAAAAAAAATTTATATATATACTTTTTTTTTTTCTATTCTATTTCTTTATTTTCTATTCTATTTTATTCTGTTTGGAAATTGGAAAACTATTCAAAAACGATTAGAATTTTGTCCGAATTCTTTTTTTTTTTTTATTATTTCAAAATTCGTTTAGATTCGGTACTATTTTAATTCGGAAATTCAATTTCCAAAGAGAATAAAATAAAATAGAAAATAAAGAAATAGAATAAATAATTTTTTTTTCTATTCTATTCCTGTATTTTCTATTCTATTTTATTCTCTTTGGAAATTGGAAAACTATTCGAATTTCGTCCGAATTCGTTTTTTGTTATTTCGGATTGGTTTAAATTCGGTACTATTTTAATTCGGAAATTTGGATACATCCGAATTTCTGAAAGACAAAAAATTTGTCTGAATTTTTATTTGGAGAGAAACGAACCTCACACGTCTACAAGGAATATGGTTTCAGAAGAAGGGAGCAGAGGCATAACCTCATCAGAATACTGCTGCTCCTCATCTGTCCAATCACAAAGTGGGGGCAGCAACTGGAGCCAATGGGGGGGGGGGGGGGGGGGGTGCTACCATATATATATGCACATGTGCTGATAAGGAACATGGTGACAGAAGTAGGGACTAGGGAGGGTAGAGACACAACCTCATCAGTATTCTGTTGCTCCTTCACTGTCCAATCACAGACTTGGAGGGGATGGAGCAACAATGGGAGGTGTGCTACAGGGACATGTTGTGACAAGTATAATTCGTTTTTCTAATTCGTTTTGTTTATTATTTTTCAAATCAATTAACATTTTTAATGGTGGCAAAAGGAGAGAGAAGAGGCATGACTTTATCAATATTCTGCTGCTCCTTTTCTGGCCAATCACAGATTGAGATCAGGTTGGCATTGCCTCTTGCAAACCCTTTAGGAGGCAAACAGCTGCCGTATACTGTATGTATTTAAGCTGTATACCGTAATTGGCTTTAACAGCAGCAAGCAGTGACAGGTCAAATTGGGAGACGGCGTGTTCCCTGGCGTGTCACCTGACGTGTCCCTGGCGTGTCACCTGACGTGTCTCCGATGTGTCCCCTGGCACGTCACCTGACGTGTCCCTGGCGTGTCCCTGACGTGTCTCCGATGTGTCCCCTGGCGCGTCACCTGACGTGTCCCCTGGTGTGTCACCTGACGTGTCTCTGGCGTGTCACCTGACATGTCACCTGGTGTGTCACCTGACGTGTCCCTGGCGTGTCACCTGACATGTCCCTGGCTTGTCTCTAACATGTCACCTGGCGTGTCCCTAACGTGTCACCTGACATGTCCCCTGACGTGTCCCCTGGTGTATCATCTGACGTGTCCCCTGGAGTGTCACCTGACGTGTCCCTGGCGTGTCACCTGACGTGTCTCCGATGTGTCCCCTGGCACGTCACCTGACGTGTCCCTGGCGTGTCCCTGGCGCGTCACCTGGCGTGTCCCCTGGCGTGTCACCTGACATGTCACCTGGTGTGTCACCTGACGTGTCCCTGGCGTGTCACCTGACATGTCCCTGGCTTGTCTCTAACATGTCACCTGGCGTGTCCCTAACGTGTCACCTGACATGTCCCCTGACGTGTCCCCTGGTGTATCATCTGACGTGTCCCTAATCTGTCACCTGACGTGTCCCTAGTGTGTCCCTGGCGTGTCACCTGACATGTCCCTGGCTTGTCTCTAACGTGTCACCTGGCGTGTCCCTAACGTGTCACCTGGCGTGTCCCTGACGTGTCACCTGACATGTCCACTGGCGTGTCACCTGACATGTCCACTGGCGTGTCACCTGGCGTGTCCCTAATCTGTCACCTGACTTGTACCTGACGTGTCCCTAAAATGTCACCTGACGTGTCCCTGGCGTCTCATTTATCTGCGCCGTGGCTGGTTTGCAGAGTGCATTGCCCCCCCGGCGTCTGTTCGGTGCTCAGTCACGGAACAATCTGTCACTGATCACATTGTGTCAACATAAAACGGATCCACAGCTGTGAGCGACGGCTTTTTATAGCCCTCTGACGCGTTTTTTCATTTTTTTACGTCCCATCTGATTTGCTCGCAGAGAGCCCCGAATTCCCTGAATAAAACTAGGTCACTTACCACGCCAGCCGGAGAGGAGAGCACAAAGGAGACCGATACGCATAATCCACGCCAGGCTGGTGGGACGCTCGGTAGTGCTCCCGCCGGGGGATGGTATCTGAAGGAGGGAGCCTCTGGCAGGGATAATGAGGATTAAAGTGAACATATAGCGGGAAATGAAGCGTCATTTATACCATCATTCCGGACCAAGAGCAAGAAAAACACCGAAATATACAATCTGTCTGCAGGGAGCAGTCATGTGACCCAGGGTTCCCGATCTGTGCACCCGCTGTGCCCATTATGAGGGGTTCCCACCATCCCTGTGCTGAGTTCCCGGGTCTGTACACCCGCTGTGCCCATTATGAGGGGTTCCCACCACCCCTGCGCTGAGTTCCCGGGTCTGTACACCCGCTGTGCCCATTATGAGGGGTTCCCACCATCCCTGTGCTGAGTTCCCGGGTCTGTACACCCGCTGTGCCCATTATGAGGGGTTCCACCATCCCTGTGCTGAGTTCCTGGGTCTGTACACCCGCTGTGCCCATTATGAGGGGTTCCCACCACCCCTGTGCTGAGTTCCCGGGTCTGTACACCGCTGTGCCCATTATGAGGGGTTCCACCATTCCTGTGCTGAGTTCCCGGGTCTGTACACCCCGCTGTGCCCATTATGAGGGGTTCCACCATCCCTGTGCTGAGTTCCTGGGTCTGTACACCCGCTGTGCCCATTATGAGGGGTTCCCACCACCCCTGTGCTGAGTTCCCGGGTCTGTACACCCGCTGTGCCCCATTATGAGGGGTTCCCACCATCCCTGTGCTGAGTTCCCGGGTCTGTACACCCGCTGTGCCCATTATGAGAGGTTCCCACCATCCCTGTGCTGAGTTCCCGGGTCTGTACACCCGCTGTGCCCATTATGAGGGGTTCCCACCATCCCTGTGCTGAGTTCCCGGGTCTGTACACCTGCTGTGCCCATTATGAGGGGTTCCCACCATCCTGTGCTGAGTTCCAGGGTCTGTACACTGCTGTGCCCATTATGAGGGGTTCCTACCATCCCTGTGCTGAGTTCCCGGGTCTGTACACCTGCTGTGCCCATTATGAGGGGTTCCCACCATCCCTGTGCTGAGTTCCAGGTCTGTACACCTGCTGTGCCCATTATGAGGGGTTCTCACCATCCCTGCGCTGAGTTCCCAGGTCTGTACACCCGCTGTGCCCATTATGAGGGGTTCCCACCATCCCTGTGCTGAGTTCCCGGCTCTGTACACCTGCTGTGCCCATTATGAGGGGTTCCCACCATCCCTGTGCTGAGTTCCTGGGTCTGTACACCCGCTGTGCCCATTATGAGGGGTTCCCACCATCCCTGTGCTGAGTTCCGGGTCTGTACACCCGCTGTGCCCATTATGAGGGGTTCCCACCATCCCTGTGCTGAGTTCCCGGGTCTGTACACCTGCTGTGCCCATTATGAGGGGTTCCCACCATCCCTGTGCTGAGTTCCCGGGTCTGTACACCCGCTGTGCCCATTATGAGGGTTCCCACCATCCCTGTGCTGAGTTCCCGGGTCTGTACACCCGCTGTGCCCATTATGAGGGGTTCCACCATCCCTGTGCTGAGTTCCTGGGTCTGTACACCCGCTGTGCCCATTATGAGGGGTTCCCACCATCCCTGTGCTGAGTTCCCGGGTATGTACACCCGCTGTGCCCATTATGAGGGGTACCCACCATCCCTGTGCTGAGTTCCCGGGTCTGTACACCCGCTGTGCCCATTATGAGAGGTTCCCACCATCCCTGTGCTGAGTTCCCGGGTCTGTACACCCGCTGTGCCCATTATGAGGGGTTCCCACCATCCCTGTGCTGAGTTCCCGGGTCTGTACACCTGCTGTGCCCATTATGAGGGGTTCCCACCATCCCTGTGCTGAGTTCCCGGGTCTGTACACCTGCTGTGCCCATTATGAGGGGTTCCTACCATCCCTGTGCTGAGTTCCCGGGTCTGTACACCTGCTGTGCCCATTATGAGGGGTTCCTACCATCCCTGTGCTGAGTTCCCGGGTCTGTACACCTGCTGTGCCCATTATGAGGGGTTCCCACCATCCCTGTGCTGAGTTCCCGGGTCTGTACACCTGCTGTGCCCATTATGAGGGGTTCCTACCATCCCTGTGCTGAGTTCCCGGGTCTGTACACCCGCTGTGCCCATTATGAGGGGTTCCCACCATCCCTGTGCTGAGTTCCCAGGTCTGTACACCCGCTGTGCCATTATGAGGGGTTCCTACCATCCCTGTGCTGAGTTCCCGGGTCTGTACACCCGCTGTGCCCATTATGAGGGGTTCCCACCATCCCTGTGCTGAGTTCCCAGGTCTGTACACCCGCTGTGCCCATTATGAGGGGTTCCACCATCCCTGTGCTGAGTTCCCGGGTCTGTACACCCGCTGTGCCCATTATGAGGGGTTCCCACCATCCCTGTGCTGAGTTCCCGGGTCTGTACACCCGCTGTGCCCATTATGAGGGGTTCCCACCACCCCTGCGCTGAGTTCCCGGGTCTGTACACCCGCTGTGCCCATTATGAGGGGTTCCCACCATCCCTGTGCTGAGTTCCCGGGTCTGTACACCCGCTGTGCCCATTATGAGGGGTTCCACCATCCCTGTGCTGAGTTCCTGGGTCTGTACACCCGCTGTGCCCATGATGAGGGGTTCCCACCACCCCTGTGCTGAGTTCCCGGGTCTGTACACCCGCTGTGCCCATTATGAGGGGTTCCACCATTCCTGTGCTGAGTTCCGGGTCTGTACACCCGCTGTGCCCATTATGAGGGGTTCCACCATCCCTGTGCTGAGTTCCTGGGTCTGTACACCCGCTGTGCCCATTATGAGGGGTTCCCACCACCCCTGTGCTGAGTTCCCGGGTCTGTACACCCGCTGTGCCCATTATGAGGGGTTCCCACCATCCCTGTGCTGAGTTCCCGGGTCTGTACACCCGCTGTGCCCATTATGAGAGGTTCCCACCATCCCTGTGCTGAGTTCCCGGGTCTGTACACCCGCTGTGCCCATTATGAGGGGTTCCCACCATCCCTGTGCTGAGTTCCCGGGTCTGTACACCTGCTGTGCCCATTATGAGGGGTTCCCACCATCCCTGTGCTGAGTTCCCGGGTCTGTACACCTGCTGTGCCCATTATGAGGGGTTCCTACCATCCCTGTGCTGAGTTCCCGGGTCTGTACACCTGCTGTGCCCATTATGAGGGGTTCCCACCATCCCTGTGCTGAGTTCCCGGGTCTGTACACCTGCTGTGCCCATTATGAGGGGTTCCTACCATCCCTGTGCTGAGTTCCCGGGTCTGTACACCTGCTGTGCCCATTATGAGGGGTTCCTACCATCCCTGTGCTGAGTTCCCGGGTCTGTACACCTGCTGTGCCCATTATGAGGGGTTCCCACCATCCCTGTGCTGAGTTCCCGGGTCTGTACACCTGCTGTGCCCATTATGAGGGGTTCCTACCATCCCTGTGCTGAGTTCCCGGGTCTGTACACCCGCTGTGCCCATTATGAGGGGTTCCCACCATCCCTGTGCTGAGTTCCCAGGTCTGTACACCCGCTGTGCCCATTATGAGGGGTTCCTACCATCCCTGTGCTGAGTTCCCGGGTCTGTACACCCGCTGTGCCCATTATGAGGGGTTCCCACCATCCCTGTGCTGAGTTCCGAGGTCTGTACACCCGCTGTGCCCATTATGAGGGGTTCCACCATCCCTGTGCTGAGTTCCCGGGTCTGTACACCCGCTGTGCCCATTATGAGGGGTTCCCACCATCCCTGTGCTGAGTTCCCGGGTCTGTACACCCGCTGTGCCCATTATGAGGGGTTCCCACCACCCCTGCGCTGAGTTCCCGGGTCTGTACACCCGCTGTGCCCATTATGAGGGGTTCCCACCATCCCTGTGCTGAGTTCCCGGGTCTGTACACCCGCTGTGCCCATTATGAGGGGTTCCACCATCCCTGTGCTGAGTTCCTGGGTCTGTACACCCGCTGTGCCCATTATGAGGGGTTCCCACCACCCCTGTGCTGAGTTCCCGGGTCTGTACACCCGCTGTGCCCATTATGAGGGGTTCCACCATTCCTGTGCTGAGTTCCCGGGTCTGTACACCCGCTGTGCCCATTATGAGGGGTTCCACCATCCCTGTGCTGAGTTCCTGGGTCTGTACACCCGCTGTGCCCATTATGAGGGGTTCCCACCACCCCTGTGCTGAGTTCCCGGGTCTGTACACCCGCTGTGCCCATTATGAGGGGTTCCCACCATCCCTGTGCTGAGTTCCCGGGTCTGTACACCCGCTGTGCCCATTATGAGAGGTTCCCACCATCCCTGTGCTGAGTTCCCGGGTCTGTACACCCGCTGTGCCCATTATGAGGGGTTCCCACCATCCCTGTGCTGAGTTCCCGGGTCTGTACACCTGCTGTGCCCATTATGAGGGGTTCCCACCATCCCTGTGCTGAGTTCCGGGTCTGTACACCTGCTGTGCCCATTATGAGGGGTTCCTACCATCCCTGTGCTGAGTTCCCGGGTCTGTACACCTGCTGTGCCCATTATGAGGGGTTCCCACCATCCCTGTGCTGAGTTCCCAGGTCTGTACACCTGCTGTGCCCATTATGAGGGGTTCTCACCATCCCTGCGCTGAGTTCCCAGGTCTGTACACCCGCTGTGCCCATTATGAGGGGTTCCCACCATCCCTGTGCTGAGTTCCCGGCTCTGTACACCTGCTGTGCCCATTATGAGGGGTTCCCACCATCCCTGTGCTGAGTTCCTGGGTCTGTACACCCGCTGTGCCCATTATGAGGGGTTCCCACCATCCCTGTGCTGAGTTCCCGGGTCTGTACACCCGCTGTGCCCATTATGAGGGGTTCCCACCATCCCTGTGCTGAGTTCCCGGGTCTGTACACCTGCTGTGCCCATTATGAGGGGTTCCCACCATCCCTGTGCTGAGTTCCCGGGTCTGTACACCCGCTGTGCCCATTATGAGGGTTCCCACCATCCCTGTGCTGAGTTCCCGGGTCTGTACACCCGCTGTGCCCATTATGAGGGGTTCCACCATCCCTGTGCTGAGTTCCTGGGTCTGTACACCCGCTGTGCCCATTATGAGGGGTTCCCACCATCCCTGTGCTGAGTTCCCAGGGATGTACACCCGCTGTGCCCATTATGAGGGGTACCCACCATCCCTGTGCTGAGTTCCCGGGTCTGTACACCCGCTGTGCCCATTATGAGAGGTTCCCACCATCCCTGTGCTGAGTTCCCGGGTCTGTACACCCGCTGTGCCCATTATGAGGGGTTCCCACCATCCCTGTGCTGAGTTCCCGGGTCTGTACACCTGCTGTGCCCATTATGAGGGGTTCCCACCATCCCTGTGCTGAGTTCCCGGGTCTGTACACCTGCTGTGCCCATTATGAGGGGTTCCTACCATCCCTGTGCTGAGTTCCCGGGTCTGTACACCTGCTGTGCCCATTATGAGGGGTTCCTACCATCCCTGTGCTGAGTTCCCGGGTCTGTACACCTGCTGTGCCCATTATGAGGGGTTCCCACCATCCCTGTGCTGAGTTCCCGGGTCTGTACACCTGCTGTGCCCATTATGAGGGGTTCCTACCATCCCTGTGCTGAGTTCCCGGGTCTGTACACCCGCTGTGCCCATTATGAGGGGTTCCCACCATCCCTGTGCTGAGTTCCCAGGTCTGTACACCCGCTGTGCCCATTATGAGGGGTTCCTACCATCCCTGTGCTGAGTTCCCGGGTCTGTACACCCGCTGTGCCCATTATGAGGGGTTCCCACCATCCCTGTGCTGAGTTCCCAGGTCTGTACACCCGCTGTGCCCATTATGAGGGGTTCCACCATCCCTGTGCTGAGTTCCGGGTCTGTACACCCGCTGTGCCCATTATGAGGGGTTCCCACCATCCCTGTGCTGAGTTCCCGGGTCTGTACACCCGCTGTGCCCATTATGAGGGGTTCCCACCACCCCTGCGCTGAGTTCCCAGGTCTGTACACCCGCTGTGCCCATTATGAGGGGTTCCACCATCCCTGTGCTGAGTTCCCGGGTCTGTACACCCACTGTGCCCATTATGAGGGGTTCCACCATCTCTGTGCTGAGTTCCCAGGGATGTACACCTGCTGTGCCCATTATGAGGGGTTCCACCATTCCTGTGCTGAGTTCCCGGGTCTGTACACCTGCTGTGCCCATTATGAGGGGTTCCACCATCCCTGTGCTGAGTTCCTGGGTCTGTACACCCGCTGTGCCCATTATGAGGGGTTCCCACCACCCCTGTGCTGAGTTCCCGGGTCTGTACACCCGCTGTGCCCATTATGAGGGGTTCCCACCATCCCTGTGCTGAGTTCCCGGGTCTGTACACCCGCTGTGCCCATTATGAGAGGTTCCCACCATCCCTGTGCTGAGTTCCCGGGTCTGTACACCCGCTGTGCCCATTATGAGGGGTTCCCACCATCCCTGTGCTGAGTTCCCGGGTCTGTACACCTGCTGTGCCCATTATGAGGGGTTCCCACCATCCCTGTGCTGAGTTCCGGGTCTGTACACCCGCTGTGCCCATTATGAGGGGTTCCTACCATCCCTGTGCTGAGTTCCCGGGTCTGTACACCTGCTGTGCCCATTATGAGGGGTTCCCACCATCCCTGTGCTGAGTTCCCAGGTCTGTACACCCGCTGTGCCCATTATGAGGGGTTCTCACCATCCCTGCGCTGAGTTCCCAGGTCTGTACACCGCTGTGCCCATTATGAGGGGTTCCCACCATCCCTGTGCTGAGTTCCCGGCTCTGTACACCTGCTGTGCCCATTATGAGGGGTTCCCACCATCCCTGTGCTGAGTTCCTGGGTCTGTACACCCGCTGTGCCCATTATGAGGGGTTCCCACCATCCCTGTGCTGAGTTCCCGGGTCTGTACACCCGCGGTGCCCATTATGAGGGGTTCCCACCATCCCTGTGCTGAGTTCCCGGGTCTGTACACCTGCTGTGCCCATTATGAGGGGTTCCCACCATCCCTGTGCTGAGTTCCCGGGTCTGTACACCCGCTGTGCCCATTATGAGGGTTCCCACCATCCCTGTGCTGAGTTCCCGGGTCTGTACACCCGCTGTGCCCATTATGAGGGGTTCCACCATCCCTGTGCTGAGTTCCTGGGTCTGTACACCCGCTGTGCCCATTATGAGGGGTTCCCACCATCCCTGTGCTGAGTTCCCAGGTATGTACACCCGCTGTGCCCATTATGAGGGGTACCCACCATCCCTGTGCTGAGTTCCCGGGTCTGTACACCCGCTGTGCCCATTATGAGAGGTTCCCACCATCCCTGTGCTGAGTTCCCGGGTCTGTACACCCGCTGTGCCCATTATGAGGGGTTCCCACCATCCCTGTGCTGAGTTCCCGGGTCTGTACACCTGCTGTGCCCATTATGAGGGGTTCCCACCATCCCTGTGCTGAGTTCCCGGGTCTGTACACCTGCTGTGCCCATTATGAGGGGTTCCTACCATCCCTGTGCTGAGTTCCCGGGTCTGTACACCAGCTGTGCCCATTATGAGGGGTTCCTACCATCCCTGTGCTGAGTTCCCGGGTCTGTACACCTGCTGTGCCCATTATGAGGGGTTCCCACCATCCCTGTGCTGAGTTCCCAGGTCTGTACACCCGCTGTGCCATTATGAGGGGTACCCACCATCCCTGTGCTGAGTTCCGGGTCTGTACACCCGCTGTGCCCATTATGAGGGGTTCCCACCATTCCTGTGCTGAGTTCCTGGGTCTGTACACCCGCTGTGCCCATTATGAGGGGTTCCCACCATCCCTGTGCTGTTGGTTGGAGTGGTCCTGTAATGGTGTGAAGAAGGGGTGGTGGAGGACAGATGGAGATCTCACGTGTGGAGACGCTCCTCTTCCCCCGGAGATCTGTGGTTGGGAAGATTTGTGGTTTCTATATTCGGCTCAGAGCCTCTGGAGGAATCCTGACACCATTCCAACATCAAACAACGGCACCTCTGCCAACCCGCCCCCCCCCCCCCCCACTCCCAATCCACGTGCCGAAAACATTCCTAATTATGGATGACACAATGGGCCCGATGTGTCACATACAGAGCGTCACGCTAAATGTCGCCGTCACATGTCACAATACCGCCTGATCCGTAAATGAAGGATTTCTACGCCAACTATGTCCGGAAATGTCATCCTTAGAGGGGCTCCATGAACACGGGGGGAGGGGAGGCATGACAATTATATTGTATCTAAATACAGAAAGAAAATGTAACATTTGACCACTTACCCATCATTAGATATCATTAGATATGGTATCCTCCCGATATCGTCACCTGGTGATCCTGCCAGTGACACACTTCCTGTCCTATAGGGTGACAACGCTCAGTCACTGTACTGGATCTATGGAGGAGCAGCGTTGTCACCCAATGGCAGGAATACAGAACATGTCCTGTCCTAGGGTGACACCGCTCACTCATCGCATCCTAGGGGAGGACTACAGAACACCTCCTCCTCTCCTCATTCCTATGGCAAAGAGGGAGGTGTACTGTAATCCTGGGGTGACAGTGCTGATCCTCCACACATTCAGTACAATCAGCGAATGTTGTCATCCAGGGACAGGATGACAACATGGCAGCTGGTGCTCAACATTTTGGGGGGGGCACAAACAAAAATTCAGAAAAATACTGAAAAAAAACACATCAAATGCCGCCACTGTGCCCATCAAATGCCACCACTGTGCCCATCAAATGCCGCCACTGTGCCCATCAAATGCCACCTCTGTGCCCATCAAATGCAGCCACCGTGTCCATCAAATGCAGCCACCGTGTCCATCAAATGCAGCCACTGTGCCCATCACATGCAGCCACTGTGCCCATCACATGCAGCCACTGTGCCCATCAAATGCAGCCTCACTAGCCACTGTGCCCATCAAATGCAACCTCACTATGCCATCAAATGCAGCCACTGCGCCCATCAAATGCAGCCTCACTATGCCCATCAATTGCAGCCACTGTGCCCATCAATTGCAGCCACTGTGTCCATCAAATTCAGCCACTGTGTCCATCAAATGCAGCCACTGTGCCCATCAAATGCAGCCACTGTGCCCCATCAAACGCAGCCACTGTGCCCCATCAAACGCAGCCACTGTGCCCATCAAATGCAGCCACCGTGCCCATCAAATGCAGCCACCGTGCCCATCAAATGCAGCCACTGTGCCCATCATATGCAGCCACTGTGCCCCATCAAATGCAGCCACTGTGCCCATCAAATTCAGCCACTGTGCCCGTGAAATGCAGCCACTGTGCCCATCAAATGCAGCCACTGTGCCCATCAAATGCAGCCACTGTGCCCATCAATTGCAGCCACTGTGCCATCAAATGCAGCCACTGTGCCATCAATTGCAGCCACTGTGCCATCAATTGCAGCCACTGTGCCCATCAATTGCAGCCACTGTGCCCATCAAATGGAGCCACTGTGTCCATCAAATGCAGCCACAGTGCCCATCAAATGCAGCCACTGTGTCCATCAAATGCAGCCACTGTGCCCATCAAATGCAGCCACTGTGCCCATTAAATGCAGCCTCACTAGCCACTGTGCCCATCAAATGCAACCTCACTAGCCACTGTGCCCATCAAATGCAACCTCACTAGCCACTGTGTCCATCAAATGCAGCCACTGCGCCCATCAAATGCAGCCACTGTGCCATCAATTGCAGCCACTGTGCCCATCAATTGCAGCCACTGTGCCCATTAAATGCAGCCACTGTGCCCCATCAAATGCCGCCACTGTGCCCATCAAATGTAGCAACTGTGCCCATTAAATGTAGCCACTGTGCCCATCAATTGCAGCCACTGTGCCCCATCAAACGCAGCCACTGTGCCCATCATATGCAGCCACTGTGCCCCATCAAATGCAGCCACTGTGGCCATCAAATTCAGCCACTGTGCCCATGAAATGCAGCCACCGTGCCCATCAAATGCAGCCACTGTGCCCATCAAATGCAGCCACTGTGCCCATCAATTGCAGCCACTGTGCCATCAAATGCAGCCACTGTGCCATCAAATGCAGCCACTGTGCCATCAATTGCAGCCACTGTGCCATCAATTGCAGCCACTGCGCCCATCAATTGCAGCCACTGTGCCCATCAGTTGCAGCCACTGTGCCCATCAATTGCAACCACTGTGCCCATCAAATGCAGCCACTGTGCCTATCAAATGCAGCCACTGTGCCCATCAAATGCAGCCACTGTGCCCATCAAATGCAGCCACTGTGACCCCGCCTGCCCGCTCACTGTCTGACCGGCACTTACCCCATCTTGGTGGCGGGTCAGGCAGCGGGTGACGGCGGCAAGCTGTGGGACGGGCAGCGGGTCAGGCAGCAGCGAGCTGTGTCCTCCATGCGTCTCTTCTTTCCTTCTGCTAGGCGTCCAATAGGAGCGCCTGTCCTTTCAGCCAATCAGGTAACGGGTAGTAGTCCCAGGCTTCCTGATTGGCGGAGAGGCTGTTCAGTGTTAGAAAAGCGAATATTCATTTGCTTTTCTAACACATCTGGGTGGGCTCCGAGTGCAATGCTCTGCGACCCGAGCCCACCCTATTTTGAAGCCTATTAGAGCCTATGGCTCTAATCAGGTGCTTTAAAAAAACCTCTGCCGCCCTGTAATTCACCTGCCCGGCATCCTAAAAGGGGCCGGACGCCAGAATAGGGGGCGGCTGCGGCAGCCATAAATAGATTCATGCAATGGATGAATCTATCCATGATACATATAGGGGGGTGGAGTGATAGAGGGGGCGGCGCCCGTGCGTCCTTAATGGACGGGCCGCCACTGTTACCTCCCCATAACACAGGTTGTGTAGTCCTCCTCAGAGATAGCTGGGAACAATGTAACCGATAAGAGTGCAGCACAGACAGGATAAACTGGACAGATTTATGGTCCTCCCCCGACTGTAATGTGTGGTTCCTCCCATTGACCTCTCCCCTTACTGTTGTGTCCTGTAGTGATGTAGGGTGGGAGCAACCACTGATGCAGCACCTCGGGGGGGGGGCGTTTTTTTTCCTTAAGGCTTCTCTCGCAGACCTCACTCTGAAAACCATGCCTGTATTTGCCATGCGGTTGCGGCGCGGTCCCATTGACTTCAATGGCCGTGTTTGACAGGTGGTGCCGCCTCTAAAAGTCAACAAAGTTGTCCATGAACGTCCTCCCGAGCAAGCGATGTCTGTGCATCCCTGAGGGTCGTGCGTGGCGCGCTCTGTGATCACCGAGTCTATCAGACTTGGCTGATCACAGATCGTAGTAAGGGGTCGATCCCAGCCCCTTACCACGTGATCAGCTGTCAGCCAATGACGACTGATCATGTGATGTGAATAGAACCTCGCAGTCAGCGCGAGGGGAAAAAAATGCCGATCACCGGCTTCTGTCAGAGGGACATCGGCCCCTCACACAGAAAGCGGCGGTGGCTGCATTTTCTGTGCTCACCAGTGTCAGCTGCCAGTGCCCACTGTGCCACCTCACAGTGCCACCTACCAGTGCCCACAGTGCCACCCATCAATGCCCACCAGTGCTGCCAATCATTGCCCCTCAGTGTCTCATAATCAGTGCCACAGATCAGTGCTGCCTATCAGTGTCACCTATCAGTGCCACCTATCAGTGATCATCAGTGCCACTTTTCAGTGCCACCTATCAGTGCCCTTTAGTGCCATCCATCAGTGCCACCCATCAGTGCCACGTCTCATTGCCACCTATCAGTACCCACCAGTGCCACATACCAGTGCCCACAGTGCCACCTACCAGTGCCCACAGTGCCACCCATCATCGCCCACCAGTGCTGCCAATCAATGCCCATCAGTGTCTCATCAGTGCCACAGATCAGTGCTGCCTATCAGTGTCACCTACCAGTGCCCATCAGTGCCACCCATCAGTGATTATCAATGCCACCCATCAGTGCCAACCATCAGTGCCACTACTTAGTGCCGCCTCATCAGTGCTTATCAGTGCCACCTATCAGTGCCCATTAGTGCTGCCTTATCAGTGCCTATAGTACCCATCAGTGCTGCCTATCAGTGCCACCCATCAGTGACCATCAGTGCCACCTATCAGTGCCACCCATCAGTGCCAACCATCAGTGCTTATCTGTGCCACCTATCAGTGCCCATTAGTGCCACCTTATCAGTGCCGCCTCATCAGCGCATATCAATGAAGGAGAAAAATTACCTGTTTTCAAAATTTTATAACAAACTATGGAACAGTTTTGTTTTTGTTTTTTTCATAATTTTTGGTCTTTTATTTGTTATATGTTTTAATTAGCAAAAAATAAAAAACCCAGCCACAATTAAATACCACCAAAAGAAAGCTCTATCTGTGTGAAAAAAATGATAAAAATGTCATTTGAGTACAGTATTGTATGACCGCACAATTGTCATTCTAAAGCCTCGTACACACGATCGGACTTTAACCGCTTCCCGACCGGCCACTGCATATATACGTCAACAGAATGGCACGGGCAGGCAGAATCACGTACCTGTACGTGATCGTGCATGTGCCTGCCCGTGGGTCGCGCGCGCGCCGCTAGCGGCGCGCTCGCGACCCGGTCGGGAGCTCCGTGACCCCGGCCGCGGGACCAGCGGACCCGATCGCCGCTGGTATCCCGCGATCGGGTTACGGAGCGGAAGAACGGGGAGAGGTCTATGTAAACAAACCTCTCCCCGCGCTTCCTACACTGACTGTCAGTGATCGGCGGTTCCCTGTCATCGGGAACGCCGATCAATGACGTCAGACGTACAGCCACGCCCCCCTACAGTAAACACAACACATCACGTCACACTGACTCCTCCCCGCCCCCTTGTGGTTAACCCCCTAACTACAACTGTCATTTACATAGGAATCAGTGCTATTTAAATAGCACTGATTTCTGTATAAATGACAAATGTCCCAAAAATGTGTCAAAAATGTCCGATGTGTCCGCCAAAATGTCGCAGTCACAATAAAAATCGCTGATCGCCGCCATTACTAATAAAAAAAAAAATATTAATAAAAATGCTATAAAACTATCCCCTATTTTGTAAACGCTATAACTTTTGCGCAAACTAATCAATAATCGCTAATTGCGATTTTTTTTACCAAAAATATGTAGAAGAATACGTATCGGCCTAAACTGAGGAAAAAAAAATGTTTTTTTATATATTTTTTGGGGATATTTATTATAGCAAAAAGTAAAAAAATATTGCATTGTTTTCAAAATTGTCGCTCTATTTTTGTTTATAGCGCAAAAAAATAAAAACCGCAGGGGCGATCAAATACCACCAAAAGAAAGCTCTATTTGTGGGAAAAAAAGGACGCCAATTTTGTTTTGGAGCCACGTCGCATGACCGCGCAATTGTTAGTTAAAGCGACGCAGTGCCGAATTGCAAAAAGGGGCCTGGTCCTTTGGCTGCCAATTGGTCCGGGGCTGAAGTGGTTAAACAAACTTCTCCGTGGATTTCTGTCCAAAGGGCGTTGGCCGTGAACTTGTATTGCATACACACACCAATAGACTTTTTCAGCCAACTTTCACCAAGTCACATTGTTTTTCTGCTCTTTACCGCCACCCTTTGGTCAACTTCTGTATTGTTGTCTGATCTTTTGCATTGGTTCTGAGCATGCGTGTTTGTTGTACTTTGTACTAAAGTCCGATGGTTTTCTGAAGACACGATCTGACTTTGCTCCATCGGACTTTAGTTACCGAAAAGTTTGTCTGTTTGCAGAGTCAACATTTGTCTGATGGAAACCGAAAAAGTTTGTCCGACGGAGCGTACACACGGTCGGAGGTTGCCTTAAAACAGCTAATTTGCATGTTTGTTGTCAAAAAGTCCGATCGCGTGTATGGGCCTAAAGAGTGACATCGCTGAAAGCTGAAAATTGGCCTGGGCAGGAAGGGGGGTTTAAGTGCCCGGTAAGCAAGCGGTTAATAAGTACAATTAATGATTACAAATTTTATGAATTTTTTTAATTAAAGAAGCTTTTGCGATCCTTCTGTAGTTTTTATTCGTGATTTTGCCTTTGCAATACGACATTCCACAGCTTAATCTCTCTTACCGCAAAGAACCCCTCCCCCTCAGCTCACGGGGGAAAAAATTATTTCTTCCATTAGCAGCCTATATTGCTTTCTTCTTCAGGATACAAATTGGTTTTGCAATATTTATTTATTGGCATTTGATATATCTGAGTAGATCCGGCTTTTTCAACCTTCCATTGTAAGTGGGACCTTTGTTCATAGAGTTGGTAAATCCTCTTCAGTGGGGATAAGTGGAGCGATTTTGGCAAACTTAGTGGGGACTCTCCGTTCCACTCGATGAGCAGCTTACGTGAAACTTGGTTAAACACCAATCTAGAGCTCCCCTGTGAAAATGTTTTCTCCACATCCACATGGTTAGTAATAGGAGCCTCCATCACTTCTCTCACAACAGGATTTCTTTAATACCACCAACACAGTTGAGTACTATGCATTGTAATTTTTTAATTTTTACTAACAGTTAAATTGGAGGACAAGCTTTCATTGGTCTACCCAATTCTGATTGATCCAAGCAGTACTAATAGCACCAAAGTCCACCTTAAGTTTGCCTTCATCATTGACTTCACCTTCCCCATTGTCTTCATCTTCTCCCTTGAGTCTGTCTTCCCCATTGACTTTGTCTTCCCCATTGACTTTGTCTTCCTCGTTGACTTTGTCTTTCTCGTTGACTTTGTCTTCCTCGTTGACTTTGCCTCCCCCGTTGACTTTGCCTTCCCTGTTGACTTTGCCTCCCCGGTTGACTTTGCCTCCCCCGTTGACTTTGCCTTCCCCGTTGACTTTGCCTCCCCCGTTGACTTTGCCTCCCCCGCTGACTTTGCCTCCCCCGTTGACTTTATCTTCCCCATTGACTTCATCTTCCCCATTGACTTCGTCTTCCCCGTTGACTTTGCCTTCCCCGTTGACTTTGCCTTCAACGTCGACTTTGCCTGACTTTGCCTTCCCCTTGACTTTGCCTCCCCCGTTGACTTTGCCTCCCCCGTTGACTTTGCCTTCCCCGTTGACTTTGCCTCCCCCCATTGACTTTGCCTTCCCCATTGACTTTGCCTTCCCCGTTGACTTTGCCTCCCCCCGTTGACTTTGCCTCCCTCGTTGACTTTGCCTCCCCCGTTGACTTCATTTTCCCCATTGACTTTATCTTCCCCATTGACTTTATCTTCCCCATTGACTTTGCCTTCCCCGTTGACTTTGCCTTCGCCGTTGACTTTGCCTCCCCCGTTGACTTTGCCTTCCCCGTTGAATTTGCCTGGCTTTGCCTCCCCCGTTGACTTTGCCTGACTTTGCCTTCCCCGTCGACTTTGCCTGACTTTGCCTTCCCCGTTGACTTTGCCTCCCCCCATTGACTTTGCCTTCCCCGTCGACGTTGCCTTCCCCTGTCCCCTCATTGGTGTCATTGGGTGGGAAGAATCATGCCTCATCACTGGTCTCACTGGGAGGAATTGTGTCCCCTCATTGGTGTCATTGGGTGGGAAGAACCATGCCTCATCACTGGTCTCACTGGGAGGAATTGTGTCCCCTTATTGGTGTCATTGGGTGGGAACAATCATGCCTCATCACTGGTCTCACTGGGAGGAACTGTGTCCCCTCATTGGTGTCATTGGGTGGGAACTATCATGCCTCATCACTGGTCTCACTGGGAGGAATTGTGTCCCCTCAGTGGTGTCATTGGGTGGGAAGAACCATGCCTCATCACTGGTCTCACTGGGAGGAATTGTGTCCCCTCATTGGTGTCATTGGGTGGGAAGAATCATGCCTCATCACTGGTCTCACTGGGATGATCTGTGTCCCCTCATTGGTGTCATTGGGGGGGGAAGAATCATGCCTCATCACTGGTCTCACTGGGAGGAATTGTGTCCCCTCATTGGTGTCATTGGGTGGGAAGAACCATGCCTCATCACTGGTCTCACTGGGAGGAATTGTGTCCCCTCATTGGTGTCATTGGGTGGGAAGAATCATGCCTCATCACTGGTCTCACTGGGAGGAATTGTGTCCCCTCATTGGTGTCATTGGGTGGGAAGAATCATGCCTCATCACTGGTCTCACTGGGAGGAATTGTGTCCCCTCATTGGTGTCATTGGGTGGGAAGAATCATGCCTCATCACTGGTCTCACTGGGAGGAATTGTGTCCCCTTATTGGTGTCATTGGGTGGGAACAATCATGCCTCATCACTGGTCTCACTGGGAGGAACTGTGTCCCCTCATTGGTGTCATTGGGTGGGAACTATCATGCCTCATCACTGGTCTCACTGGGAGGAATTGTGTCCCCTCATTGGTGTCATTGGGTGGGAAGAACCATGCCTCATCACTGGTCTCACTGGGAGGAATTGTGTCCCCTCATTGGTGTCATTGGGTGGGAAGAATCATGCCTCATCACTGGTCTCACTGGGATGATCTGTGTCCCCTCATTGGTGTCATTGGGGGGGGGAAGAATCATGCCTCATCACTGGTCTCACTGGGAGGAATTGTGTCCCCTCATTGGTGTCATTGGGTGGGAAGAATCATGCCTCATCACTGGTCTCACTGGGAGGAATTGTGTCCCCTCATTGGTGTCATTGGGTGGGAAGAACCATGCCTCATCACTGGTCTCACTGGGAGGAATTGTGTCCCCTCATTGGTGTCATTGGGTGGGAAGAATCATGCCTCATCACTGGTCTCACTGGGAGGAATTGTGTCCCCTCATTGGTGTCATTGGGTGGGAAGAATCATGCCTCATCACTGGTCTCACTGGGAGGAATTGTGTCCCCTCATTGGTGTCATTGGGTGGGAAGAATCATGCCTCATCACTGGTCTCACTGGGAGGAATTGTGTCCCCTCATTGGTGTCATTGGGTGGGAAGAATCATGCCTCATCACTGGTCTCACTGGGAGGAATTGTGTCCCCATATTGGTGTCATTGGGAGGAACTGTGCCCATTGTTGGTGTCATTCGACGGAATTGTGCCCCTTCGTTGGTGTCAGTGGGGGGGAATTACGCCCCATTGTTGGTGTCAGAGATTGAAATAATGCCCCAAGAGCCGGATAAAAGCAAGCAAAGGGCTGCATCTGGTCCCCAGGTTGTAGTTTGGAGACTACTGTTGTACAGTATCATTAGATGCAATGGCCGATTGTTAGCAAATTAGGCCTCAAAGGAACCTTACATGTCCCATAGTTGGTCTCCAGTAGTATAAATACTATACTGAATCAACAGGCTGTCCTAAAACTTCTCTCTTCTTCTCTTCTTGTTTTTACAGAAATACCCCCCGAAAAAGGACCTTGTAAGGGCTGTGTCCATACAGACCGGGTATCTTATACTAGGAGGAGGACCCAACAGCTGTACTCTCATCTATCTGGCCCAGGTGGATCCCAGAGGTGAGTGCCAAATACCACATGGGTGGTAAATTCTCTCAAGCAGATTAAAGTTGTTCTCGACCCTTCCATAGTTCCCAACTATTTTCCTGTTTTTCCTGTTTTTCCTGTCCACTTGGGGAAATTTTGGTGTCCCTGCCCACCTTTTTTGTGTTACCACCCCTTGAAGAGGTTTTTCCCACAAATTTGTACGTGTTCCAGCCCCTCCTGTTACGTTCTTCATAACATAGAATAAAACAAACCCAGTGGGAAGAGTGGGATCCCTTCTCACTTGTGGAGTCCCTGGCAGATATATAAGAACAATGGGTTACTCAGCTCACCAAACTGTAACTTATCGCCTTTGGGTGGCCATTTTGAGATTTATGCCGCGTACACGCGGCCGGAATTTCCGATGGAAACAGTCCGATGGGAGCTTTTCATCGGAATTTCCGACCGTGTGTACGCCCATCGGTCTTTTTCTGTCGGCATTTCCGACGGACTTTGTTCTTAATTTTTCCGACGGAAAACCTTTCTATCGGATTTTCCGATCGTGTGTAGGCAATTTCCGACACGCAAAATTCCGACGCATGCTCGGAAACAATTTAGACGCATGCTCGGAAGCATTAAACTTCCCTTTTATAGTGCCGTCGAACGTGTTGTATGTCGCGGTGTTATTGACCGTTGGAATTTGGTGTGACCGTGTGTAGGCAAGACAGTTTGAGCGAAATTCCGTCGGAATTCCGTCGGGAAAACCATCAGAGCTTTTTCCGACGAGAATTCCGATCGTGTGAACGCGGCATAATGCCCCGTACACACGGTCGGAAATTCCGAACACAAAATCCGTCGGAAAAATTATTTTTTTCCGACACTGGTGTTGCATACACACGGTCGGACAAAGTTGTCGGAAAATCCGATCATCCTGAACGTGGTGACGTTCGTTGCGTACGACGGAACTACGTAGAGGCTAGGAGCCAATAGGTTTGGTCTCCTAATTTGTTCTGAGCATGCGTGGCACTTTGTCCGTCGGAATTCTCTACACGTGATCGGAAAAAGTCCGATCGGATTTTGTTGTCGGAAAATTTGAGAGCAGGATGTCAAATTTTTTCCGTCGGAAATTCCGACGGAAAAAGTCCGATGGAGCCCACACACGGTTGGATTTTCCGACAACATGGTCCGATCGGACATTTTCCGTCGGAATTTCCGACCGTGTGTACGGGGCATAAGACTAATGCCGCGTACACACGATCGGAATTCTCGTTGGAAAAAAGCTCTGACGGTTTTCCCAACGCTCAAAGTGTCCTGCCTACACACGGTCGCAACAAATTCCGACCGTCAAGAACGCGGTGACGTACAATACTACAACGAGCCGAGTTCAATGCTTCCGAGTTCAATGCTGCGTCGAATTGTTTCCGAGCATGCGTAAGGAATTTTGCGCATCAGAATTGACCTGTCCTCCCACACACAGCTCACTTGTCACCGATGACGTCACATCTCTATGGGATCGCCCCTCTGGATGTAGGGTGTCTCCCTCCTCATGCTGCAGCTGGTCTCACCTGGCAGAGAGGATCCGGGACTCTTTCGGCTGTCACTCTCTCTGGCTCTGCCCTCGGCCATTCCTGATTAGCTGTCCTGGGGGGGGGGGGGAATCTGCGCCGCTGAACAACAAGGAGAGCTCTATGTTCAGTTTTCTCACAGCGAGAAGCAGCAGGAGAGCGGTGATGGGGGGCGGGCAGTGAGAGATGATGTCATCGCTCTGCTCCCCGACGCACCTCCCACACTGAGGCTGACAGAACACCGGCTGTGAGGGCGGAAGAGCGGTGATGCGGGGGGCGGAGAGAGATGATGTCATCTCTGCTTGCCCGCCCGCCCGCTTCTTCCATCCACCCAGCTCTCTCATGCCGGCACTTTCCTGTCCCCAATCAGCCATTTCACCCTGCAGCAGTCTCTGACAGAGAGCGAGAGAGTCTCGATCATCAGTCAGATCACATATGTAGAGGAGAGAGAGAGTCTCGATCATCAGTCAGATCACATATGTAGAGGAAAGAGTGAGTCTCGATCATCAGTCAGATCACATATGTAGAGGAGAGAGAGGGTCTCGATCATCAGTCAGATCACATATGTAGAGGAGAGAGAGAGTCTCGATCATCAGTCAGATCACATATGTAGAGGAGAGGGTCTCGATCATCAGTCAGATCACATATGTAGAGGAGAGAGAGGGTCTCGATCATCAGTCAGATCATATATGTAGAGGAGAGAGAGAGTCTCGATCATCAGTCAGATCACATATGTAGAGGAGAGAGAGGGTCTCGATCATCAGTCAGATCACATATGTAGAGGAGAGAGAGGGTCTCGATCATCAGTCAGATCACATATGTAGAGGAGAGAGAGGGTCTCGATCATCAGTCAGATCACATATGTAGAGGAGAGAGAGGGTCTCGATCATCAGTCAGATCACATATGTAGAGGAGAGAGAGAGTCTCGATCATCAGTCAGATCACATATGTAGAGGAGAGGGTCTCGATCATCAGTCAGATCACATATGTAGAGGAGAGAGAGGGTCTCGATCATCAGTCAGATCATATATGTAGAGGAGAGAGAGAGTCTCGATCATCAGTCAGATCACATATGTAGAGGAGAGAGAGGGTCTCGATCATCAGTCAGATCACATATGTAGAGGAGAGAGAGGGTCTCGATCATCAGTCAGATCACATATGTAGAGGAAAGAGTGAGTCTCGATCATCAGTCAGATCACATATGTAGAGGAGAGAGAGGGTCTCGATCATCAGTCAGATCACATATGTAGAGGAGAGAGAGAGAGTCTCGATCATCAGTCAGATCACATATGTAGAGGAGAGAGAGGGTCTCGATCATCAGTCAGATCACATATGTAGAGGAGAGAGAGGGTCTCGATCATCAGTCAGATCACGTATGTAGAGGAGAGAGAGGGTCTCGATCATCAGTCAGATCACATATGTAGAAGAGAGAGAGAGTCTCGATCATCAGTCAGATCACATATGTAGAGGAGAGAGAGGGTCTCGATCATCAGTCAGATCACATATGTAGAGGAGAGAGAGGGTCTCGATCATCAGTCAGATCACATATGTAGAGGAAAGAGTGAGTCTCAATCATCAGTCAGATCACATATGTAGAGGAAAGAGTGAGTCTCAATCATCAGTCAGATCACATATGTAGAGGAGAGAGAGGGTCTCGATCATCAGTCAGATCACATATGTAGAGGAGAGAGAGAGAGTCTCGATCATCAGTCAGATCACATATGTAGAGGAGAGAGAGAGTCTCGATCATCAGTCAGACCACATATGTAGAGGAGAGAGAGAGGGTCTCGATCATCAGTCAAATCACATATGTAGAGGAGAGAGAGGGTCTCGATCATCAGTCAGATCACATATGTAGAGGAGAGAGAGAGAGTCTCGATCATCAGTCAGATCACATATGTAGAGGAGAGAGTGAGTCTCGATCATCAGTCAGATCACATATGTAGAGGAGAGAGAGGGTCTCGATCATCAGTCAGATCACATATGTAGAGGAGAGAGAGGGTCTCGATCATCAGTCAGATCACATATGTAGAGGAGAGAGAGGGTCTCGATCATCAGTCAGATCACATATGTAGAGGAGAGAGAGAGTCTCGATCATCAGTCAGATCACATACGTAGAGGAGAGAGAGGGTCTCGATCATCAGTCAGATCACATATGTAGAGGAGAGAGAGGGTCTCGATCATCAGTCAGATCACATATGTAGAGGAAAGAGAGAGTCTCGATCATCAGTCAGATCACATATGTAGAGGAGAGAGAGGGTCTCGATCATCAGTCAGATCACATATGTAGAGGAGAGAGAGAGTCTCGATCATCAGTCAGATCACATATGTAGAGGAGAGAGAGGGTCTCGATCATCAGTCAGATCACGTATGTAGAGGAGAGAGAGGGTCTCGATCATCAGTCAGATCACATATGTAGAAGAGAGAGAGAGTCTCGATCATCAGTCAGATCACATATGTAGAGGAGAGAGAGGGTCTCGATCATCAGTCAGATCACATATGTAGAGGAGAGAGAGGTCTCGATCATCAGTCAGATCACATATGTAGAGGAAAGAGTGAGTCTCAATCATCAGTCAGATCACATATGTAGAGGAGAGAGAGGGTCTCGATCATCAGTCAGATCACATATGTAGAGGAGAGAGAGAGAGTCTCGATCATCAGTCAGATAACATATGTAGAGGAGAGAGAGAGTCTCGATCATCAGTCAGACCACATATGTAGAGGAGAGAGAGAGGGTCTCGATCATCAGTCAGATCACATATGTAGAGGAGAGAGAGGGTCTCGATCATCAGTCAGATCACATATGTAGAGGAGAGAGAGAGAGTCTCGATCATCAGTCAGATCACATATGTAGAGGAGAGAGTGAGTCTCGATCATCAGTCAGATCACATATGTAGAGGAGAGAGAGGGTCTCGATCATCAGTCAGATCACATATGTAGAGGAGAGAGAGGGTCTCGATCATCAGTCAGATCACATATGTAGAGGAGAGAGAGGGTCTCGATCATCAGTCAGATCACATATGTAGAGGAGAGAGAGAGTCTCGATCATCAGTCAGATCACATACGTAGAGGAGAGAGAGGGTCTCGATCATCAGTCAGATCACATATGTAGAGGAGAGAGAGGGTCTCGATCATCAGTCAGATCACATATGTAGAGGAAAGAGTGAGTCTCGATCATCAGTCAGATCACATATGTAGAGGAGAGAGAGGGTCTCGATCATCAGTCAGATCACATATGTAGAGGAGAGAGAGAGTCTCGATCATCAGTCAGATCACATATGTAGAGTAAAGAGTGAGTCTCGATCATCAGTCAGATCACATATGTAGAGGAGAGAGAGAGTCTCGATCATCAGTCAGATCACATATGTAGAGGAGAGAGAGGGTCTCGATCATCAGTCAGATCACATATGTAGAGGAAAGAGTGAGTCTCGATCATCAGTCAGATCACATATGTAGAGGAGAGAGAGGGTCTCGATCATCAGTCAGATCACATATGTAGAGGAGAGAGAGAGTCTCGATCATCAGTCAGATCACATATGTAGAGGAGAGAGAGGGTCTCGATCATCAGTCAGATCACATATGTAGAGGAGAGAGAGAGTCTCGATCATCAGTCAGATCACATATGTAGAGGAGAGAGAGGGTCTCGATCATCAGTCAGATCACATATGTAGAGGAGAGAGAGGGTCTCGATCATCAGTCAGATCACATATGTAGAGGAGAGAGAGGGTCTCGATCATCAGTCAGATCACATATGTAGAGGAGAGAGAGAGAGTCTCGATCATCAGTCAGAGCACATATGTAGAGGAGCGAGAGAGTCTCGATCATCAGTCAGATCACATATGTAGAGGAGAGAGAGGGTCTCGATCATCAGTCAGATCACATATGTAGAGGAGAGAGAGAGTCTCGATCATCAGTCAGAACACATATGTAGAGGAGAGAGAGGGTCTCGATCATCAGTCAGATCACATACGTAGAGGAGAGAGAGGGTCTCGATCATCAGTCAGATCACATATGTAGAGGAGAGAGAGGGTCTCGATCATCAGTCAGATCACATATGTAGAGGAAAGAGTGAGTCTCGATCATCAGTCAGATCACATATGTAGAGGAGAGAGAGGGTCTCGATCATCAGTCAGATCACATATGTAGAGGAGAGAGAGAGAGTCTCGATCATCAGTCAGATCACATATGTAGAGTAAAGAGTGAGTCTCGATCATCAGTCAGATCACATATGTAGAGGAGAGAGAGAGTCTCGATCATCAGTCAGATCACATATGTAGAGGAGAGAGAGGGTCTCGATCATCAGTCAGATCACATATGTAGAGGAGAGAGAGGGTCTCGATCATCAGTCAGATCACATATGTAGAGGAGAGAGAGGGTCTCGATCATCAGTCAGATCACGTATGTAGAGGAGAGAGAGGGTCTCGATCATCAGTCAGATCACATATGTAGAAGAGAGAGAGAGTCTCGATCATCAGTCAGATCACATATGTAGAGGAGAGAGAGGGTCTCGATCATCAGTCAGATCACATATGTAGAGGAGAGAGAGGGTCTCGATCATCAGTCAGATCACATATGTAGAGGAAAGAGTGAGTCTCAATCATCAGTCAGATCACATATGTAGAGGAGAGAGAGGGTCTCGATCATCAGTCAGATCACATATGTAGAGGAGAGAGAGAGAGTCTCGATCATCAGTCAGATCACATATGTAGAGGAGAGAGAGAGTCTCGATCATCAGTCAGACCACATATGTAGAGGAGAGAGAGAGGGTCTCGATCATCAGTCAGATCACATATGTAGAGGAGAGAGAGGGTCTCGATCATCAGTCAGATCACATATGTAGAGGAGAGAGAGAGAGTCTCGATCATCAGTCAGATCACATATGTAGAGGAGAGAGTGAGTCTCGATCATCAGTCAGATCACATATGTAGAGGAGAGAGAGGGTCTCGATCATCAGTCAGATCACATATGTAGAGGAGAGAGAGGGTCTCGATCATCAGTCAGATCACATATGTAGAGGAGAGAGAGAGTCTCGATCATCAGTCAGATCACATACGTAGAGGAGAGAGAGGGTCTCGATCATCAGTCAGATCACATATGTAGAGGAGAGAGAGGGTCTCGATCATCAGTCAGATCACATATGTAGAGGAAAGAGTGAGTCTCGATCATCAGTCAGATCACATATGTAGAGGAGAGAGAGGGTCTCGATCATCAGTCAGATCACATATGTAGAGGAGAGAGAGAGTCTCGATCATCAGTCAGATCACATATGTAGAGTAGAGAGAGAGTCTCGATCATCAGTCAGATCACATATGTAGAGGAGAGAGAGAGTCTCGATCATCAGTCAGATCACATATGTAGAGGAGAGAGAGGGTCTCGATCATCAGTCAGATCACATATGTAGAGGATAGAGTGAGTCTCGATCATCAGTCAGATCACATATGTAGAGGAGAGAGAGGGTCTCGATCATCAGTCAGATCACATATGTAGAGGAGAGAGAGAGTCTCGATCATCAGTCAGATCACATATGTAGAGGAGAGAGAGGGTCTCGATCATCAGTCAGATCACATATGTAGAGGAGAGAGAGAGTCTCGATCATCAGTCAGATCACATATGTAGAGGAGAGAGAGGGTCTCGATCATCAGTCAGATCACATATGTAGAGGAGAGAGAGGGTCTCGATCATCAGTCAGATCACATATGTAGAGGAGAGAGAGGGTCTCGATCATCAGTCAGATCACATATGTAGAGGAGAGAGAGAGAGTCTCGATCATCAGTCAGAGCACATATGTAGAGGAGCGAGAGAGTCTCGATCATCAGTCAGATCACATATGTAGAGGAGAGAGAGGGTCTCGATCATCAGTCAGATCACATATGTAGAGGAGAGAGAGAGTCTCGATCATCAGTCAGAACACATATGTAGAGGAGAGAGAGGGTCTCGATCATCAGTCAGATCACATATGTAGAGGAGAGAGAGAGTCTCGATCATCAGTCAGAGCACATATGTAGAGGAGCGAGAGAGTCTCGATCATCAGTCAGATCACATATGTAGAGGAGAGAGAGAGTCTCGATCATCAGTCAGATCACATATGTAGAGGAGAGAGAGAGTCTCGATCATCAGTCAGATCACATATGTAGAGGAGAGAGAGGGTCTCGATCATCAGTCAGATCACATATGTAGAGGAGAGAGAGGGTCTCGATCATCAGTCAGATCACATATGTAGAGGAAAGAGTGAGTCTCGATCATCAGTCAGATCACATATGTAGAGGAGAGAGAGGGTCTCGATCATCAGTCAGATCACATATGTAGAGGAGAGAGAGAGTCTCGATCATCAGTCAGATCACATATGTAGAGGAGAGAGAGGGTCTCGATCATCAGTCAGATCACATATGTAGAGGAGAGAGAGAGTCTCGATCATCAGTCAGATCACATATGTAGAGGAGAGAGAGGGTCTCGATCATCAGTCAGATCACATATGTAGAGGAGAGAGAGGGTCTCGATCATCAGTCAGATCACATATGTAGAGGAGAGAGAGGGTCTCGATCATCAGTCAGATCACATATGTAGAGGAGAGAGAGAGAGTCTCGATCATCAGTCAGAGCACATATGTAGAGGAGCGAGAGAGTCTCGATCATCAGTCAGATCACATATGTAGAGGAGAGAGAGGGTCTCGATCATCAGTCAGATCACATATGTAGAGGAGAGAGAGAGTCTCGATCATCAGTCAGAACACATATGTAGAGGAGAGAGAGGGTCTCGATCATCAGTCAGATCACATAGGTAGAGGAGAGAGAGGGTCTCGATCATCAGTCAGATCACATATGTAGAGGAGAGAGAGGGTCTCGATCATCAGTCAGATCACATATGTAGAGGAAAGAGTGAGTCTCGATCATCAGTCAGATCACATATGTAGAGGAGAGAGAGGGTCTCGATCATCAGTCAGATCACATATGTAGAGGAGAGAGAGAGTCTCGATCATCAGTCAGATCACATATGTAGAGTAAAGAGTGAGTCTCGATCATCAGTCAGATCACATATGTAGAGGAGAGAGAGAGTCTCGATCATCAGTCAGATCACATATGTAGAGGAGAGAGAGGGTCTCGATCATCAGTCAGATCACATATGTAGAGGAGAGAGAGGGTCTCGATCATCAGTCAGATCACATATGTAGAGGAGAGAGAGGGTCTCGATCATCAGTCAGATCACGTATGTAGAGGAGAGAGAGGGTCTCGATCATCAGTCAGATCACATATGTAGAAGAGAGAGAGAGTCTCGATCATCAGTCAGATCACATATGTAGAGGAGAGAGAGGGTCTCGATCATCAGTCAGATCACATATGTAGAGGAGAGAGAGGGTCTCGATCATCAGTCAGATCACATATGTAGAGGAAAGAGTGAGTCTCAATCATCAGTCAGATCACATATGTAGAGGAGAGAGAGGGTCTCGATCATCAGTCAGATCACATATGTAGAGGAGAGAGAGAGAGTCTCGATCATCAGTCAGATCACATATGTAGAGGAGAGAGAGAGTCTCGATCATCAGTCAGACCACATATGTAGAGGAGAGAGAGAGGGTCTCGATCATCAGTCAGATCACATATGTAGAGGAGAGAGAGGGTCTCGATCATCAGTCAGATCACATATGTAGAGGAGAGAGAGAGAGTCTCGATCATCAGTCAGATCACATATGTAGAGGAGAGAGTGAGTCTCGATCATCAGTCAGATCACATATGTAGAGGAGAGAGAGGGTCTCGATCATCAGTCAGATCACATATGTAGAGGAGAGAGAGGGTCTCGATCATCAGTCAGATCACATATGTAGAGGAGAGAGAGAGTCTCGATCATCAGTCAGATCACATACGTAGAGGAGAGAGAGGGTCTCGATCATCAGTCAGATCACATATGTAGAGGAGAGAGAGGGTCTCGATCATCAGTCAGATCACATATGTAGAGGAAAGAGTGAGTCTCGATCATCAGTCAGATCACATATGTAGAGGAGAGAGAGGGTCTCGATCATCAGTCAGATCACATATGTAGAGGAGAGAGAGAGTCTCGATCATCAGTCAGATCACATATGTAGAGTAGAGAGTGAGTCTCGATCATCAGTCAGATCACATATGTAGAGGAGAGAGAGAGTCTCGATCATCAGTCAGATCACATATGTAGAGGAGAGAGAGGGTCTCGATCATCAGTCAGATCACATATGTAGAGGAAAGAGTGAGTCTCGATCATCAGTCAGATCACATATGTAGAGGAGAGAGAGGGTCTCGATCATCAGTCAGATCACATATGTAGAGGAGAGAGAGAGTCTCGATCATCAGTCAGATCACATATGTAGAGGAGAGAGAGGGTCTCGATCATCAGTCAGATCACATATGTAGAGGAGAGAGAGAGTCTCGATCATCAGTCAGATCACATATGTAGAGGAGAGAGAGGGTCTCGATCATCAGTCAGATCACATATGTAGAGGAGAGAGAGGGTCTCGATCATCAGTCAGATCACATATGTAGAGGAGAGAGAGGGTCTCGATCATCAGTCAGATCACATATGTAGAGGAGAGAGAGAGAGTCTCGATCATCAGTCAGAGCACATATGTAGAGGAGCGAGAGAGTCTCGATCATCAGTCAGATCACATATGTAGAGGAGAGAGAGGGTCTCGATCATCAGTCAGATCACATATGTAGAGGAGAGAGAGAGTCTCGATCATCAGTCAGAACACATATGTAGAGGAGAGAGAGGGTCTCGATCATCAGTCAGATCACATATGTAGAGGAGAGAGAGAGTCTCGATCATCAGTCAGAGCACATATGTAGAGGAGCGAGAGAGTCTCGATCATCAGTCAGATCACATATGTAGAGGAGAGAGAGGGTCTCGATCATCAGTCAGATCACATATGTAGAGGAGAGAGAGAGTCTCGATCATCAGTCAGATCACATATGTAGAGGAGAGAGAGGGTCTCGATCATCAGTCAGATCACATATGTAGAGGAGAGAGAGGGTCTCGATCATCAGTCAGATCACATATGTAGAGGAAAGAGTGAGTCTCGATCATCAGTCAGATCACATATGTAGAGGAGAGAGAGGGTCTCGATCATCAGTCAGATCACATATGTAGAGGAGAGAGAGAGTCTCGATCATCAGTCAGATCACATATGTAGAGGAGAGAGAGGGTCTCGATCATCAGTCAGATCACATATGTAGAGGAGAGAGAGAGTCTCGATCATCAGTCAGATCACATATGTAGAGGAGAGAGAGGGTCTCGATCATCAGTCAGATCACATATGTAGAGGAGAGAGAGGGTCTCGATCATCAGTCAGATCACATATGTAGAGGAGAGAGAGGGTCTCGATCATCAGTCAGATCACATATGTAGAGGAGAGAGAGAGAGTCTCGATCATCAGTCAGAGCACATATGTAGAGGAGCGAGAGAGTCTCGATCATCAGTCAGATCACATATGTAGAGGAGCGAGAGAGTCTCGATCATCAGTCAGATCACATATGTAGAGGAGAGAGAGAGTCTCGATCATCAGTCAGAACACATATGTAGAGGAGAGAGAGGGTCTCGATCATCAGTCAGATCACATATGTAGAGGAGAGAGAGAGTCTCGATCATCAGTCAGAGCACATATGTAGAGGAGCGAGAGAGTCTCGATCATCAGTCAGATCACATATGTAGAGGAGAGAGAGGGTCTCGATCATCAGTCAGATCACATATGTAGAGGAGAGAGAGAGTCTCGATCATCAGTCAGATCACATATGTAGAGGAGAGAGAGGGTCTCGATCATCAGTCAGATCACATATGTAGAGGAGAGAGAGGGTCTCGATCATCAGTCAGATCACATATGTAGAGGAAAGAGTGAGTCTCGATCATCAGTCAGATCACATATGTAGAGGAGAGAGAGGGTCTCGATCATCAGTCAGATCACATATGTAGAGGAGAGAGAGAGTCTCGATCATCAGTCAGATCACATATGTAGAGGAGAGAGAGAGTCTCGATCATCAGTCAGAGCACATATGTAGAGGAGCGAGAGAGTCTCGATCATCAGTCAGAGCACATATGTAGAGGAGAGAGAGGGTCTCGATCATCAGTCAGATCACATATGTAGAGGAGAGAGAGAGTCTCGATCATCAGTCAGATCACATATGTAGAGGAGAGAGAGAGTCTCGATCATCAGTCAGATCACATATGTAGAGGAGAGAGAGGGTCTCGATCATCAGTCAGATCACATATGTAGAGGAGAGAGAGAGTCTCGATCATCAGTCAGATCACATACGTAGAGGAGAGAGAGAGTCTCGATCATCAGTCAGATCACATATGTAGAGGAGAGAGAGAGTCTCGATCATCAGTCAGATCACATACGTAGAGGAGAGAGAGGGTCTCGATCATCAGTCAGATCACATATGTAGAGGAGAGAGAGAGAGTCTCGATCATCAGTCAGATCACATATGTAGTGGAGAGAGAGGGTCTCGATCATCAGTCAGATCACATATGTAGAGGAGAGAGAGAGAGTCTCGATCATCAGTCAGATCACATATGTAGTGGAGAGAGAGAGTCTCGATCATCAGTCAGATCACATATGTAGAGGAGAGAGAGAGTCTCGATCATCAGTCAGATCACATACGTAGAGGAGAGAGAGGGTCTCGATCATCAGTCAGATCACATATGTAGAGGAGAGAGAGAGAGTCTCGATCATCAGTCAGATCACATATGTAGTGGAGAGAGAGAGTCTCGATCATCAGTCAGATCACATATGTAGAGGAGCGAGAGAGTCTCGATCATCAGTCAGATCACATATGTAGAGGAGAGAGAGAGTCTCGATCATCAGTCAGATCACATACCATATTTTTCGTTTTATAAGACGCACATAGGTTTTAGAGGAGGAAAACAAGAAAAAATATATTCTGAACCAAATGGTGTACTAAAATATTTACCAGTGCCCATGGAATGCAGCCTTACCAGTGCCAATTAAATCCAGCCTTACCAGTGCCCACGAAATGCAGCCTGACCTGTACCAATGAAATGCAGCCTTACCAGTGCCCATGAAATGCAGCCTGACCTGTGCCCATGAAATGCAGCCTGACCTGTACTAATGAAATACAGCCTTACAGGTGCCCATGAAATGCAGCCTGACCTGTGCCCATGAAATGCAGCCTGACCTGTGCCAATGAAATGCAGCCTTACCAGTGCCCATGAAATGCAGCCTGACCTGTACCAATGAAATGCAGCCTTACCAGTGCCAATGAAATGCAGCCTTACCAGTGCCCATGAAATGCAGCCTTACCAGTGCCAAATAAATGCAGCCTTACCAGTGACCATGAAATGCAGCCTTACCTGTGCCAATGAAATGCAGCCTTAGCAGTGCCAATGACTCCTGGTCCCTGGCCCTGTTGTGGCTTGCTGGTCTGACTCCTCTCCTCTTCCGCCCGTTGCGGGTGGGCACTGATTACCGAGGGACTGGAAGGGACTTGGACTTGGAGTGAGGCAGCGACCAATGCGGGTACACTATAGGTTTGCAGCAGCAGGTGAGCAGGCCCAGTGTGCGGAGCAACACGTAATGACGTTGTGTGGGCGTGCCACCCTGCACTGCGCCCGCTCACCTGCTGCAAAGCTTCCTGGGCTTCTACTACCCGGGCCAGACCCCCTTCCCTCGCTATATGATCATCATGCGTGCTTCAGGGGTATGTAACATGGCGGCAACTGTGACCGGGGGGGGGGGGGGGGGGGGGCCTGGTCATTATTCGCTCTGTAAGACGCAGAGACATTTTCCCCTCATCTTTTGGGGGGGGGGGTGTCTTATGGAGCAAAAAATACGGTAGGTAAAGGAAAGAGAGTATTGATCACCGGTCAGATCACATATATAAAGGAGAGAGAATATTGATCATCAGTCAGATCACATATATATAAAGGAGAGAGTATTGATCACCGGTCAGATCACATATATATATATATAAAGGAGAGAGTATTGATCATCGGTCAGATCACATATATATATAAAGGAGAGAGTATTGATCACCGGTCAGATCACATATATATGAAGGAGAGAGAGAGTATTGATCACCGGTCAGATCACATATATATATAAAGGAGAGAGTATTGATCATCGGTCAGATCACATATATAAAGGAGAGAGAGTATTGATCACATATATACAAAAAGGAGAGTATTGATCACCGGTCAGATCACATATATATATAAAGGAGAGAGAGAGAGTATTGATCATCAGTCAGATCACATATATATAAAAGAGAGAGTATTGATCATCAGTCAGATCACATATATATAAAAGAGAGAGTATTGATCACCGGTCAGATCACATATATATAAAGGCCTGTGCAATGCTTAGACCAGTTGGGGGCTTCAGGACCTTGGACAGGACTTACAATTCTGAGAAAACAAAACCTTTTATATATACAGTAAGTAGCGGCAATCTCCGATTATTAGAGTTTTTTATCTGACAACTCCGATTTGCAAATGTTGAATCTGTAGACAAGTTCTTATGCTGTCTGGGGTAATACACATGATATCAGAAAACCGAAAAACTGAAGATCTGTTTTCCTTCTGTCTGCAGGTTCTTTACCCAAATGGGTAGTGAATAAATCGTCACAGTTTTTGGCTCCAAAGGTAAGTGAGTGTGATTTTTGGCAAAGACCCACTTCAGGAAAATTCAACTAAAATGTCCCCTTGTACCCCTAGCTGCAATAATCTCGCAAACTGCCCCTTGGCGGTAGTTCTGTTTTGCCTCTAGATGTCCTCATTCTTCTGGGCTGAATGACACCCACCATCATTCAAGTCTGTAGACTAAGGACATCAAGTGAGTGCAGAGCTTCATGAATCTGCCCACTAAAGAGGTGTCACTAAGTCGCCCTTCACTCACAGTGTAATGATGCAGACAGTGACATTGATGTCATCATGGCAGCGCATCTCTGTACATCACTGGGCATTGCTCACCTCTGGAGGAGAAGATATGGGAGAGACCCAGAGCATCATGTAACAGCGGCACGCTGAGGGCCTTCCGGGGGGGGGGGGAGGGGGCACCACTGCATGAGGAATGCTCTGCAGACTTCTATGTAAAAAAGTAGTAAATGTATATTGGTCATAAGATAGTTATTAAAGTGGTTGTAAACCCATACACATCACTTTTACCTATAATAAGGCTTACCTGTAGGTACTGGTAATATCTCCTAAACCTGCATGGTTTAGGAGATATTTACCATATACGCTAGCACCAACGGCATCGAAGAAAGGGCACGATCGTACCGTTTCTAAAGGGCCCGTGCCGTGACCGTCAGCTCCCGCGACTCCGGCCAGTCACAGAGCCGGAGTCCACGGACCCGGAAGGAAAAGGGGTGAAGATGGACACGGCCACCAGAGGGGACCTCAGGGACATCGTGGGCTTCATTTGCAGGTAAGTGCAACATAATGGGCAAGTATACGATGCATACTAGCCCATTATGCTTTTACTTTGCAGGGGAAAAAAGAGGAGGTAAAACCCATCAGGGTTTACTTCCTTTTTAACCTCTTGCTGCCCAGGAAATGTATATGTCCAGCAACAAAGAGGGTGTGCTTTAATGCCAACATGCCTCAGATATGGGTCCACGGACAGCCAAGGTTTCTGTGCTGAGAGACTGCATGTTCCCATCACAGTGACTGAGCTGTCATATACAACTTCCAGTCTCTGGCAATGATCGGAAAACAGTGGGTCAGTCATGTGATCATTGTCAGGGCCCTCTTAATTAGACATGTGCACTGACAAAAAATTTGTTCATTTTAGTTTCATTATTTTTTTTGCTTTTTTCAAAAAATTCGGAATTCGGAAATTTCGGGAATTTTCACATTTCGAATTGTCGAATTTCCGAATTTCCAAATCTTCGGATTTACGAATTTCGAATTTTCGGATTTCCGAATTTTCAGATTTCCGAATTTCGGATTTCCGAAATTCTGAATTTCCGAATTTTGGATTTTCGGTTTTTCGGAGTTCCGAATTTTCAGACTTTCGGAACTCCGAATTTTCGGAATTCGGGAATTCAAAGATTTGAAAATCCCAAAATTTGAAAATCTGAAAAAAAGAAAGAAAATCAGTTTAATTAATAACTAACTATTAAATTAACGAGTACGAATTTATCTGAAGTTTCGAATTATCTGAAATAACGAATGCCGCATCTAAACAAATGGAACGGAACAAATTAATAATAAATAATTAATAATAAATAATAATAGTAAAAAGGTTTTATTATTATTATTGTTATTTATTATTATTAGATCGTTACGTTCCATTTGGTTAGATGTGGCATTCGTTATTTCAGCTAATTCGTAACTTCGGATAAATTCGTACTCGTTACGCTCACTAACAGACAAATTTGAAAGGGAATTCCAATACCTATAATTTAATAGTTAGTTATTATTTAGAATTAAACAGATCTTCTTTCTTTTTTTTTCGAATTTTCACATTTTTGAATTTCGGAATTCCGATAAATCCGAAAATTCGAAATTCGGAAATTCGGAAATCCGAAAATTCGAAATTCGGAAATTTGAAAATTCTGAATTTCGGACATTTTGAAATTCGGAAATTCGGAAATTTCGGAAATTGAAAGATTCGGAAATTCGGAATTAACGAATTTTTTAAAATTCGTTAAAAAACGAATTCGGAACTAAACTAATTGCACATGTCTAACCCATACACACTACTTTTATCTACAGGTAAGCCTATAATAAGGCTTACCTGTAGGTACTGGAAATATCTCCTAAACCTGCATGGTTTAGGAGATATTTACCAAACTTGCTAGCACCAACGTCATCGGCTCATGACCACTGAAGAAAGGGCACGATCGTGCCTTTTCTAAAGGGCCCGTGCCGTGACCGTTAGCTCCCGCGACTCTGTACAGTCACAGAGCCGGAGTCCGCGGACCCGGAAGGAAGAGGGGTGAAGATGGACGCAGCCACCAGCGGGGACCTCAGGGACATCGTGGGCTTCATTTGCAGGTAAGTGCAACATAATGGGCTAGTATACGATGCATACTACCCCATTATGCTTTTACTTTGCAGGGGAAAAAAGGAGGAGGTAAAACCCATCAGGGTTTACTTCCTTTTTAACCTCTTGCTGCCCAGGAAATGTATATGTGCAGCAGCAGAATTTTTTAAAATTTGGAAATTCTAAATTTCGGAAATTCTAAATTTCGGAAATTCGGAAATGTAAAAAAGTTACAATTCGGAAATTCGAAAATTCAGAAATTTGAAAACCTCGAAAATTCGGAAATTTTAAAATTCGGAAATTCAGAAATTTGACAATTTGGAAATTTGAAATTCGGAAATTTGCAAAATTCGGAAATTTGCAAAAATCGGAAATTTGCAAAATTCGGAAATTTGCAAAATTCGGAAATCCGAAAATTCCACAATTCGGAAACTCAGAAATCCCAATTTTTGAATTTTCGAATTCCGAATTTCTGAATTTTCGAATTTCCCAGAAAAACTAAAAAACGAATGAAACTAAAACAAACACATTTTATGTCAGTGCACATGTCTACAGCCAAGGTTTCTGTGCTGAGAGTGCCCCACACTGCATGTTCCCATCACAGTGACTGAGCTGTCATATACAACTTCCAGTCTCTGGCAATGATTGGGAGCCAGTGGGACTGGCCGTCAGTCATGTGATCATTGTCAGGGCCCTCTTTAATGCAATGGCACCCCTGGGCACTGTCCATGGGCCCCAGGGGCATGGGGGCCCCATGATAATCTTGCATTACATCATACTTGCCAACTGTGTCAGATTTGGCGGGACAGTCACGCTTTTTACTAGGCTATCCCAGGATGACCGCGTCCCCGGCAGCGTCCCGTATTCTGAGCTATGGGGACAGCAGCAGCCCCTCACTGGGCTAAATCTACTACCAGAATGACATCATGACTAAACGCACCTAAACTCCTGTGCAATACGTTTTTTTTTATAAGCAGCTTTTCTCCTGCCAAGAGTTCTCGAGTTCAGAGTAGAAAAGTCAACGGCATGAGCCCTAAAGGTTATTTGCTGTTGCCCATCTATGGGGGAGCCATACGGATTAAAGCAGGGGTCTTCAAACTACGGCCCTCCAGTTGTTCAGGAACTACAATTCCCATCATGCCTAGTCATGTCTGTGAATGTCAGAGTTTTACAATGCCTCATGGGATGTGTAGTTCTGCAACAGCTGGAGGGCCGTAGTTTGAGGATCCCTGGATTAAAGGAACCATACTAATTCCATAAAGAAGAGGTTGGGTGTCCCTCTTAAAAACCTTTCGATGCTTTTCATCTCCACAGGCCATGAAGAAGATGTTTAAAGCCTGCTTGAAGTACCCAGACTGGAAAAAGAAACACAACCCCCAGCACAAGCCCTGGCTGTTCCCAGAGCAGAGCACCCTGCCCACCATCAGTCTGTCCGAGGTGTCCGTTCAGCACGCCGATTCGCTAGAAAATATCGACGAGAGCGGCGTAGCAGAGACCAAGGATGACCGAGGAGATGCCAGCGATGAAGACAGTGTCAACTGAGAGGCACAGAACCTTTGCCAGACCCTTGGTGGCATTTTTTTGAGGACCAAAAAAAAAACAGTGTCTTCGCCCTACGATGTAGGGTTAGGCGGAGAAAGACACTGAGGATGGGTGGGGGTGGGAAGGGTAAAAATTTTATTTGGGAAGAAGGTGATTTTTTTTTTTTTTTTACACAAATCTAAAGGGTTCTGGCATTTGTTTTGCTCCTTTTCAGTGAACTGTTTAATGACCGAGAACTGTTGCATATAGATTTGGTGATAATGGCCTTCACTAGAGACTGAGCGTCAACTCTTAGGCATCACCCCCATGACAAATAGCGCTCCATGAGATTGTAATTTAAGTCTATTTTGCTGTCTAAACTTTTTGAAAATGTCTTGCACTGCCCAAAGTGGATAATATTTTTAGTGGTGACTTTATGTGACGCTAATTGTTTTAATGAGGGAACGCGAGATAGGAGCGGTGAGAGTGGCTCGGTGACGGACTGGACGCCTGAGAGACATCGGAAGTGACAAAGCCAGGTGACATCTTCAGATCTGTTCACCATAGAGATATTAAAAGATTTTACGACTCATTTCTGCGTGTTGTATTTTTATTTTTTTCATGTTTTACATTCTTTACTGTTTACCATACCGCTATATAATGTAGCGCCCCCCCTGGATCTACTGGGAGCAGAAGGGTACCTCCAGAGGCAGGGAGCGAGCTTACATTCACCCCAGGGCTGAATCCATGGCTGTAATGGGGAGTTAGAACAGAATTTAGGCGCCAGTCACTTTAGGTTGTAGGAAAGAGGGTTACGGGAGGTTTCCGATTCACTTACAGACTCCTTGAATCCAAAGGACGACCCCCCCCCCCCCCCCGGGTCTACTGGGAGAAGAAAGGTACCTGCAGATACAGGGAGCGAGCTTACATTCACCCCAGGGCTGAATCCATGGCTGTAATGGGGAGTTAGAACAGAATTTAGGCGCCAGTCACTTTAGGTTGTAGGAAAGAGGGTTAGGGGAGGTTTCCGATTCACTTACAGACTCCTTGAATCCAAAGGACGAAACAGCTTTCTTTAGAAGATCTTGGGTACATGCATAGGTCTCTCACACAGACCTAGCAACCGGTAGAATGTCTGGATAAGTCTCTCTCACAAACTTAGCAGCCAGGAGCTAGTTGCCTTGATTAGATTGTAAAACCGATATATAATATAGCGCCCCCCCCCCCTGGATCTACTGGGAGCAGAAAGGTACCTGCAGATACAGGGAGCGAGCTTACATTCACCCCAGGGCTGAATCCATGGCTATAATGGGGAGTTAGAACAGAATTTAGGCGCCAGTCACTTTAGGTTGTAGGAAAGAGGGTTACGGGAGGTTTCTGATTCACTTACAGACTCCTTGAATCCAAAGGACGACCCCCCCCCCCCTGGGTCTACTGGGAGCAGAAAGGTACCTGCAGATACAGGGAGCGAGCTTACATTCACCCCAGGGCTGAATCCATGGCTGTAATGGGGAGTTAGAACAGAATTTAGGTGCCAGTCACTTTAGGTTGTAGGAAAGAGGGTTACGGGAGGTTTCCGATTCACTTACAGACTCCTTGAATCCAAAGGACGACCCCCCCCCCCCCCCTGGGTCTACTGGGAGCAGAAAGATACCTGCAGATACAGGGAGCGAGCTTCCATTCACCCCAGGGCTGAATCCATGGCTGTAATGGGGAGTTAGGACAGAATTTAGGCGCCAGTCACTTTAGGTTGTAGGAAAGAGGGTTAGGGGAGGTTTCCGATTCACTTACAGACTCCTTGAATCCAAAGGACGAAACAGCTTTCTTTATAAGATCTTGGGTACATGCATAGGTCTCTCACACAGACCTAGCAACCGGTAGAATGTCTGGATAAGTCTCTCTCACAAACTTAGCAGCCAGGAGCTAGTTGCCTTGATTAGATTGTAAAACCGATATATAATGTAGCGCCCCCCCCCCCTGGGTCTACTGGGAGCAGAAAGGTACCTCCAGAGGCAGGGAGCGAGCTTACATTCACCCCAGGGCTGAATCCATGGCTATAATGGAGAGTTAGAACAGAATATAGGCGCCAGTCACTTTAGGTCGTAGGAAAGAGGGTTAGGGGAGGTTTCCGATTCACTTACAGACTCCTTGAATCCAAAGGACAAAACAGCTTTCTTTAGAAGATCTTGGGTACCTGCATAGGTCTCTCACACAGACCTAGCAACCGGTAGAATGTCTGGATAAGTCTCTCTCACAAACTTAGCAGCCAGGAGCTAGTTGCCTTGATTAGATTGTAAAACCGATATATAATATAGCGCCCCCCCCCCCCCTGGATCTACTGGGAGCAGAAAGGTACCTGCAGATACAGGGAGCGAGCTTACATTCACCCCAGTGCTGAATCCATGGCTATAATGGGGAGTTAGAACAGAATTTAGGCGCCAGTCACTTTAGGTTGTAGGAAAGAGGGTTACGGGAGGTTTCCGATTCACTTACAGACTCCTTGAATCCAAAGGACGACCCCCCCCCCCCCCGGGTCTACTGGGAGAAGAAAGGTACCTGCAGATACAGGGAGCGAGCTTACATTCACCCCAGGGCTGAATCCATGGCTGTAATGGGGAGTTAGAACAGAATTTAGGCGCCAGTCACTTTAGGTTGTAGGAAAGAGGGTTAGGGGAGGTTTCCGATTCACTTACAGACTCCTTGAATCCAAAGGACGAAACAGCTTTCTTTAGAAGATCTTGGGTACATGCATAGGTCTCTCACACAGACCTAGCAACCGGTAGAATGTCTGGATAAGTCTCTCTCACAAACTTAGCAGCCAGGAGCTAGTTGCCTTGATTAGATTGTAAAACCGATATATAATATAGCGCCCCCCCTCCCCTGGATCTACTGGGAGCAGAAAGGTACCTGCAGATACAGGGAGCGAGCTTACATTCACCCCAGGGCTGAATCCATGGCTATAATGGGGAGTTAGAACAGAATTTAGGCGCCAGTCACTTTAGGTTGTAGGAAAGAGGGTTACGGGAGGTTTCCGTTTCACTTACAGACTCCTTGAATCCAAAGGACGACCCCCCCCCCCCCCTGGGTCTACTGGGAGCAGAAAGGTACCTGCAGATACAGGGAGCGAGCTTACATTCACCCCAGGGCTGAATCCATGGCTGTAATGGGGAGTTAGAACAGAATTTAGGTGCCAGTCACTTTAGGTTGTAGGAAAGAGGGTTACGGGAGGTTTCCGATTCACTTACAGACTCCTTGAATCCAAAGGACGACCCCCCCCCCCTGGGTCTACGGGGAGCAGAAAGATACCTGCAGATACAGGGAGCGAGCGTCCATTCACCCCAGGGCTGAATCCATGGCTGTAATGGGGAGTTAGGACAGAATTTAGGCGCCAGTCACTTTAGGTTGTAGGAAAGAGGGTTAGGGGAGGTTTCCGATTCACTTACAGACTCCTTGAATCCAAAGGACGAAACAGCTTTCTTTAGAAGATCTTGGGTACATGCATAGGTCTCTCACACAGACCTAGCAACCGGTAGAATGTCTGGATAAGTCTCTCTCACAAACTTAGCAGCCAGGAGCTAGTTGCCTTGATTAGATTGTAAAACTGATATATAATGTAGCGCCCCCCCCCCCCCCTGGGTCTACTGGGAGCAGAAAGGTACCTCCAGAGGCAGGGAGCGAGCTTACATTCACCCCAGGGCTGAATCCATGGCTATAATGGAGAGTTAGAACAGAATATAGGCGCCAGTCACTTTAGGTCGTAGGAAAGAGGGTTAGGGGAGGTTTCCGATTCACTTACAGACTCCTTGAATCCAAAGGACAAAACAGCTTTCTTTAGAAGATCTTGGGTACCTGCATAGGTCTCTCACACAGACCTAGCAACCGGTAGAATGTCTGGATAAGTCTCTCTCACAAACTTAGCAGCCAGGAGCTAGTTGCCTTGATTAGATTGTAAAACCGATATATAATATAGCGCGCCCCCCCCCCCCCCTGGATCTACTGGGAGCAGAAAGGTACCTGCAGAGACAGGGAGCGAGCTTACATTCACCCCAGGGCTGAATCCATGGCTATAATGGGGAGTTAGAACAGAATTTAGGCGCCAGTCACTTTAGGTTGTAGGAAAGAGGGTTACGGGAGGTTTCCGATTCACTTACAGACTCCTTGAATCCAAAGGACGACCCCCCCCCCCTGGGTCTACTGGGAGCAGAAAGGTACCTGCAGATACAGGGAGCGAGCTTACATTCACCCCAGGGCTGAATCCATGGCTGTAATGGGGAGTTAGAACAGAATTTAGGTGCCAGTCACTTTAGGTTGTAGGAAAGAGGGTTACGGGAGGTTTCCGATTCACTTACAGACTCCTTGAATCCAAAGGACGACCCGCCCCCCCCCCCTGGGTCTACTGGGAGCAGAAAGATACCTGCAGATACAGGGAGCGAGCTTCCATTCACCCCAGGGCTGAATCCATGGCTGTAATGGGGAGTTAGGACAGAATTTAGGCGCCAGTCACTTTAGGTTGTAGGAAAGAGGGTTAGGGGAGGTTTCCGATTCACTTACAGACTCCTTGAATCCAAAGGACGAAACAGCTTTCTTTAGAAGATCTTGGGTACCTGCATAGGTCTCTCACACAGACCTAGCAACCGGTAGAATGTCTGGATAAGTCTCTCTCACAAACTTAGCAGCCAGGAGCTAGTTGCCTTGATTAGATTGTAAAACCGATATATAATATAGCGCCCCCCCCCCCCCTGGGTCTACAGGGAGCAGAAAGGTACCTCCAGAGGCAGGGAGCGAGCTTACATTCACCCCAGGGCTGAATCCATGGCTGTAATGGAGAGTTAGAACAGAATTTAGGCGCCAGTCACTTTAGGTCGTAGGAAAGAGGGTTAGGGGAGGTTTCCGATTCACTTACAGACTCCTTGAATCCAAAGGACAAAACAGCTTTCTTTAGAAGATCTTGGGTACCTGCATAGGTCTCTCTCACAGACCTAGCAACCGGTAGAATGTCTGGATAAGTCTCTCTCACAAACTTAGCAGCCAGGAGCTAGTTGCCTTGATTAGATTGTAGAACAGCTTGACAGTACCAGAACCTTTAAGCCGAACCCGGCAATACTGTAAGGGTAGTTTAGATCTAGGTACGTCCTCCAAACCAGTCACCAGGACCTCATGAGGGACCAGCCTTCATCCTGGCTCTCTCCAGCAAGGGTCCTCCCCTGGATCTCCTCAGCTTGGCTCGGCTTCTTCCACACAGGCGAGACAGCCTAAGGACCACCTGAGGATTAGTAGGCCCTAGACAGGCTTCTGGGCCTACTGCAGAACTTGCAGCAGCACATCCTCAGGCCAGGAGGGCCCAATGGTAACAAATGACTAAGAGCACATGGCAGTGGCGGCTGGTGCTCCAAATTTTTGGGGGGCGCAAACTAACTGAAAAATTCAGAAAAAAACCCCATCAATTGCAGCCTCACTGTGTCATCAAACGCAGCCACTGTGCCCATCAAACCCTGCCACTGTGCCCCAAATGCTGCCACTGTTCCCATCGAACGCTGCCACTGTGCCCCAAAAAATCTGCCACTGTGCCCCAAATGTTGCCACTGCGCCCCAAGTGCTGCCACTGTACCCCAAATGTTGCCACTGTGCCCCAAGTGCTGCCACTGTACCCCAAATTTTGCCACTGTGCCCCAAGTGCTACCACTGTGCCCCAAATGCTGCCACTGTGCCCCCCGCCTGCCATCTGCCCGGCACTTACCTTGTCACGGGTGGGCAGTGGCCCTTTGCTTGCTTTTATCTGGCCCTTGGCCTTGAGGCACAATTTTTATCCACTGATACCAACAATGAGACATAATTCCCCCCAGTGACACCAAAAAAAAGGCCCAATTCTTCCAAATGACACCAAAGATGGGGCACAATTCCTCCCAATGACACCAAAGATGGTGCACAATTCCTCCCAATGACACCAACAATGGAGCCCAATGACACCCACGGTGGAGCACAATTCCTCCCAATGACACCAACAATGGGACATAGTTCCTCCCAATGACATCAACAATGGGGCACAATTCCTCCCAATTACACCAACAATGGGGCCCAATGACACCCACGATGGGGCACAATTCCTCCCAATGACACTAACAATGGGGCACAGTTCCTTCCAATGACACCAACAATGGGGCACAATTCCTCCCAATGACAGCAACAAAGGGGCCCCAATGACACCCCCGATGGGGCACAATTCCTCCCAATGACACCAACAATGGAGCCCAATGACACCCACGATGGGGCACAATTCCTCCCAATGACACCAACAATGGGACACAGTTCCTCCCAATGACATCCACAATGGGGCACAATTCCTCCCAATGACACCAACAAAGGGGCCCCAATGACACCCCGATGGGGCACAATTCCTCCCAATGACACCAACAATTCCTCCCAATGACACTTACGATGGAGCACAATTCCTCCCAATGACACCAACAATGGGAAACAGTTCCTCCCAATGACATCAACAATGGGGCACAATTCCTCCCAATTACACCAACAATGGGGCCCCAATGACACCCATGATGGGGCACAATTCCTCCTAATGACACCAACAATGGGGCACAATTCCTCCCAATGACACCAACAATGGAGCACAGTTTCTCCCAATGACACCAACAATAGGGCACAATTCCTACCCATGACACCAACAATGGGGCCCCAATGACACCCACGATGGGGCACAATTCCTCCCAATGACCCCTAAGAATGGGGCACAATTCCTGCCATGACAATGATGGGGCACTATTTCTCCGACTGACACCAAAGATGGAGCATTGGTTATTCCCACTGACGCCAGGACCTTTTCTACTCCCAATGGTCACAGTTCGGCCCGCCGGAAGTCTGCAGGACAGTAAACTGGCCCTTTGTTTAGAAAGTCTGGAGACCCCTGCTGTAGATGATCCAGGAGATAATGTGTGAGATGCCTCGTTTTTGTATATCCGTCCTTTTTCTGATGTCTGTGGTCAGCTTCACTTTGTATCATTGCCAGCAAGTAACCAGAGAACAGAGCTTCCCCGTCCTTCTCGTAATCTATTGGCTGGTAATGGTCAGGAGGAGATTCTTCTTCAGAGCTGGACCTTCCCTCTTTGTTCCCTGGGCTTCAGTTACATTGTGTCCTTACAATTTTGCCAGGAGCTCCTCATGGGCTGGTAGTTGAGTGCTGAGCCAATGATAGGCTCCTAGTACTAAGCTGTAGCCCCTCCTCTATTACTTTCTGCTTCTGCTACATTGTATCACCCCCCACAATGAATGAATGCTGGATACAAAGGGTTTACCCTTTTTACCCTGCATGCCATCAGGCCAGTGATAATCCATTAGTACAGTCAGCAATGGCAGAAGACCAGCCCACAGGGGCAGGGGCGGGCTGACCATTTGGGCCCCCGGGCACTGCCCGAGGGCCCCATGCCACTAAGGGGCCCTATAATCTCCGATTGCCCGGGGGCCCCATAATTAGACATGTGCAATTCGTTTCGTTTTAATTCGTTTTCCGTTCAAATTCGTTATATTCGTTCATTCGTTATCGTACGAATGAACGAATGATTCGCTAAAAATTCTAACAAATTATCGAAACGAACGAATATGAAAAACAACGAAAATACGAAATAATTAAATTAGAAACAACGAAACTACGAAAGAATGAAAATCCAAAAAAAAAACGAAAACAGGAACAACGAAAATCAAAATGAACGAAAAAATTTGTACATTCGTAACTTTTTTTTTTGTTGATTCGTAATTTTCCGTGTCTCTTACAATGGCGCTGCTTAACGTGCTTCGAATGGATTGAACGAAAAAATTCGTACATTCGTAACTTTTTTTTTTTTTTTGGATTCGTAATTTTCCGTGTCTCTTACAATGGCGCTGCTTAACGTGCTTTGAATGGATTGGACGAAAAAATTCGTACATTCGTAACTTTTTTTTTTTTTTTGGATTCGTAATTTTCCGTGTCTCTTACAATGGCGCTGCTTAACGTGCTTCGAATGGATTGAACGAAAAAATTCGTACATTCGTAACTTTTTTTTTTTTTTTTGGATTCGTAATTTTCCGTGTCTCTTACAATGGCGCTGCTTAACGTGCTTTGAATGGATTGGACGAAAAAATTCGTACATTCGTAACTTTTTTTTTTTTTTTTGTATTCGTAATTTTCCGTGTCTCTTACAATGGCGCTGCTTAACGTGCTTCAAATGGATTGGACGAAAAAATTTGTACATTCGTAACTTTTTTTTTTTTTTTTTGAATTCGTAATTTTCCGTGTCTCTTACAATGGCGCTGCTTAACGTGCTTTGAATGGATTGGACGAAAAAATTCGTACATTCGTAACTTTTTTTTTTTTTTGTATTCGTAATTTTCCGTGTCCCTTACAATGGCGCTGCTTAACGTGCTTCGAATGGATTGAACATAAAAATTCGTACATTCGTAACTTTTTTTTTTTGTTTGTTGATTCGTAATTTTCCGTGTCTCTTACAATGGCGCTGCTTAACGTGCTTCGAATGGATTGGACGAAAAAAATTCGTACATTCGTAACTTTTTTTTTTTTTTGTTGATTCGTAATTTTCCGTGTCTCTTACAATGGCGCTGCTTAACGTGCTTCGAATGGATTGAACGAAAAAATTCGTACATTCGTAACTTTTTTTTTTTTGTTGATTCGTAATTTTCCGTGTCTCTTACAATGTAATAATAGCATACACATTACATAAAATTATGAATTATGCTCCGATTACGAATCTACGAAAACAATGTTACGAAAGTAAATCAATCTTACGAAAGTACGAATGTAACTAAATCTACGAAAATACGAATGCGTCCGAATACAAAATATAACGAAAATACGAATTTCGAATAAAAACGAAAATTAGACTAACGAAAAAATGAATCAACGAAAAAAGAACTGTACGAAAATACGAACGAGTCCGAATACGAACACCGACGACTTACGAAATTACGAATCGTTACAAATCAACGGAAACGAACAGAAACTAAACAAATTTTTCTATTGTGCACATGTCTACCCATAATCTTCTCCTAATGCCCGGGGGCCCCATAATCTCCTATTGCCCGGGGGCCCCATGAGTTGTCGGTCCGCCCCTGCCCAGGGGGTTATATAGCTGGTCCTTTTAGAGACACCGCTTATAAAAACCCACAGCTCTGCCCATGGCCGGAAACCCCACCAGGTTGCTGAGAGTGCTTTCTCCTGATCTGCAATGTACAGTACATCTTCTTCAATGGCAGACTTGGTTGGCATCTGCCCCTGCTTGCCCTCTCACCCCCCCGTCCGAGAGGTTAAAATGAGTTCCACAAGCAAAATTGTCCTCGAGGGAAAATAACATTTCTTTTTTATCTAGAATTGCCGTCAGAAGCCGTTTTCATGACAACCCACCGACTGTATCCCTGAAAACCAGATCCATCAACAGGCCGGCGGGGCAGAGTACACAGGGCCACCACCAATGGCACCAATGGCATCAATGTACATGCAGCACAAAATATTATATATATACTTTTCCTGGCCTTCAGGGATGATAGACAATTTTTTGTTTTAAAAAGCAAAAAAATTATTGAGCAGATGGGCGGCGCTATCATGGAGGGGGGGGGGGGGGGGAGGGGATGTGCCAATGCAAATATTTTTTCAAAAATACAATTCAGCAGGGAGAACGTTTTTTTTTTTTTATGCAGTGTAAGGCAACTTTATACATACACAAAGTCTTCCCATAACAAATAATTCCCTCCCACCAAGCCCTGGCTTCCCTTGGCTATTACACCCGAGGGGGGGATGTTGGGATTAAAGGGAGGTTGGTGTTAGGATTACAGGAAGGGTTAGTATTAGAAGCTAGTGTTATTGCTGGGGTTACAGGTAAGGTTGGTGTTAGGGTTACAGGGAGGGTTGGTGTTGGGGTTACAGGGAAGGTTGGCGTTAGGGTTACAGGTAAGATTAGGGTTACGTTTACAGGAAGGGTTGGTGTTAGGGTTACAGGCAAGGTTAGGGTTAGGTTTACAGGAAGGGATGGTGTTAGGGTTACAGGTAAGGTTAGGGTTACAGGGAGGGTTGGTGTTAGGGTTACAGGTAAGGTTAGGGTTACAGGGAGGGTTGGTGTTAGGGTTACAGGGAAGGTTGGTGTTAGGTTTACAGGTTAGGGTTAGGGTTACAGGGAGGGTTGGTGTTGGGGTTACAGGTAAGATTAGGGTTACGTTTACAGGAAGGGTTGGTGTTAGGGTTACAGGCAAGGTTAGGGTTAGGTTTACAGGAAGGGATGGTGTTAGGGTTACAGGTAAGGTTAGGGTTAGGGTTACAGGGAAGGTTGGTGTTAGGGTTACAGGTAAGGTTAGGGTTACAGGGAGGGTTGGTGTTAGGGTTACAGGTAAGGGTTGGTGTTAGGGTTAGGGTTACAGGGAGGGTTGGTGTAGGGTTAGGGTTACAGGGAGGTTGGTGTTAGGGTTACAGGGGGGGTTAGGGTTACAGGTAGGTTGGTGTTGGGGTTACAGGGAGGGTTGGTGTTAGGGTACCGGAGGGGTTACAGGGTTACAGGGTTGGTGTTAGGGTTACAGGTAAGGTTAGGGTTACAGGGAGGGTTGGTGTTAGGGTTAGGGTGGTGTTAGGGTTACAGGGAGGGTTGGTTTGGGGTTACAGGTGTTAGGGTTGTTAGGGTTACAGGAAGGGTTGGTGTTAGGTTACAGGTTAAGGTTAGGGTTACAGGGAGGGTTGGTGTTAGGGTTACAGGTAGGGTTACAGGGTTAGGGTTACAGGTAAGGTTAGGGTTACAGGAAGGGTTGGTGTTAGGGTTACAGGTAAGGTTAGGGGCGGGTTGGTGCAAGGTTAGGGTTAGGTTTTACAGGTAAGGGTTGGTGTTAGGGGGTTAGGGTTACAGGAAGGGTTGGTGTTAGGGTTACAGGTAAGGTTAGTACAGGGAGGGTTGGTGTTAGGGTTACAGGTAAGGTTAGGGTTAGGGTTTACAGGAGGGATGGTGTTAGGGTTACAGGAAGGGTTGGTGTTAGGGTTACAGGAAGGGTTGGGGTGTTAGGGGTTACAGGTAAGGTTAGGGTTACAGGGAGGGTTGGTGTTAGGGTTACAGGTAAGGTTAGGGGGTTGGTGTTAGGGTTACAGGGTAGGGTTGGGTTAGGGTTACAGGAGGGTTGGTGTTAGGGTTACAGGTAAGGTTAGGGTTACAGGGAGGGTTGGTGGTTTAGGTAGGGTTACAGGGAGGTTGGGTTAGGGTTACAGGGGTTAGGGTTACAGGAAGGGTTGGTGTTAGGGTTACAGGTAAGGTTAGGGTTACAGGGAGGGTTGGTGTTAGGGTTGTGGGTAAGGTTAGGGTTACAGGGAGGGTTGGTGTTAGGGTTACAGGTAAGGTTAGGGTTACAGGGAGGGTTGGTGTTAGGGTTACAGGTAAGGTTAGGGTTACAGGGAGGGTTGGTGTTAGGGTTACAGGTAAGGTTAGGGTTACAGGGAGGGTTGGTGTTAGGGTTACAGGTAAGCTTAGGGTTACAGGGAGGGTTGGTGTTAGGGTTACAGGTAAGGTTAGGTTTACAGGGAGGGTTGGTGTTAGGGTTACAGGGAGGGTTGGTGTTAGGGTTACAGGTAAGGTTAGGGTTACAGGGAGGGTTGGTGTTAGGGTTACAGGTAAGGTTAGGGTAAGGTTTACAGGAAGGGATGATGTTAGGGTTACAGGAAGGGTTGGTGTTAGGGTTACAGGTAAGGTTAGTGTAACAGGGAGGGTTGGTGTTAGGGTTACAGGTAAGGTTAGGGTTAGGTTTACAGGAAGGGATAGTGTTAGGGTTACAGGAAGGGTTGGTGTTAGGGTTACAGGTAAGGTTAGGGTTACAGGGAGGGTTGGTGTTAGGGTTGTGGGTAAGGTTAGGGTTACAGGGAGGGTTGGTGTTAGGGTTACAGGTAAGGTTAGGGTTAGGGTTGGTGTTAGGGTTACAGGTAAGGTTAGGGTTACAGGGAGGGTTGGTGTTAGGGTTATAGGTAAGGTTAGGGTTACAGGAAGGGTTGGTGTTAGGGTTACAGGTAAGCTTAGGGTTACAGGGAGGGTTGGTGTTAGGGTTATAGGTAAGGTTAGGGTTACAGGTAGGGTTGGTGTTAGGGTTACAGGTAAGCTTAGGGTTACAGGGAGGGTTGGTGTTAGGGTTACAGGTAAGCTTAGGGTTACAGGGAGGGTTGGTGTTAGGGTTGTGGGTAAGGTTAGGGTTACAGGGAGGGTTGGTGTTGGGTTTAGAGGGAGGGTTAGTGTTGGGTTTAGAGGGAGGGTTAGTGTTGGGTTTAGGGGGAGGGTTAGTGTTGGGTTTAGAGGGAGGGTTGGTGTTGGGTTTAGAGGGAGGGTTGGTGTTGGGTTTGGGTTAGTGTTGGGTTTACAGGAAGGGGGCCCATAGGATACGATTTCTGTTTCCGCACAAGATATACCATCTCTGATCTCTTCACATTGAGAATACGTGTACTGTGGAGGTTTGGCACCCAGAATAAGAATCCTTTCTTGGCCCCCCCCGGTCACCCACGTCTGTACTGCACATTGCTGAGCTCCTGAAAATTCTTCTTCATAAATCTGCCTTCTCTACATCTCTGATAGGTGAGACAGCAGTCAGAACTTCTCCATCTTTCATTCCTGTCTGTGTCCCCAGTAGAGATTTCCTCTCACTTCCTGCCCCGGTGACACCAGCACAAGGCAGGCGAGAGTGCGAATGTCACATTCATGGAGATCAATAAAAACCTGACAGAGGTCTGTTGATAGAGGAAGCGCAATGCCACGAACATTTTTGGAGATTTTTTTTAATGCTTTCTTATTTTTTATTTTTTTTTACATATTTCTCTTTAAAATTTGATTGGCTTTTCCTTTTCAAGGAGAAATAAACGTGTAAAGTTCTGCTTTAAGTGGTAAATAATTCACCAGGCACTCTCCATCGAACGGATGAGGATGGCTGAGCATCTCCGGACCCCATCGAGCAGTCTGTACATCACAGCAGTGGACGGAACTCCTCCTGCCATCTCCTCTCTAATGACCTCCTCTGCCTCACTGCGGCGGAGTGCCGCCAACCTACTAACGCCAGGCTTTGATGTGCCGCTACAGTTGGCGTCATGCTGCGTAAAACAACCCATCGCGCTGCTCTTCTACAGAATGTCCCAGGCGCTGCCGTCCCCAGAACCCCTCAGGAGAAAGAAGTCTGCAGAGGCCCCCAGTGACTCCAACGGCTGGCCTTCACCACCTGCAACTGGATTCCCCCCTTATAAGGGATGAGTGGGGTGATTTTGGGGGCCATCAGAAAAATGTTACACAAAGGCGCTAAGGCACATTGGTCAAACACAAGGCCCTCGCAACCAGGTTTGCAACCTCTGGCTTGCATACTGTGCATAGCACACCCCTAAACCCTGCACTTTGTACGTAGCCCACTCCTGAGCCCTGCACTCTGTACATAGCACACTCCAGAACTCTGCACTCTGTACATAGCACACTCCAGAACTCTGCACTCTGTACATAGCACACTCCAGAACTCTGCACTCTGTACGTAGCCCACTCCAGAACTCTGCACTCTGTACATAGTACACTCCAGAACTCGGCACTCTGTACATAGCACACTCCAGAACTCGGGAAACTCTGTACATAGCACACTCCAGAACTCTGCACTCTGTACATAGCACACTCCAGAACTCTGCACTCTGTACATAGCACACTCCAGAACTCGGCACTCTGTACATAGAACACTCCAGAACTCTGCACTCTGTACATAGCACACTCCAGAACTCGGCACTCTGTACATAGCACACTCCAGAACTCTGCACTCTGTACATAGCACACTCCAGAACTCTACACTCTGTACATAACACACTCCAGAACTCTGCACTTTGTACATAGCACACTCCAGAACTCGGCACTCTGTACATAGCACACTCCAGAACTCGGCACTCTGTACATAGCACACTCCAGAACTCTGCACTCTGTACATAGCACACTCCAGAACTCTGTACATAGCACACTCCAGAACTCGGCACTCTGTACATAGCACACTTCAGAACTCTGCACTCTGTACATAACACACTCCAGAACTCTGCACTCTGTACATAGCACACTCCAGAACTCGGCACTCTGTACATAGCACACTCCACAACTCTGCACTCTGTACATAGCACACTCCACAACTCTGCACTCTGTACATAGCACACTCCTGAACTCGGCACTCTGTACATAGCACACTCCAGAACTCTGCACTCTGTACATAACACACTCCAGAACTCTGCACTCTGTACACAGCACACTCCTGAACTCTGCAATCTGTACATAGCACACTCCACAACTCGGCACTCTGTACATAGCACACTCCACAACTCGGCACTCTGTACATAGCACACTCCAGAACTCGGCACTCCGTACATAGCACACTCCAGAACTCTGCACTCCGTACATAGCACACTCCAGAACTCTGCACTCTGTACATAGCACACTCCAGAACTCTGCACTCTGTACATAGCGCACTCCAGAACTCTGCACTCTGTACATAACACACTCCAGAACTCTGTACATAGTACACTCCAGAACTCTGCACTCTGTGCATAGGGCAATAGGGCACCCCTGGAAGTGCACTCTCTACATAGCGCTCCTCTGAACTCTGCACTCTGTACGTAATGCAAGACAAAGAACAACTGGATAATGGGATTTTAAAGGCGCTGAACCCTCCTTAAGGAATAACATTTGACAAAGTGATATATAAAAATATATTTTATTATAAATGTAAATGTATATGTCTCCTAGCTGCTCTCTACCAGGCTCAACTGCTCCAGCCTCAACAGTCCCCCAATGGGGCCCCTTCCACCAATAGGCCCCAAAACAGTTGTGTGAACTGCCCTTACTATTGTTACACCATTAGGTCCAGACAGTGTCGTGATTTGGGGTCTCAGGCCTGGACTCGCACTCCCAGCGTGTCCTCGTGCAGCCTCAGCAGCAATGGAGGGGTCCTGAATGATGGCAGATTCTCCCATTTGGGGGTAACCCAGCCGTCTCTAATCAGACTCCTCCATGGGGCTCCTCCAGAACCCCAACAGAACTGCCTCACCCACCATCACTGACCTCATAACAAAATGGCCACTGCGAGGCTGTTTTCTATTTTATCCTTTTGTTTTCCTTTTTTTTTTTCTTATCCTTATTTGTGTTCTGACAGTTTTTATTTTTATTTCACTTTTTTTGTACTGTTTGCTTTTAAAAATAAAAAATAAATAAAACAATAATTAGACTAATGAGGAGGATGTTTTTTGGCACAAGAACAGATCCAGTATAGGAGGGGGGTGTAAAGAACAGGCTGAAATGGGCCGAATTATGTTGTTTTGGCCTAAAGATAACCGCCAGCGATGGACTAAAAAGGGACAGCGCTGGGATATAGAGAAGATAAGAGTACATATTGGCCATATATATATACGATACAACAAAAAAGTTGGGGCGTAAAATCTACATAAGAAACATAATGCATACATTTGCAAATCTCATAAATCCATATTTTATTCACAATATAAAATATAAAACATATCAAACTGACCATTTTAAGAAAAATAAATAAGGCCATTATGAAATTCATGGCAGCAACAGGTCTCAAAAAAGTTTGAGCAGGGCAGCAAAAAGCTGGTAAAATAAATGTTACTAACAAGGAAGAGCTGGAAGCAGATTTTGCAACTAATTAGGTTAATTGGCAACAGGCCAGTAACATGATTGGGTAAAAAAAAAATGATGATATCTACAGCTCTGACACTGAACCCTGCCTAAACATCAGGGTGCTACACTTGAAGTTCCTGACTCTTACCATCAGGAGTGGACCACTACATACAGCGGCCACATACACTTATTACAAAACCCATTCGGCAGGAACACCTGGTATCAGCAATCTTCCACATTATAAAGGACTCCACTTCATACGGACCTCAATACGTACCAATACCAGGTGTTCCTGCTGATTGGGTTTTGTAATAAGCATATGGTGACCTCTGTATTTAGTGGTCCACTCCTGTTGGTAAGAGTCAGTGTGTGCATTTCTGTCGGTGGATGTCAGGGCTGGGCTCAGCCCTTCCTTCTCTGAGCTGGCCGCTCAGCTGTTGGCTAACTTCCAGCTCCTATCTCTCCACAGTGACTCACCTGTTGATGATATCCTGCTCGTCAGTCCTGCCTACTTAAGCCGCCCTGTCCAGATCATCTCTGCCTTTGCCTTGGTCACATCTCTAGAGACGCTCTCCTGTGTTCCTGTTAAAGATTTGCTTGGCTGACATTCCTCCTGGCTCCAGATCCTGCTTGCTGTTCTACTACACTCATCTCTGGCTCCCTGACGTTTTGGCTTGTCTGACTATCCGTTCTGGTTCCTCAACTCTGGCTATGTTTTGACTATGTTTACTCTGTTTACCTTTTTTTTATATTATTATTAAACAAGTGTGATTTAACTGTACTTCTGCCTCAGTCTGATTCATGGTTTCTGACAGTACAGTACATAATATCATCAAAAGATTCAGAGAATCTGGACAAATCTCTGTGTGGAAGGGACAAGGCCCAAACTCAATATTGGATGCTGGTGATCTGTGAGCCCTCAGACGGCCCTGCAATAAAAACAAGACATGATTCTGTAATAGACATCATTGCATGGGCTCGGGAGTACTTCCAGAGAGACATGTGCACTGACAAAAAATTTGTTCATTTTCGTTTCATTCATTTTTTTGCTTTTTTCGGAAATTCGGGAAAATTCGGAAATTCTGAAATTTCAGGAATTTTCACATTCCTATTTTTCGGATTTCCGAATTCCGAATTTTCGGATTTCCCAATTCCGAATTTTCGGATTTCCAAATTCCGAATTTTCGGATTTCCGAAATCCAAATTTTCGGATTTCTGAATTTCCGAATTTTTGAATTTCCAAATTTCTGAATTTCCGAATTTTTGAATTTCCGAATTTTTGAATTTCCGAATTTCTAATTTTCGGATTTCCGAATTATCGAATTTTGGATTTTCGTTTTTTCGGAATTTCGGACTTTCGGAACTCTGAATTTCCGAATTTTCGGATTTTCGGAATTTGGGAATTCAAAGATTTGAAAATCCCAAAATTTGAAAATCTGTAAAAAAGAAAGAAAATCAGTTTAATTAATAACTAACTATTAATCTAACGAGTACGAATTTATCCGAAGTTACGAATTACCTGAAATAACGAATCTAAACAAATGGAACGGAACAAATTAATAATAAATAATTAATAATAAATAATTAATAATAATAAAAAGGTTTTATTATTATTATTGTTATTCATTATTATTAGATCGTTACGTTCCATTTGGTTAGATGCGGCATTCGTTATTTCAGATAATTCATAACTTTGGATAAATTTGTACTCGTTACGTTCACTAACAGACAAATTTGAAAGGGAATTCCAATACCTATAATTTAATAGTTAGTTATTATTTAGAATTAAACAGATTTTCTTTCTTTTTTTCTGATTTTCAAATTTTCAAATTTTTGAATTTACAAAAATCCGAAAATTCGGAAATCCGAAAATTCGAAATTCGGAAATTGTAATTTCGGAAATTCGGAAATTTGTAATTTCGGAAATTCGGAAATTTGTAATTTCGGAAATTCGGAAATTTGTAATTTCGGAAATTCGGAAATTTTCTAAAATATTAATAAATAGTTAGTTATTATTTAGAATTAAACAGATTTTCTTTCTTTTTTTCGAATTTTTGAAAATCCAAAAATCCGAAATTCGGAATTCGGAAATTCGGAATTCCGAAAATTCTGAAATCCGAAAATTCTGAAATCCGAAAATTCGAAATTCTGAAATTCAAAAATTCTGAAATCCGAAAATGTGAAATTCGAAATTCGGAAATTCGTAATTTCGTAATTCCGTAATTTCGGAAATTCGTAATTTCGGAAATTCGTAATTTCGGAAGTTTCGGACATTTCGGAAATTGAAAAATTCGGAATTCGGTATTAACGAATTTGTCAAAATTCGTTAAAAAACTAATTCGGAACTAAACGAATTGCACATGTCTACTTCCAGAAATCACTGTCTGAACACAAATTCGCCGTGCCATCCAAATATGTAAGGTACAATTCTATCATGCTAAGAAGAAGCCATATCTGAAGATGATCCAGAAACCCCGGCCGTCTTCTCTGGGCCAAAGCTAATTTAAAATTGTCTGTTGCAAAGCGGAAAAACGACTCTGCGGTCAGACAAGTTAAAATTAGACAACCGCGGGGCGCCACGTCCTCCAGATTAAAGAGGAGAGGAACTTTCCTGATTTTTAAAAAGCAAGCAGTACTTCAGTTAAGGGTCCCCGGGTGGTTTTGCTGCTTAAAGGGTTTTGGTTACTACTGCTCAGGAAGCCCATCTTCCCCATCTTCATAGGAGCCAATCAGAATGCTGTATTTTTTTATGACTGATACAGCACTAGAGGTATCCCACATGGGCCCCTTTCTGGACATAAAGGACAACTCTACCTTGACAATTGGTCTTTAACCACTTCAGCCCCGGACCAATTTGCAGCCAAAGGACCAGGCCCCTTTTTGCGATTCGGCACTGCGTCGATTTAACTGACAATTGCGCGGTGGTGCGACGTGGCTCCAAACAAAATTGGCGTCCTTTTTTTCCCACAAATAGAGCTTTCTTTTGGTGGTATTTGATCGCCCCTGCGGGTTTTATTTTTTGCGCTATAAACAAAAAAAAGAGCAACAACTTTGAAAAAAAAACGCATTATTTTTTACTTTTTGCTATAATAAATATCCCCAAAAATATATATACATTTTTTTTTCCTCAGTTTAGGCCGATACGTATTCTTCTACATATTTTCAGTAATATTGATTGGTGTGCGAAAAAGTTATAGTGTTTGCAAAATAGGGGATAGTTTTATGGCATTTTTATTAATATTTTTTTTTTTACTAGTAATGGCGGCGATCAGCGATTTTTATCGTGATTGCTACATTACGGCGGACACATCGGAAATTTTTTACACATTTTTGGGATCATTGTCATTTATACAGCAATCAGTGCTATACAAATGCACTGATTCCTGTGTAAATTACACTGGCAGTGAAGGGGTTAACCACTAGGTGGCAGTGTAGGGGTTAAGTGTGTCCTAGGGGCATGTTTCTAACTGTGGGGGGGCGCGGCTGTGTGTGACACATCACTAATCTCTGCTCCCAATCACAGGGAGCAGAGATCAGTGACACTGTCACTAGGCAGAACGGGGTGATGCTTGTTTACATTAGCATCTCCCCGTTCTTCCTCTCTGTGAGACGATCGGGGGTATCCCCGCGGCGATCGAGTCAGCGGGACCCGCGACCCGACTCGCGGAGCTTGCCGTGCGCGCCCACCGGCCGCCTCTTAAGGGGCAACGTACAGGTACGTGATTCTGCCTGTACGTGCCCTTCTGCCGCAGTATATCTGCGTGAGGCGGTCGGGAAGCGGGTTAAGGAGTATAGGGGGCGTGCATGCGCACTACGTCCCTAAGGAGCCGATGAGCGTGCCCGGGCGGCCGCAATGTCCGCCGGGCACATGCGATCGCTCCTGACAGAGCGAGAACGGGGATTTGTGTGTGTAAACACACAAATCCCCGTCCTGCCAGGGGAGAGGAGACAGATCGTGTGTTCCTAGCATATAGGAACAACGATTGGTCTCCTACCCAAGTCAGTCCCATCCCCCCACAGTTAGAACACACCTAGGGAACACATTTAAGCCTTTGATCGCCCCCTAGTGTTAACCCCTTCCCTGCCAGTGACATTTATACAGTAATCAGTGCATTTTTATAGCACTGCTCGCTGTATAAATGTCAATGGTCCAAAAAATGTGTCAAAAGTGTCCGATCTGTCCACCGCAATGTCGCAGTCCCGATAAAAAAATTTGCAGATTACTAGTAAAAAAAATGTATAAAAATAAGCTCTTTTCAATACCACGTCATTGATATTAATATAAAGCAGCTGTGCAAAGTAAAGGAAAACGTTAAAACATGGCCCTATATATATTTGGAATTGTTGGACCAGTTCTACGGACAGATTGTCATATCCACATCCCTAAGAAATCGATTAGCGAGAGCACCAATCTCCCATAAGGCGATGGGACTTTCATGGATATGTCATGTTCTCTGAGGTAAGCACATACACAGTGGGTAATAAAGTATAAATTTATCACAAAATATACAAAGCATAAAACTTTCCAGTAACAATAGGCCATATAGAGAATTGACCAAAAATGCTACTCGATCCATATAAAAGCTTGAAAGATGCTTGTGGGTGCAGTAAGCCGACGCGTTTCGCGGACTCCTTATCTGCTTCTACTGGGCAGCTCAAATCAATATTCGAGTTGCAAAAAAAATCATAAACATAACATTAGTATCAGTTGCAATTAGTTTGTTCATCAGATACATATGAAGCTTAATAACATTAATATAAGTGCTCACCAGATTCTATGGAATGGTACCAACTGTAGCATCAGAACAGAACGAGCGGTCCCTCACCCGGTAACTGAACGGTGATGTCAGAGTCACCGAAACTGGTCTGGTGGGCATCGGATCATATCCAAGGCAAGATGGTTATAAACCAATAGTTATCTACAGAACCAAACATATATATTCAGATGCAAAATCCTCATATATGTAGGAGCAGTGGCGTCGCTAGGGGGTGGCTTTTGGGGCTATAGCCCAGAGTCTCTGCAGGGGTTCCCAAGGGGAGGGGAGGCTCTCTGGGGACCCTGATTTTAAGGGGGAGGCTCTCTGGGGACCCCGATGCAAGGAGGAGGCTCTCTGGGGACCCCAATGCAAGGGGGAGGCTCTCTGGGGACCCCGATGCCAGGAGGAGGCTCTCTGGGGACCCCAATGCAAGGGGGAGGCTCTCTGGGGACCCCAATACAAGGGGGAGGCTCTCTGGGGACCCCGAAGCAAGGGGGAGGCTCTCTGGGGACCCCAAAGCAAGGGGGAGGCTCTCTGGGGACCCCAATGTAAGGGGGAGGCTCTCTGGGGACCCTGATGCAAGGGGGAGGCTCTCTGGGGACCCCGATGCAAGGGGGAGGCTCTCTGGGGCCCCCGATGCAAGGGGGAGGCTCTCTGGGGAATCTGATGTAAGGGGGGCTCTCTGGGGATATACACACGCACACACACACACATTACTGTATATACATGTCTATGCACGCCCAAGCGGATGACTTTCTTTACTACGCTGTTATGGGCTCCAGCCCCAGATCTTTTGTAAACCCAGCAACGCCCCTGTGTAGGAGCATAAAAATGGACTACATCTACACTAGATGCTAAGTGACAAGAAGGGGGGGAAAAGAGGGGGAAGAGAAAGTAGGAAAGCAAGAGGGGGAAAAGGAAGGGAGGGGGAGATAGACAGGGGGCGGGGCAATAAGCCAACCGGTGCTTATATTGATATATACAAAGCTGTATATCCCCATTAGATCTACCTAAGACTACCCTAATTAATGGCTAGGAGTAGCTACACACCGAATGCTCAGCCGCCCTCTAAAGTAAATCAAGAGCTGATATCCTAGATAACTAAGGGTCACCCCGGTCCATGGCTAGTTGGGTATAGTAGAGACAAAGTGCATGGTTGTGTGTAGAAAATGGAGATACAGATACCCCTCAGTCTCAGATCCGTGCCTCGCCGCCAACGTGGCATGCGTCCCACTGACTATCCCTGTTAAGAAGCAGATAAGGAGTCTGCGAAACGCGTCAGCTTACTGCACACAAAAGCATCTTTCAATCTTTTATATGGCTTGAGTATCATTTTTGGTCTATTCTCTATGTGGCCTATTGTTCCTGTCAAAGAAGTTTTATGCTTTGTATATTTTGTAATAAGTTTATATTTTATTATTACCCACTGTGTATGTGCTTACCTCAGAGACCGTGACATATCCGTGAAAGTCCCATCACCTTATGGGAGAGTGGTGCGCTCTCTAAGCTTGCTTAAAACATGGCCCGTTGGGGGTATTTGAGGACTGAGGTTGAGAACCACCGATGTGCAGGAACATCTTCTTCTTCAGATGACCTCTGGCAATGGTAAAGATGCTTGGCAATTCCAAAAATGATGACCTGCACTCACAGTATGTCCTCGGTCCTCTGTGTTGAATGACGCTGGGTGTTATTTAAACTAAAAAAGACTGAGGACACCTTGTGGTGGAGAAGATGTACTGCACCTGAGAGGAATAGAGTATTGCTACCAATTGTTTTTTGTTTTTAAAACAGCAAGGAGAAAACCTAAGAGGGAAGGAGAACAAGCCTAAATAAAGGCAACCATAACACCCAACCAACAATCATTATATATAACACCCAACCAACAGTCATTATACATAACACCCAACCAACAGTCATTATACATAACACCCAACCAACAGTCATTATATATAACACCCAACCAACAGTCATTATATATAACACCCAACCAACAGTCATTATATATAACACCTAACCAACAGTCATTATACATAACACCCAACCAACAGTCATTATATATAACACCCAACCAACAGTCATTATATATAACACCTAACCAACAGTCATTATATATAACACCCAACCAACAGTCATTATATATAACACCCAACCAACAGTCATTATATATAACACCTAACCAACAGTCATTATACATAACACCCAACCAACAGTCATTATATATAACACCCAACCAACAGTCATTATACATAACACCCAACCAACAGTCATTATATATAACAACCAACCAACTGTCGTTAAATATATCACACCAAACCAGCAGTCATTATATATAACACCCAACCAACAGTCATTATATATAACACCCAACCAACAGTCATTATATATAACACCCAACCAACAGTCATTATATATAACACCTAACCAACAGTCATTATACATAACACCCAACCAACAGTCATTATACATAACACCCAACCAACAGTCATTATATATAACACCCAACCAACAGTCATTATATATAACACCCAACCAACAGTCATTATATATAACACCCAACCAACAGTCATTATACATAACACCCAACTAACAGTCATTATATATAACACCCAACCAACAGTCATTATATATAACACCCAACCAACAGTCATTATATATAACACCCAACCAACTGTCGTTAAATATATCACACCAAACCAGCAGTCATTATATATAACACCCAACCAACAGTCATTATATATAACACCCAACCAACAGTCTTTATACATAACACCCAACCAAAAGTCATTATATATAACAGCCTACCAACAGTTGTTATAACACCCAACCAACAGTCATTATATATAACACCCAACCAACAGTCATTATATATAACACCCAACCAACAGTCTTTATACATAACACCCAACCAAAAGTCATTATATATAACAGCCTACCAACAGTTGTTATAACACCCAACCAACAGTCTTTATACATAACACCCAACCAACAGTCATTATATATAACACCCAACCAACAGTCATTATATATAACACCTAACCAACAGTCATTATATATAACACCCAAACAACAGTCATTATACATAACACCCAACCAACAGTCATTATATATAACACCCAACCAACAGTCATTATATATAACACCCAACCAACAGTCTTTATACATAACACCCAACCAACAGTCATTATACATAACACCCAACCAACAGTCATTATATATAACAACCAACCAACTGTCGTTAAATATATCACACCAAACCAGCAGTCATTATATATAACACCCAACCAACAGTCATTATATATAACACCCAACCAACAGTCATTATATATAACACCCAACCAACAGTCTTTATACATAACACCCAACCAAAAGTCATTATATATAACAACCTACCAACAGTCGTTATAACACCCAACCAACAGTCTTTATACATAACACCCAACCAACAGTCATTATATATAACACCCAACCAACAGTCATTATATATAACACCTAACCAACAGTCATTATATATAACACCCAAACAACAGTCATTATACATAACACCCAACCAACAGTCATTATATATAACACCCAGCCAACAGTCATTATATATAACACCCAACCAACAGTTTTTATACATAACACCCAACCAAAAGTCATTATATATAACACCCTAACCAACAGTCATTATATATAACACCCAACCAATAGTCTTTATACATAACACCCAACCAAAAATCATTATATATAACAACCTACCAACAGTCGTTATAACACCCAACCCAAAGTCATTATATATTACACCCAACCAACAGTCATTATATATAACACCCAACCAACAGTCATTATACATAACACCCAACCAACAGTCATTATATATAACACCCAACCAACAGTCTTTATACATAACACCCAACCAACAGTCTTTATACATAACACCCAACCAACAGTCTTTATACATAACACCCAACCAACAGTCTTTATACATAACACCCAACCAACAGTCTTTATATATAACACCCAACCAACAGTCTTTATATGTAACACCCAACCAACAGTCTTTATATGTAACACCCAACCAACAGTCTTTATACGTAACACCCAACCAACAGTCTTTATACATAACACCCAACCAACAGTCTTTATATGTAACACCCAACCAACAGTCTTTATATGTAACACCCAACCAACAGTCTTTATATGCAACACCCAACCAACAGTCTTTATATGTAACACCCAACCAACAGTCTTTATACATAACACCCAACCAACAGTCTTTATACATAACACCCAACCAACAGTCTTTATATGTAACACCCAACCAACAGTCTTTATATGTAACACCCAACCAACAGTCTTTATATGCAACACCCAACCAACAGTCTTTATATGTAACACCCAACCAACAGTCTTTATACATAACACCCAACCAACAGTCTTTATACATAACACCCAACCAACAGTCTTTATACATAACACCCAACCAACAGTCTTTATATATAACACCCAACCAACAGTCTTTATATAAAACACCTAACCAACAGTCTTTATACAGTATATAACACCCAACCAACAGTATTTATATATAACACCCAACCAACAGTCTTTATACAGTATATAACACCCAACCAACAGTCATATATAACACCCAACCAACAGTCATTATATATAACACCAAACCAACAGTCATTGTAAAAATAACAATAAATTATCATCACTAACTGACGGCCTGTGTGGTGGTCAGGCATCGAAGAAAGGGGACCGTATTCCAGATGATTATTGAGCTGTTTCACTCAACTGATGGACCTGCAACAAACATTTACTCTATATCAGTAGATAATTAACATTACGCTGTTATGCCCCGTACACACGGTCGGATTTTCCGACGGAAAATGTGCGATCGGACCATGTTGTCGGAAATTCCGACCGTGTGTGGGCCCCATCGGACTTTTTCCGTCGGAATTTCCGACGGAAAAAGTTTTATCTCCCGCTCTCAAATTTTCCGACAACAAAGTCCTATCAGACTTTTTCCGATCGTGTGTAGCGAATTCCGACGGACAAAGTGAGACGCATGCTCAGATCACATTACAAGACCAAAGCTATTGGCTACTAGCCTCTACGTAGTCCCGTCGTACGCAACGAACGTCACCACGTTCAGAATGATCGGATTTTCCGACAACTTTGTCCGACCGTGTGTATGCAACACCAGTGTCGGACAAAATCCGTCGGAAAAATCTGACGGATTTTGTGGTCGGAATTTCCGACCGTGTGTACGGGGCATTAGATGTAGTGACAGACTCACTTGACCCTCCCTCCTAGATTGTAAGCTCTTACGAGCAGGGCCCTCTGATTCTTCCTGCATTGAATTGTAATTGTACTGTCTGCCCCCATGTTGTAAAGCGCTGCGTAAACTGTTGGCGTTATGTAAATCCTGTATAATAATAATAATAATACAAACTATCCTCTGAAGACCTGAACTAAGAAATGCCCCAATGCAGATCTAGTTTTCCCACTTAGAAAGAAGGGAAAGAATCAATGATATAACAGGAGCGCTCTCTGCTGGAATGATGTGGTATTGTCACGGTTCTTTTCGCCAACGCCTTGTAATGTCCTTTATTCACTGTACTTCATACTTGGGCGTACATATTTTTTTTTTTTTTTGGGGGTGGGGGGAAGGTTGTTTCATAGATTACATTTACATTGCATATACATTACTAGTTTAAAAACCATCAATGCTAAAGACTTCAGATGGCCAACAGTGAACATGTAGTGGCTCGAGAGCAGGAGCAAGCTAACGCCAGGCGCAATGGTGTGGTGCGGCACAACGATTGTGTATGGCACAGGTGGCATCCTCCTGGTACGCCAATGACTGACAGTGACAGCGGCTCGCTGCTGCGCCGCAGGCGCTCGAGGGGCTGGAGTACCCAGATCCACAGTAGGTGGCACTCCACCTGCTTCATTCAGTACAAATCTTGTATTCTTTTAAACAGATACAAGCAGGGGTCAAGTCCTGGGGAACTGAGGGCCCCCTTATAAAAGGGGGCTCCCAGATTCCGATAAGCCCCCGCCCGCAGACCCCGACAACCAACGGCCAGGGTTGTCGGTGAAGAGGCCCTTGTCCTCATCAACATGGGGACAAGGTGGTTTGGGGTGGGGGGGGGTTTGTGGGGGGGGCGCACGGCCCCCCTTTCCCCAGGGCACCCCCCCATGTTGAGGGCACGCGGCCTGGTATGGCTCAGGAGGGGGGGGGGGGGGTGCTCGCTCGTCCCCACCCCTTTCCTGGCCTGCCGGGCTGCGTGCTCGGATAAGGTCTGAGATGGATTTGGGGGGGACCCCCACGCCGTTTTTTTTTCGGCGTGGGGATTCCCTTTAAATCCATGCCAGGTGACGGGGCTAGCGCGGCGGCATTCACTGCCTTCGCTAGCTCCGTCTACCTGCAGTTACGTTCTAAATGAACGGACTGCTCCGTGTGTGGGCAAGTCCGTTCATTTTCAAAAGTCCCGCGGATTGTCCGCCGGAGAAGTCCGGGCGTGTGTAGGCAAGTCACACGCTCGGAAGTTCGGGCGTGTGTGGGGAAGTCCCGCCGGACTAGGTCCGGCGGACAAAGTCCGAACGTGTGTACGCGGCATTAGAGCTGAATGTTTGGCGCTGACTGCACTGTGGGGGGGGGGGAGTGATGTCAGACACACAGGTACACTTCAATGGGCTAGGTTCACATTTGTGCATTGCAGAATGCAAGCAAAATCACAATATTCCCGCAACGCAGCAAAAATGTGCTTGCCTTTTGCAACAGCACAGCGGTGCCACTAATTCTTAATGGCATCCCAACACATCGCGTTTCGTGCATGCACCAAAATCTCATGTGTTTTGGTGCAGTGCAATAAAAAAAATAAAATAAAAAAGATCATGAACTTCTTTTGTGCATCTTTCATGCGTTAGGCAGCCCGGTAAAAGGAATAGGTTGCCCTAAACGCGACGCAGGAAATCACGCAAAAACGTGAACATAACGTCGCCATCTGCATTAGTGTGGGCGGACCCTTCAGTGTGGATTTATTTTTACATTGCATGTCTCTGTTTTAAAGTAGGCAAAACTTTTTTTCCATTTTGGATAGAGTAATGAAGGGTCATAATCCCTGTCAAGTTTTTTATTTTTATTTTTTTGCTATTTTTTGCCTTTGAGGAGATTTCCCTTCACTTCCTGTTCCCTGTCCAAAACAGGGAGTAATGCCCCGTACACACGATCGGACGTTCCGACCCAGTGGCGCAACTAGAACCCTCAGGGCCCCGATGCAAGAAACCATGGAGGGCCCCCCCCCCCCGACCTCCGGACAAAGCTCTTTACTCCGAGCCCGATGTTGGAACACCAGGGCCCGGTCACAAGTGGATGGCTGCATATAAAGGAACTGATTTCTTAATTTTTATATAAAAACACACACACACACAATATTATATATATAGATAGATGCACATATAAACCAGTGACAGCTGGTGCTCAAAATTTTTAGGGGGCGCAAGCAAACAAAAAAAAAAAAATCAGAAATAAAAACATCAATTACAGCCACTGTATGCACCCCCCACACACACACATGCATGCACCCCCCACACACACACATGTATGCACCCCCCACACACACGTGCATGCACCCCCCCACACACACACATGCATGCACCCCCCCCACACACACACACACACATGCATGCACCCCCCCACACACACATGCATGCACACCCCCCCCACACACACATGCATGCATCCCCCCACACACACATGTATGCACCCCCCCCACACACACACACATGCATGCACCCACACACACACACATGCATGCACCCCCCCCCACACACATGCATGCACCCCCCCCCCACACACACACACCCCCCCCCCCCACACACACACACACATGCATGCACCCCCCACACACACACACATGTATGCACCCCCCACACACACGTGCATGCACCCCCCCACACACACACATGCATGCACCCCCCCCCCACACACACACACACATGCATGCACCCCCCCACACACACACATGCATGCACCCCCCCCACACACACATGCATGCACCCCCCCCCCCACACACACATGTATGCACCCCCCCCACACACACACATGCATGCACCCCACACACACACACATGCATGCACCCCCCCCCACACACACACCCCCCCCCCCACACACACACACACATGCATGCACCCCACACACACACATGCATGCACCCCCCACACACATGCATGCACCGCCCCCCACACACACATGCATGCACCCCCCCCCACACACACACATGCATGCACCCCCCCCCACACACACACACATGCATGCACCCCCCCCCCCACACACATGCATGTACACCCCCCCCACACACATGCATGCACCCCCCCACACACACATAAATGCACCCCCCCCCACACACGCATGCACCCCCCCCACACACACACACACATGCATGCACCCCTCCCACACACATAAATGCACCCCCCACACACACGCATGCACCCCCCCCCCCCACACACACACACACATGCATGCACCCCCCACACACACACATGCATGCACCCCCCCACACACACACATAAATGCACCCCCCACACACACGCATGCACCCCCCCACACACAAACACACATGCATGCACCCCACACACACACACACACACACACACACACACACACACACACACACACACATGCATGCACCCCCCCACACACACACATGCATGCACCCCCCCACACACACATGCACCCCCCCCCCACACACACATGCATGCACCCCCCCCCCCACCCCCCCCCCCACCCACACACACACACATGCATGCCCCCCACACACACACATGCATGCACCCCCACACACACATGCATGCACCTCCCCCCCCCCCCACACATGCATGCACCCCCCCCCACACACACATGCATGCACCCCCCCACACACATAAATGCACCCCCCCACACACACGCATGCACCCCCCCACACACACACATGCATGCACCCCCCACACACATAAATGCACCCCCCCACACACACGCATGCACCCCCCACACACACACACATGCATGCACCCCCCCACACACACACATGCATGCACCCCCCCACACACACATGCATGCACCCCCCCCCCACACACATAAATGCACCCCCCCACACACACGCATGCACCCCACCACACACACACACACACATGCACCCCCCCCCCCCCACACACACACACATGCATGCACCCACCCCACACACACACATGCATGCACCCCCCCCCCACACACACACACATGCATGCATGCACCCCCCCCCCACACACACATGCATGACCCCCCCCACACACACACACATGCATGCACCCCCCCCCACACACACACATGCATGCACCCCCCCACACATGCATGCACCCCCCCCCCCACACACACATGCATGCACCCCCCCACACACATAAATGCACCCCCCCACACACACGCATGCACCCCCCCCACACACACACATGCATGCACCCCCCACACACATAAATGCACCCCCCCACACACACGCATGCACCCCCCACACACACACACACATGCATGCACCCCCCCACACACACACATGCATGCACCCCCCCACACACACATGCATGCCCCCCCCCCACACACACATAAATGCACCCCCCCACACACACGCATGCACCCCACCACACACACACACACATGCACCCCCCCCCCCACACACACACACATGCATGCACCCCCCCCACACACACATGCATGCACCCCCCACACACACACATGCATGTCCCCCCCCCCCCCCACACACATGCATGCACCCCCCACACATGCATGCACCCCCCCACACACACATGCATGCACCCCCCCACACACACATAAATGCACCCCCCCCACACACACGCATGCACCCCCCACACACACACACACACACATGCATGCACCCCCCACACACATAAATGCACCCCCCCACACACACGCATGCACCCCCCACACACACACACACATGCATGCACCCCCCACACACACACACACATGCATGCACCCCCCCACACACACATGCATGCACCCCCCCCACACACACATAAATGCACCCCCCCACACACACGCATGCACCCCCCCACACACACACATGCATGCACCCACACACACACACACACACACACACACACATGCATGCACCCCCACACACACACACATGCATGCACCCCCCCCACACACACACACATGCACCCCCCCACACACACACACACATGCATGCACCCCCCCCACACACACACATGCATGCACCCCCCACACACACACACATGCATGCACCCCCCCCACACACACATGCATCCCACACACATGCACACACATATAAAGACACATACAGATACAGTAGTCTTATAAAAAAAAGTCAGACATACCTTCTTCCTGCCGGGTACTGCACTGTAGGGGGAGACAAAGTGCTTTCACTTTAGGTATGTGAGGAGCTCCCTGCACAATGCCATTACAGCTCGGCTGACGATCGGGGAGCTCCTCTCAGCCTCCCCTCCTATCAAAGGCCTCAAGGCCCCCCTGCAGCAAGGGGCCCGGTCGCCATGGCGATCTCGGCGACCCCTATAATTTTGCCACTGTTCCGACCACAAAATCCCATGTTTTTTTTACGACGGATGTTGGCTCAAACTTGTCTTGCATACACACGGTCACACAAAGTTGGTCGGAAATTCCGAACGTCAAGAACGTGGTGACGTACAACACGTAAGCCGAGAAAAATTATTTCAATAGCCAGTGCTTCTCTTCTGCTTGATTCCGAGCATGCGTGGGACTTTGTGCGTCGGAATTGTGTACACACGATCGGAATTTACGACAAAGCTATTTTGTTGTCGAAAAATTTGAGAACCAGATCTCAAATTTTGTGTGACGGAAATTTCCGATGGAAAATGTCCGATGGAGCCTACACACGGTCGGAATTTTCCGACAACAAGCTCCGATCGCACATTTTCCGTCGGAAAATCCTATCGTGTGTACGGGGCATTAGAGGAAAGCCCTCCGAAGAGAGGAAATCCCAGATTCTAGTGTCCCCATTGGAAGGTTTCCCCTCTGTTCCTGTTCTGGGGACAACCCAAAATTTGGTGTAGCGGCCATAACCCTCGATGGGGCGGCCTTGACTTTTGGGAGTTACCCCCGCTTGGCTTGTTGATCAATGTCCAGGGGTTCCCAGGGTTGGTACCCAACAACTTTGGACGCTGACACAATAAAAGTCCTTTTTAAGGTTTTTATTCTTGCAGGGTAACATCCAACAAAACACAGTCTCAGATAGGAACAGAGGGCACGGGTGAAGAAACTCAGGCACCTTGAACTGCCGACAATAGAGAGTAGCCACTCGCAGCTGGGTACTTCAATGCTGGACAAACCTCTAGCCAGAGATTATGGCAGCCAACATCGTGATCCGGAAACTTGCAAAAGTCTCTCAGACACAGAATAAACTCTGAACCGAAGGTGAATAGGAACCTTTCCCACAGTATCTGGAACTTTCTCTGTCTCCTTGGCAGTACTGTGAAAATGTGGATTCTTTAGTGTCCATAACAACCCAGCAACCAGGCTCTTCTTGGGATGCCAGCTTGTTGGCCCTCCTCCGAAGAGTCCTCCCCCGGTCGCCTACACGAGCTGCGATGCCCCTCCAAGACTGAGGTCACACCCGGACGCCTTGAATCCTCCTTCAGTTTCTGTGCCTCGGACCAGTCGGTTCAGAGACTCGAGAAACAGATGGATCCTTGTCCCAGATCATGCGAGTCTGTGGGGCTGATCAAACTGACCATGTTGCGGGACGGCAAACGCTCCCAGGCCTGGGACCCCTCCTGGGGCTACCCCGGTCCAGAACCAGGAAAAGACAGCTACGGCCAACCCTGAACATGTGACTTCAGCACCTTAAGTACTCCTCCCCAGACTACACAGCGGGGCCAGACGCACCCACTGATTTGCTCCGGGGAAGACTGATACCTAAGACGTCCAACCAGGCCTGGTTCTAGGCCTGTCATGTGTGCCTTACTGTACCCATGACCAGGCAGAACCCTAACACAGCCCAGCCAAACTGATGCCAAAGTAAACCTGTACAATTAACCCTCAGAACCCCATTACTGTTCTGAGGGAAAAACCTAAATTTCCACATATAGCGGACACTTGTGACAGTGTGACCGCTACATTGGGATTCTCTTTCACTTTCAAAGATAATAGTAAACAGGGCAAATAGGATTATTCTCCCTAGCAGGGAGCATAGACAGCAAGAAAAACATGACAGGGGGTCTAATACCTCTCTACTTTGTCCAAAACTAAGAAAAACAAGTTTTTCTTTTAGTTATACTTTAATCACTAGTAAAGCATATACTAGCTTTTCCATATCAGCTTTCAGAAGTGGTGAGGTTTCGTAACGTCACCACGTTGCAGAAAAATTGGGCCGGCTCAGGTAAGTGGCCATTAAATATCAGCCGACTCAGACAAGTGGCCATTAAATATCAGGCGACTCCCATCATCAGCCGTGAACTTGTTTTAACCCCTCAGTTAAAAACCTACCTTGGTAGACAAGAGACCCTGTCAGCTGACCATTAATTTATAAAACAAATCTTCCTATAAGATTATATATTATTCCTATTCTACAGGATTTATATAGCACCAATTAGGTGCTATATACTGTGTAGCGGTCACACTTTAACAAGTGTGCGTTATATGTGGAAATTTTGTTTTTTCCCTCAGAACAGTAATGGAGTTCTGAGGGTTAATTGTACAGGATAACTTTGGCATCAGTTTGGCTGGACTGTACTGTATCTTCCCCCGGAGCCAATCAGTGGGCGCGTCTGGCCCCGTTGTGTAGTCTGGGAAAGGGTACTTAAGGTGCTGAAGTCACGTGTTCAGGGTTTTTCGGCCGCAGTCCTGTTCCTGGTTCTGGACCGGGGTAGCCCCACGAGGGGGCCCGGGCCTAGGAGCGCTTGCCGTTCCGCAACATGTTCAGTTTGACCAGCCCTATAGACCCACATGGTCTGCGGTGGGGATCCGTCTGTTCCCGAGTCTCGGAGCCGGTTAGCCCGAGGCCCAGTAACTGAAGGAGGATTCAAGGTGTCCCGGTGTGCTCTCAGTATTGGAGGGACACGGCAACTCGTACAAGTGACCAGGGGAGGACTCTTCGGAGGAGGGCCAACAAACTGGCATCTCAGTAAGAGCCTGGGAGCTGAGTTGTATGGACACTAAAGAATCCACACTTCCACAGTACTGCCAAGTAGACAGAGAAAGTTCCAGGTACTGTGAGAAAGGTTCCTATTCACCTTCGGTTGCAAGTTCATTCCGTGTCAGAGAATTTTTGCAAGTTTCCGGATCACATTGTTGGCTGCCAAACCTCTGGCTAGAGGTCTGTCCGGCATTGAAGTGCCCAGCTGTGAGTGGCTACTCTCTGGGTTTGATTAGAGACATTCTGCGGATGTCAGCAGTTCAAGGTGCCTGAGTTTCTTCACCCGTGCCCTCTATTCCCATCAGATACTGTGTAATGTTGGATGTTACCACTGCAAGAATAAAAACCTTCAAAAGGACTTTTATGTGTCAGCATCCAAAGTTGTTGGGTACTAACCCTGGGAACCCCTGGATATTCACCGACAAGCCAAGAGGAGGTAACTGGTAAGCTCAAAAGTCAAGGCTGCCCCTCTGTGGGTTATGGCCGCTACAACTGTAATTAGGATCATTGGGTCAATGCAGATAACTCTTCTAAGTGGTTTTGGTCATGGAACCATGCCGTTACCATTGGATGGAAGGTCAATAAACCACAGCTCAAGGAACCCCTAGAAACCTCTGGAGGAACCCTGGTTGAGAATGTCTGTTCTATACAGTATTCTTCTTCTTTCCTCCTCCAGTAGCTACATAAAAGGTTACTGGGGATCATTGAGAAGAATGCCCCCTTACTGACAGCTAAAATTATCATTGGGTCCATGCAGATAATAACTCTTCCAAGTGGCGTTGGTCACGGAACCATGCCGTTATCATCAGATGGAAGGTCAATAAACCACAGCTCAAGGAAACCTGTGGAGGAACCCTGGTTTAGAATGGCAGTTCTATACAGTATTCTTCTTCTCTCCTCCTCCAGAAGCTACATAAAAGGTTACTGGGGGTCATTGAGAAGAATGCCCCCTTACTGACTAAAAAGGACCATTCGGTCCATGCAGATAATAACTCTTCCAAGTGACGTTGGTCATGGAACCATGCCGTTACCATCAGATGGAAGATCCATAAACCACAGCTCAAGGAACCCCTAGACACCTGTGGAGGAACCCTGGTTGAGAATGTCTGTTCTATAGTATTCTGCTGCTCTCCTCCACCAACAGCTATAAAAAGGTTACCGGGTATCAGTGGGAAGATTGCCTGACAGCTAAATGATCATTGGGTCCATGCAGATAATAACTCTGCCAAGTGGGGGAGTGTCTGGCTCATGGAGCATACAATCTAAAGGGAGGTAGAGGTAGTCCAAAAGATAATTGTTTCAGGGGATGATCTGATTAAGGTGACTCGGGTACAGTTCTTAGGTGGAGGTAGGATAGGCTTCCCTGAATACGTTTTCAAGGGCTGGGCGGGGTAGGGGCTGACCAGAGATACCGGGGTAGGGAATTCCAGAGGATGGGAGAGGCTCTGAAGAAGTCATGGAGGCGAGCATGAGAGGAGGTAAGAAGAAAGCTGGAGAGCAGGAAGTCTTGTGAGGGGTGGAGAGGACGATTTGGGCGATAGCTGTAGATGAGGTTGGTGTAGCTGGGGGCGATGTTGTGGATGGCCTTGGAGGTTGTGGTTAGTATTCTGAATTTTATACAATGGGGTAGGGGAAGCCAGTGAAGGGATTGGCAGAGAGGGGCAGCAGTCACGGATCAGTTAGTAAGGTGTATGAGTCTAGCAGCAGCATTCATGATAGACTGAAAGGGGGATAGTCTGTGTAAAGGTAGGCCAGCGATGACGAAATTGCAGTAGCCAAGGCGGGAAATAACCAAGGAGTGAATAAGTTGTTTTGTGGTGTCGTTATATATGCATGTAACATATGTTATTTATCTGTAAAAGCTCTCCTTGTGCAGCCATCCAAAAGCCCCAAGACTGCAGCTGCGTGCCGCCATCTTGGATGTAATGTTGGCAGCCCCAGCAGACTCAGAGTAGCTTTCTATAGCAGGCTTTCTCAAACTTTTTACTCCAGAGAAGCCCTTGAAATAATTTTCCGATGTTGGGGTACTTCTACTAAAACCAATGTCAGTGGGGAGGGGGATGGGGGTCAGTAGGAAGGCCAGCAGACTCATGCCGCGTACACACGAAGGGACTATCCCGCGGGATTATCCGCTGGACCGAAGTCCAGCGGATAATCCCCTCGTGTGTGGGCGCCGGCGGACTTTTTTTGGCCAAAGTACGGCGGACTAAAGTTTCAAGTTTTGTTTTCAAATTATCCGCTGGACTTGGCAGTCCAGCGGATAATCCGGACGTGTGTAGTATGGTCCGGCGTACCAAAAAGGACGCATGCTCAGTAGCTAGTATGTCACGGACTCGCTCGGTCTGGTAAAACTAGCCTTCGTTTTGAAGGTCGCACAATCGTCACGCTGCTGATTTTTTTTTTTTTTTTCTTCTGACAGCGGGATTTGTATGTTATCGTACTTGAAGAATGATTTTGCCTTGCTGCTTGTATATTCACGCCGAGTACTCCCGAACGTTTTTTCTTCAGCATTCTTTAGTGAAGTTATATATTTGTATATATATATATATATATATATATATATATTTATCTTTATCTCTCTCTCTCTATATATATGTATATATATATATATATATATATATATATATATATATATATATATAGATATATATATATATATATATAGATATAGATATATATATATCCAAATCACCAAATGAAAACTATATCGATATTTCTCAATAAACCCAAAAAAAGATATATCTATATATACATATATATATATATTTATATATATAGATATATAGATATATACGTGTACGTGTATATATATATATATATATATATATATATATATAGATATATATATCTCTATTTATATATATATATATATATATATATATATATATATATATATATATATATATATTATATATGTACATATATCTCTATTTAGATATATTTTATTATTTGTTGGTTATCAAAAGGATTTGTTATTACACATGATACAATTGTGGAGTCAGCAGAGCTTGCCCTTAATTCAGATCTTAACCCTCACCTTTCCAGCGACTGCACTTGCAGTTCCATTGAAGTTGCACTTTACACTTGTATTGTCAAATGAATGTTTAGACATGTACCTGCCTACTCCTAAAGAAACTATGTTTTTGAATAACAAGCACGTATATCATTATTTTCAGAAAATAAAAATACCATTTATTCTGGTTTAAACAAACAAGGCAAAACAAAATAGGAAGGCAACACTGGAGCCACTTTGCGATTTTGAGAAGACTTTTTGCCCCAACGGCAGACATCAAGTTTGTGAAGCCAAAAATTAATCTTGGGCACATTTCATCCAATATAGGGAGCACAAGAAGATTGACCAGGAATCAGACAGACCAGGAACAGCAGCAGATGACATCTATGTCCCCAAGCTGTGGCACTACAACAGCCTGTGTCTTCTGTGAGACCAGACTGAAGCCAGGCAATCACTTCCGACTCTTCCCACCACGCTGCCCTGCACTCTTCCCTGCAGTCTTCCCTGCACGCTTCCTTGGAGGCTGACTTGTGGTAGGAGGAGGAGGAGGAGGAGGAGAAGAAGGAAGACGAGGAGGAGGAGGAGGAGGAGGAGGAGGAGGAGAAGTTGGTGTCGGGCCTTCATGGGTCAGGCGGGTTGATTCTCGTAATTGACCCCTCAAACCCCCCTTAATAGCCTCAAATATGAGGCCCTCACACAGGTGCCGTTGGCCCTTCTCCATTTCCAGCAACCTGCTGGACAAGTAGGTGGCATAGGCCTCTTCTGGAATGGGGGGTTTGTCGAGAATCGCACTCGCCTTCCTAATAAGTTGGAGTGATTCCTCCTCAACAATGGTCATCCTCCTGGGCCTTCTTGGGGGTAAGGGCAGGGGTGGAGGTACACTTCTTAAGACAGTCTGGCTGTCACTCTGGCTCGTGCTGGGCCCAGCCACCTCCTGGCTCTCGCTGTCATGTCCTCCTCCTCCTCCATACCACTTGGCCCGGCATCATCCTGGGTCAGCTCATCCTGTGTGCAAATAAAAACAAAAATCAAACACCTGGTTTTTGGTTTATGGCCTCCTCAATCATCCAATTGTAAACTTATGAAGGAGCAGATAATTGTTAAAAAAGATCCAAAAGGCTATCATTTGGACCCCTGCATTTTCCAAGCAGATCACCAATGTTGTATAAGGCATTTTTTGCCACTACTGGATGTATGTATACACTATATATGTATCGATATGTTGCACCCACACTTTTTCGAAGTTTGCGCAATTTTTGTCAGCTTTTTTCACAATTCAGAGTTCAGGGTGTTAATTTTTTCACATTTTAACATTTACACCATTAATATTCACACAATCACAATTTGGGATACTAAATATATACCTGGCTCCAGCTGGGCGCATCAGCCTGCTCCAAGGTGGAGGGGTCTTCTCCTTCCGTGGAAGCCTCAGCTGGGGTGGAGGGAAGAGTGGAGGGAAGAGTGGAGGGAAGGGTGGAGGGAAGAGTGGACAGTGATTGCCTGGGTTCCATCTGGTCACCTATAAAAGCCAGTTGGTTGTAGTACCACAGCTTGGGTACATAAACATTCTCTGCTGCTGCTCCTGATCTGACTGATTCCTCAATCTTCTTGCGCTCCCGCTTGTACATGTGCCTTAAACTTGAAATTCTGGCTTCAACAAACTTGGTGTTTGCGTTGGGGACTTGAGTCTTCACAAAATCCACAAGTGGCCCCAGTGTTGCCTTCCGGACATCCCTATTGCCATATAAAGGATTCTTGAGCTGCCACAGGTTGGTATTTTTTCTGTACAGCGCAATGAATTCGGACATGAACTGCTGGTCCTTGAATGGATTATACTGGGCTGCTGACATGTTTGTTTCTGTTTTGTTAGTAATGGCAATACAAAAGACCAAAAACACAAATGTTACTAAAAACGCACATCCAGTTTTTCTAACCAAACATTACACAACACACACCCACACACAGGCAGCAACACATCCACACAGGCAGCAACACATCCACACAGGCAGCAACACATCCACACAGGCAGCAACCCCTACACACAGGCAGCAACACATCCACACAGGCAGCAACCCCTACACACAGGCAGCAACACACACATATCCTTAAAAAATGCAGGCCCAAAACCCAATAAACCACAGTAATGCATCCTAGAAAACACTTACCTTCGTACAGAGCGCTCGCTACTTCCGTTCGGGAACACGTGGGGCCCTCAAACAGCCTTATATACACTGCGCACGCGTGGAAGTCCGCCTGCGTCCTCCGCGTCGCCCGCCCATGACGTTCCTCCTGACGAGTATTCCCCGCCCCGCTTCCCCTCGTTGCATTGTGGGTGAATAAATTAATGAAGATGGCGGACACATTCTCAGCCAGTAGCGCGGAGGAAAGCCAAGAAGCGAACACATCTGCATCCAGCAGCAGATATAAGGCCACCAATATGGCCTTTGAAGAGATGGTGGAGATGGTGGACATCCTACAAAGGGAAGATTACGACGGGGAAAATGGCCCCTACCCTCGACCCAATTTGCGCAAGGACAAGATTCTCACTACAATCGTCAGCACCCTGGAGCAGAAATTCGGCGTACGAAGGGGCAAGGATCAACTGCGCAAGCGATGGTCCGACATCAAATCCAGGGAGCACGATCAGTACAGGAGAATTCGAAAAGCCATCAAAAAAAGTAAGTCAAGCACGTGCGCTACTATGGTTATACTTGATATGTCTAATCTTGCGCAGATGTTATTAGCACTCGTACGTGAAACTTGCGCAGATGTTATTAGCATTCGTACGTGAAACTTGCGCAGATGTTATTAGCACTCGTACGTGAAACTTGCGCAGATGTTATTAGCATTCGTACGTGAAACTTGCGCAGATGTTATTAGCACTCGTACGTGAAACTTGCGCAGATGTTATTAGCATTCGTACGTGAAACTTGCGCAGATGTTATTAGCACTCGTACGTGAAACTTGCGCAGATGTTATTAGCATTCGTACGTGAAACTTGCGCAGATTTTATTTGCATTCGTACGTGAAACTTGCGCAGATTTTATTTGCATTCGTACGTGAAACTTGCGCAGATGTTATTAGCACTCGTACGTGAAACTTGCGCAGATGTTATTAGCATTCGTACGTGAAACTTGCGCAGATGTTATTAGCACTCGTACGTGAAACTTGCGCAGATGTTATTAGCACTCGTACGTGAAACTTGCGCAGATTTTATTTGCATTCGTACGTGAAACTTGCGCAGATGTTATTAGCATTCGTACGTGAAACTTGCGCAGATTTTATTTGCATTCGTACGTGAAACTTGCGCAGATGTTATTAGCACTCGTACGTGAAACTTGCGCAGATGTTATTAGCATTCGTACGTGAAACTTGCGCAGATGTTATTAGCACTCGTACGTGAAACTTGCGCAGATTTGATGAAAGTTCAGTTTGTCTTCATAACGTTTATTGAGTTTACCTGGCTTTGGGTTGTTGGAGTTGTAAGGTTGTTTATTATTGTCACTATCTATACAATTACTGCTGTAGTAAGGGTTTTAGGGGTAACTTACACAGGGACTCCAGAGGCTGTTTTGGGGGGTGGGGATAAATATGTTAAGCAGGGTGTCATGCTCACAATTCCCGAAAAATGCTCATCATCTACAAATACTGTAGGTGGTGACTTTTCAAAGAAGTACACTCACCTGTCCCTTGGATGGTGCAGCTACAATCTCTGATCTTGCAATCATGAAATTAATCTTTGCGGCTTCACTTCCCGGGTCACTATTGGGCATGCGCCAGTTGCGCAATGCAATAGGACTGGTCCGCGCGAGCTCGGGGACCCCTGTGTGTCCCAGCAGACAGCACGGTGGGACGGGATGTGGCGTATACTTCTGTGGGAGTCTATGGCCGGATGTGTGTGCAAATACCTGCCTTACACAGGTATCTGCAACCCCTCACCCCTAAAAGGTTCCAAATAAGACACCACAGGGGTGCAGGGATCCAATGAGCGGAAGTTCAAATTTAGGGTTGAAGGGCGGTTTAAGTATTGGAGTTTCATTAGATAGACATTTCAATTCTGTCTTCAAGTAGGATCTTCTAACAAACTGCTAATAATTGGACAACACTTTTAAACAATGTTTACTAATCCTATTTTGGCACTCAAATATCAGTGTGATTAAAAGTGTACCTTTTTGTGTTCCATTACCATAGGGGGCAAAAGACTCAGACGTCAGTCCGAACCTACGAGGACCTCCCGGCCTCACCAGACTAATTGGGCAGTTAGCCCAAGCCCACGCGTGGATGTGGCGGAACAGGTGGTTGAAGTGGATCAAATCTGCACCCCACCAAGTGAGTGTCTCAGAACACAGATTGAGCTAAGAAATTAAGGTCTGCATGTTTTTGACAGTTTTTTTCTTGTGTTTTATCTACCCAACTTTTAGGTGATGCTGATCTGTTTGTGGAAGGACAAGCTGCGGAGCCATTTTCCACAGACAGTGCCCACAGGCTTATTGGGCAGATCATGGCCTGGAATCTGCAGCTGGAAAATATGCAGAAGGAGATGGCCACCATGCAGCAGGGAATGAAGGACATGATTGATGTTTTGGGGAGAATCTAAAGACCCCTTTTCCATTTCTTAACATCAATCATGTCCTTCATTCCCCTTTTGATGCGCTGTTTAACAAATTTTAGAGGCCAAATTTTTAATATGCACACGGTATGTCAACATGTGCTATGTGCCATCAGGGGATCTCAATGGACGCATTTTGTGTTTGCAACCCCTAATGCTAGTAGGTGAGAGGGAAGGGGTTTCACACACAAAACACGTCCATTGATTCCCCATGATGGAACATAGCACATGTTGACATTACCCATTTTCCTGTTAAATTAGTGTGCATATTCTAAATTTGGCTTCTACTGTTCATGGGTTACCTGTTGAACTTTGTAAGTTCTGGGCTTTTACATTGTGTAAATATTTTCTAATGCTAAGCCTAAATTTTTTACCATTTTAAAACATGTTTTTATGTTTGTTTAAAAAAATCAATCACAAAAAGAAAAAAAATATGTTGTGAGAAAAAGACCAAAAAAATTTAAAAAATATAACATAAAAAAAAAAAAAAAAATCTTGTTGAAAAAAGAAAAAAAAAAAAAAAAATCTTGTTGAAAAAAGAAAAAAAAAAAAAAAAATCTTGTTGAAAAAAGAAAAAAAAAAAAAAATATCTTGTTGAAAAAAGAAAATAAAAAAAAAAATATAACATAAAAAAGGTTTGGATGTGCACTAGAATAAAAAATAATAATGTTTGCACAAATTAAACAATGTGTGGCTTCTTCTTTTTAAATACTACCAGTTTGACCAAAACATGTTGTGGTTCATTGACAAAGGGGCTTATTTACTAAACGCAAAACAAGTTTGCCACTATTAAAGATGTGCACTAGGACAACATATAAAACAGGCAAAATTAAAAGCAAAACCATACGAAAATACCAATATTTCAAACATCAATCACTGTATTTATTCTTTGTAAATCAAAAAGATGGTTTAAGGGTCTGCTGCCATTGCAATGGCCCCCCTACCATTAAAATAATGTAAATAACGGTCCCGCACTTGCTGGGCTGATTGTGGGGCGGAACCAAGACGGCGATTATCCAGCCCTGTCATGTTGCCTTCCACTCCGGCCTCAGGGCCGATTGGTAATGAGTATGTTCCCGAATGTTTGCGTAAATAATTGTGCATGACACAGCATGCAAGAATAATAGTATTCAGTTTGTACTCTGCCAAATGTAGGGATGTAAGGAGCAATCTGAAACGGTTGGCCATAATACCAAAGGCATTTTCCACAACCCGTCTTGCTCTGGCCAACCGATAATTAAAAATCCTCCTCTCAGGGGTGAGGGATCGTTGGGGAAATGGCCTCATCAGATGGTCACCCAGACCGAACGCCTCGTCGGCAATGAAAACGAAGGGGAGTCCCTCCACATTATCTTCATCTGGTGGCAGCTCCAGGCCACCAGTCTGGAGACGATGACCGAACTCCGTGTGGTTGAAGACTCCTCCGTCCGACATCCGGCCGTTTTTCCCCACATCCACATACAGAAAGTCATATTGTGCCGACACCACCGCCATCAACACGATACTATGGAACCCCTTATAATTCCAATAGTATGACCCCGAATGGGGTGGGGGCACAATTCGCACATGCTTCCCGTCAATCGCCCCTCCGCAGTTGGGAAAGTCCCAACGGGCAGCAAACTGGGAAGCCACAGTCTGCCATTCCTGTGGCGTGGAGGGACACTGTGAAGTCAAACACAAATATACAAATCGAATTAAAAACCAGGCAAAACACCTAACTAAATGCAACAAATTAACAAACAATTTGGAAGAACATATGTATTTATTTAGTAAGTCCTTGAAATAAAGCCAAAAGATTAAGGATAAGGGACAAATCTCTGATTGATGACCCCTCTGATGGCCCAGAGAAGATAATAATGGGGATGTGGGTGTGGAGTCATTAATTGTAAGGTCACACAATACACATGCAATTAATTAACGGGGTGTGTGGGGGGGGGGGTTAATTACAAGCTGACCAAAACCACATGCTATTAATTATCAGGGGGTGTGGGGGGGGGGTTAATTACAAGCTAACCAAAACCACATGCTATTAATTATCAGGGGGTGTGGGGGTGTGGGGGGGGGGGTTAATTACAAGCTGACCAAAACCACATGCTATTAATTATCAGGGGGTGTGGGGGGGGGTTAATTACAAGCTAACCAAAACCACATGCTATTAATTATCAGGGGGTAGTGGGGGGGGGGTTAATTACAAGCTAACCAAAACCACATGCTATTAATTATCAGGGGGTGTGGGGGTGTGGGGGGGGGGGGGGTTAATTACAAGCTGACCAAAACCACATGCTATTAATTATCAGGGGGTGTTGAGGGGGGGGGGGGGGGTTAATTACAAGCTAACCAAAACCACATGCTATTAATTATCAGGGGGTGTGGGGGGGGGGGTTAATTACAAGCTAACCAAAACCACATGCTATTAATTATCAGGGGGTGTGGGGGTGTGGGGGGGGGGTTAATTACAAGCTAACCAAAACCACATGCTATTAATTATCAGGGGGTGTGGGGGTGTGGGAGGGGGGGGGGGGGGGGGTTAATTACAAGCTGACCAAAACCACATGCTATTAATTATCAGGGGGTGTGGGGGGGGGGGGTTAATTACAAGCTAACCAAAACCACATGCTATTAATTATCAGGGGGTGTGGGGGTGTGGGGGGGGGGGGTTAATTACAAGCTGAACAAAACCACATGCAATCAATTTAAAAATGAGGGTCAAGGGGGGTGAAAGGGGTGAAAGGGGGGGTGAGTAAAGCTGTACAATGGAGCTGGTAATATACATTTTTAACCAAAGAAAGTGACTAGGCTAGGGGTGTTTAGGGGGCCAAGCTTCCATGCTGGGGAGGTTGGTGCAAGCAAATATGCATGTGACCCACTAAATAATACATTCTTAAAGCTATTTCGATAAGTCAACCATAAAATACTAGACAAAAAACCAAAAAAAAAATAAAAAAGGAATAGGGGACATTCATAGAATAGTCCTATCATGGTAATTAGCTAATGATGACATTGATGCACTACATTAGCAAAAATACAAGACATAGGTAATTTTAAAAGAGAAGACTTACCTTAATGTATTCCTCCTGCAGGACGTGGATAATGGCAGAACAGGTCTCTGGAATAATGAGCCCCAGAGCCTGGGGGGAGATGCCTGTCGTGAACTTGAGGTCCTGCAAGCTTCTCCCCGTCGCCAAGTAACGCAACGTGGCGACTAGCCTCTGCTCCGCACTGATGGCTTGCCGCATGCAGGTATTCTGCCTGGTAATATAAGGGGACAGCGAAGCCAACAGACGGTGAAAAATGGGGTCCGTCATCCGGAGATAATTCCTGAAATCATCAGGATTATTCTCACGGATCTCACGGAGCAAAGGCATATGCGAGAATTGGTCACGCTGGCGCAACCAATTCTTGGTCCATGAACTCCTCCTCACCCTGTTCATGGACTGGGCTCGTGCCAAGGTGTTAACCGCAACACCGAGCCCCTGCACAGCACGAACTCGTTCCCGAGTACGTCCACACTCCATGGCTTCAAAACGGTCGGCTGATCAAACAAACAACTTAACAGAACGCACTGAAGAACAGCAAGGCCTATGAAGAACGACCTGAAAAACAGGAACGAGCGGACCAGAACGGCCTGAGAACAGGTAGGAACTGATCCACACGCACTGAAAGCCAGATACAAACCTCACAAGCACAAACTGAACGGCAGAAGCGAACGAATTAAGCAGAAGTCTGAGAAGCGCGAATTGTCTCTAACCAAACGTCAACTAACACGCGATACACACGAGATTACACTGACGGGGCCCAAAGGGTGTCGTTTGGGATCTCGAGCTTCCTTTTTCTAGTCCCGTCGTACGTGCTGTACGTCATCGCGTGAACCGCCGGACTTTTTGCGTGATCGTGTGTGGTCAAGTCCGTTCGCTTTTTAGTCCAGCGTACCCAGCTGGAAAGTCCAGCGGATTGTCCGCTGGACTTAGGTCCGCCGGGAAAAGTCCCTTCGTGTGTACGCGGCATCAGAGTGACTTTCTATAGCAGCCTTTCTTAACCTTTTTTTTCTCCAGAGGACCTCGTGATATAATTTTCCGATGTTGGGGTACTACTACTAAAACCAATGTCAGTGGGAGGTCAGTGGGAAGACCAGCAGACTCCGAGTGATTTTCTATAGCAGCCTTTCTCAAACTTTTTATTTCAGAGGAACCCTTGAAATGATTTTCAAATGTTGGTGAACCCCTACTAAAACTAATGTCAGTGAGGGGTCAGTGGGAAGAATGCCCCCTTACTAACAGCTAAAAATATAATTGGATCCATGGCAATAACTCTTCCAAGTGGAATTGGCCCCCATAACCATGCCGTAGATGGAAGGTCAATAAGCCCTAGCTCAAGGAACCCCTAGAATCCGTGGTTGAGAACGGCAGTTCTATACAGTATTCTTTTTCTCTCCTCCTCCAGTAGCTACATAAAAGGATACTGGGGGTCAGTAGGAAGAATGCCCCCTTCCTGACAGCTAAAAAAGATCATTAGATCCATGCAGATAACTCTTCCAAGTGTCGTTGCTCCCGGAACCATGCCAGTACCATCACATGGAAGGTCAATAAACCACAGCTCAAGGAACCTCTAGAAACCTCTGGAGGAACCCTGGTTCAGAATAGCAGTTCTATACAGTATTCTCCTTCTCTTCTCCTCCAGTAGCTACATAAAAGGTTACTGGGGGTCATCGAGACGAATGTCCCCTTACTGACAGTTAAATAGATCATTGGGTCCATGCAGATAATAACTCTTCCAAGTGGCGTTGACCAAGGAACCATGCGGTTACCATCAGACCCCTCAAAACCTCTGGAAGAACCCTGGTTGAGAATGTCTGTTCTATAGTATTCTGTTTCTCTCCTCCACCAGCAGCTACATAAAAGGTTCCTGGGGGACTATGAGAAGAATGCCCCCTTACTGACAGCTAAAATTATCATTGGGTCCATGCAGATAATAACTCTTCAAAGTGGCGTTGGTCTCGGAACCATGCCGTTACCATCAGATGGAAGATCAATAAGCCACAGCTCAAGGAACCCCTAGAAACCTCTGGAGGAACCCTGGTTGAGAATAGCACTTCTATACAGTATTCTCCTTCTATTCTCCTCCAGTAGCTACATAAAAGGTTACTGGGGGTCATCGAGAAGAATGTCCCCTTACTGACAGTTAAAAAGATCATTGGGTCCATGCAAATAATAACTCTTCCAAGTGGCGTTGGCCAAGGAACCATGCTGTTACCATCAGATGGAAGATTAATAAGCCACAGCTCAAGGAACCCCTCAAAACCTCTGGAAGAACCCTGGTGGAGAATGTCTGTTCTATAGTATTCTGTTTCTCTCCTCCACCAGCAGCTACATAAAAGGTTCCTAGGGGAATATGAGAAGAAAACCCCCTTACTGACAGCTAAAATTATCATTGGGTCCATGCAGATAATAACTCTTCAAAGTGGTATTGGTCACGGAACCATGCCGTTACCATCAGATGGAAGATCAATAAGTCACAGCTAAAGGAACCCCTAGACACCTGGGGAGGAACCCTGATTTAGAATGTCTGTTCTATAGTATTCTGCTCCTCTCCTCCACCAGCAGCTACATAAAAGGTTACTGGGGGTCAGTAGGAAGAATGCCCGCTTACCGACAGCTAAAAAGATCATTGGGTCCATGCAGATAATAACTCTTCCAAGTGGCGTTGGCCTTGGAACCTTGCCGGCAACCACAGATGGAAGGTCAATAAGCCACAGCTCAAGGAACCCCTAGAAACCTGGGGAGGAACCTTGGTTGAGAATGGCTTTTCTATAGAATTTACCTTCTCTCCACTTCCAGTAACTACATAAAATGTTATTTAGGGAGGTGAGTGGAGGGGTGGAGGAGCTGGGCCAGCGCAGACCACGCCTAGACGAAGAGAGGGGAATGACATGCAAGGAGGGAGCGATCTGTGTTAGGGTACTGAATAGTCAGTTTTCTAGCAAGTCCAGAGTCGAATTGCAAACTATAAAAAAAATATTCATGGAAAGAAAAAACACTGCAAGTATTTATAATATTTAATTTGTTTGTGTTTTTACCCATACTTTTTAAATTTGGTAACAGGGACTCTTTAAAACCTATCAATGGACATATATCCCCACTGCTGGCCAGATTTGTTGCCTCCCCTCCTTGTGACGTCATCATGCCGCTGCAATCTACAGGACCTGAGAGAACCCCGCCACTGGGACAGCCAATGAAATGTGCATACATCACCCAGGCAGTGACGTGGGCACCTAAAGAAAAAAAAACCTTTTCTGCAGTGAAGAAGGGGTCCCAGAGCATTACAAGGTCACTAATTCAGATGCGTAAATGGGTCTTGTTTATGAATTAGATGGGAAAAAGGCACCTTCATGGGTCAATCACCTGGTATTATAATAACAATATACTGTATGAAAAAACATTACATTTTATAATGGCCCCCAGCCAGCCAGCCACACCCCCAGCCAGCCAGCCACCCCCCCCAGCCAGCCAGCCACACACCCCCATCCCCCCCCAGCCAGCCAGCCAACCAAACCCCACACCCCACACACACCCCCGACGACACTCGCTCGATTGATCATCGCTACCTCCCCCCGGTCACACAATCACCACATCGCTCACCTGTTGAGGTCCCGGTCAGGCCCGCTGAGTCCCAGTGGTCGCTTCTCCTCCCGGCCAATCAGGACTTAGAACCCACAGCCAATCGGGTTTCTGGTCACTTCCTGATTGGCCGGGAGGAGAAACAGGAAGACATTAGTGAATTTTAATTTGCTAATGTCACACAACTGGGTGAATATCACCCTTTTTGAAGCCAATTAGAGCCTCAGGCTATTATCCTGTGTTTCGGGGGGAAAAAACCCCCTGTGCCCTGCACGAGCGGCCGCCACTTATGGTGTCTATTCCCCTAGCCTGTGATTGGACAGCGAAAAGAGGAGCAGCACATAGATGTGTTCAAATCAGTGTCTGAAAAAAATTTAACAAACAGACATTAGATGGCGCTGCAAATCCTCATACCTCCAATATAAATAAAATAGGAATACATATACAATTGCATACATATACCCAATTAACCACTTCAGCCCCGGAAGGATTTACCCGCTTCCTGACCCGAGCCTTTTTTTTGCGATTCTGTACTGCATCGCTTTTTCTGTAAATTGCGCGGTCGTGCGACGCTGTACCCAAACAAAATGTATTTTTTGCGCTATAAACAAAAAAAGAGACAATTAAAAAAAAAAAAAAAATATTGTTTACCTTTTGCTATAATAAATATCCACAAAAATTATAAAAAAATACGAATTTCCTCCTCAGTTTAGGCCGATACGTATTCTTCTACATATTTTTTGGTAAAAAAAAAATCGCAATAAGCGTGTATTGATTGGTTTGCGCAAAAGTTATAGCGTCTACAAAATAGGGGATAGTTTTATAGCATTTTTAAAATTAGTTTTTCTTTTTTTGTTTACAAAAGTTTTATTTGGAAGTTCAATTGCATACAAACATGTACAATCTGAGAACAATAATTTAACATATAGAAAAAAAAAAGCAGTGATTTTACAGTGTAATGACGATAAAATGCACAGCATGTGACAAACTTGAAGCATCACAGGGATAGAAGGGTTCAGATATTATATGTTACAATGGTGATATTACATATTATAAAATTAGTTTTTCACTAGCAATGGCAGCGATCTGCGATTTTTATCAGGCCATCGACATTATGGCGAACATATCGGACACTATTTTGGGACCATTGTCATTTAACCACTTTCAGACCGGACCATTTTGCTGGCTTAAGACCAGGCCCCTTTTTGCGATTCAGCACTGCGTCGCTTTAACTGACAATTGCGCGGTCGTGCGACGTGGCTCCCAAACAAAATTGACGTCCTTTTTTTCCCACAAATAGAGCTTTCTTTTGGTGGTATTTGATCGCCCCTGCGGTTTTTAGTTTTTGCGCTCTAAACAAAGAAAGAGACACAATTTTGAAAAAAAACGCAATATTTTTAACTTTTTGCTATAATAAATATCCCCCAAAAATATCTAAAAAAACATTTTTCTTCAGTTTAGGCCGATACGTATTCTTCTACATATTTTTGGTAAAAAAAATCGCAATTAGCGATTATTGATTGGTTTGCGCAGAAGTTATAGCGTTTACAAGATAGGGGACAGTTTTATAGCATTTTTATTAATATTTTTTTTTTACTAGTAATGGCGGCGATCAGCGATTTTTATTGTGACTGCGACATTATGGCGGACACATCGGACATTTTTGACACATTTTTGGGACCATTGTCATTTATACAGCAATCAGTGCTATTTAAATGCATTGATTCCTGTGTAAATGACACTGGCAGTGAAGGGGTTAACAACTAGGTGGCAGTGTAGGTGTTAAGTGTTCCTAGAGGCGTGTTTCTAACTGTGGGGGGGTGTGGCTGTGAGCTAGTGAATGCTGATCACTGCTCCGAACATAGGGAGCAGAGATCGGCGTCACTGGTTGCTAGGCAGAACGGGGAGATGCTGTTTATTTCTGCATCTCCCCGTTCAGCCTTCCCGTGAGACGATTGCGGGTGTCCCCGCGGCGATCGAGTCTTAAAGGGGACGTGGGCTCACTACAATATGACAAAGATGACTGCTCCCTGTCATGTTGCTAGGCAGAACAGGGAAATGCCTTGTTTAGATTTTGTCATGTTACAACCAAAAATGGAAATTTGTTTTATTGGGATTTTATGTGATAGACCAACACAAAGTGGCACATAATTGGGAAGTGGAAGGAAAATTATAAATGGTTTTCTACATTTTTTTTTTTTTACAAATAAATATGTGAAAAGTGTGGGGGGGGGGGGAGGGGCATTTGTATTCAGCCCCCTTTACTCTGATACCCCAACTAAAATCTAGAGGAAAACCAATTGCCTTCAGAAGTCACCTAATTAATAGAGTCCACCTGTGTGTAATTTAATCTCAGTATAAATACAGCTGTTCTGTAAAGCCCTCAGAGGTTTTTTAGAGAACCTTAGTGAACAAACAGCATCATGAAGGCCAATGAACACCCCAGACAGGTCAGGGATAAAGTTGTGGAGAAGTATAAAGCAGGGTTAGGTTATAAAAAAAAAACCTCCCAAGCTTTGAACATCTCACGGAGTTCTGTTCAATCCATCATCCGAAAATTGAAAGAGTTTGGCACAACTGCAAACCTACCAAGACATGGCCGTCCACCTAAACTGACCGGGCCGGGCAAGGAGAGCATTCATCAGAGAAGAGCCAAGAGGTCCATGGTAACTCTGGAGGAGCTGCAGAGATCCACAGCTCAGGGGGGAGAATCTGTCCACAGGACAACTATTAGTCGTGTTCTCCACAAATCTGCCCTTTATGGAAGAGTGACAAGAAGAAAGACATTGGAGAAAGAAAGTCATAAGAAGTCCTGTTTGTAGTTTGTGAGAAGCCATGTGGGGGAGGGGAGCAAACATGTCGAAGAAGGTGATCTGGTCAGATGAGACCAAAATTCTACTTTTTGGCTTGAAAGCAAAACGCTATGTGTGTGGAAACTAACACTGCCCATCCCCCTGAACACACCATCCCCACCGTGAAACATGGTGGTGGCAGCTTCATGTGGTGGGGATTCTTTTCTTCAGCAGGGACAGGGAAGCTGGTCAGAGTTGATGGGAAGACGGATGGAGACAAATACAGGACAATCTTAGAAGAAAACCTGTTATGCCCCGTACACACGAGCGGATTTTCAGTCAGAAAAATCTTATATGGTTTGTCCGACGGAATTCCGCTCAAGCTTGGCTTGCATACACACGGTCACACAAAAGTTCGCTGAACTTTCGACCGGCAAGAACGCGGTGATGTACAGCACTACGACGAGTTCAATGCTTCCGAGCATGTGTCTAATTGTTTCCGAGCATGCGTAGGAATTTTGCACGTCGGGATTGCTACAGAAGATCGGAATCTCCGATCGGAACTTTTTCCGACCGAAAAATTGAGAACCTGCAGACAGAAAAATGTCCTTTTCTGTCTGGAATTCGGCCAGTAAAAGTCCGATGGAACGTACATACGGTCGGAATTTTCGACCAAAAGCTCTCATCGGTCTTTTGCTGGCCGAAATTTCCGATCGTGTGTGCGCGGCATACGGTAGTTAGACCTCGACCAAATCTCTGTGCAACTCTAACTGACACTTTTGACACTTTTTTGGGGGACCAGTGACACCAATGCAGTGATCAGTGCTAAAAATATGCACTGTCACTGTACTAATGACATGGGCAGGGAAGGGGTTACCATCAGGGGTGATCAAAGGGTTAAATGTGTGGCCAACATGAGTCACTGTGTACTGTGTGAGGTGTTTTTACTAAGTAATGTGCTTTGCAGGAAGAAAAAAAAACATCACATTGCTGCTGTCAGAAGAGAGCCCTGATCGTCGGGTGCCGGCGACCAATCAGTGGCTGGCACCCCGCAGATTGGTTCGTGCTGCAGCCAATCGCAGCACAGCCGGGGCTGCGCGGGTGTGCTCCCTAGCCCAGCAGGCAGATCACGGACTAGGTACGTGATCCTTGCCGCCGTATATGGATTGTATACGGGCGGCAAGCGGTTAAACATAAAATTAATCCGTTTTGACAGCCAGACAACTAGCATTTTCAGAGGCAGCCTTCAAGTTTCTCTCCTGGTACTGTTTCTTTGACCTCTCGCGAAGGTCTACGAAGGTAAACATCCTGGTATTTAACCACTTCCCGACCGGCGCACGACGATGTACGTCGGCAGAATGGCACGGGCAGGTAAAAGGGCGTACAGGTACGTCCCCTTTAAGATTGCCGCCATGCCATCGCGTGCGTGCCGCCGGTCGGGACCCCTGTGAGTCCGGTCGTGGGTCCCGCGGACTTGATTGCCGCGGGGATACCCGCGATCATCCCACGGGGTGGGCTGAACGGGGAGATGCGGAAGTAAACAGCATCTCCCCGTTCTACCTAGCAACTAGCGACACTGATCTCTGCTCCCTGTGATTCGAGCAGAGATCAGTGTTCACTAAATCACAGCCACGCCCCCCCCCACAGTTAGTAACACGCCCCTAGGAACACTTTACCCCTACACTGCCACCTAGTGGTTAACCCCTTCACTGCCAGTGTCATTTACACAGAAATCAGTGCATTTAAACAGCACTGATTGCTGTATAAATGACAATGGTCCAAAAAATGTGTCAAAAATGTCCGATGTGTCCGCCATAATGTCGCAGTAAACAATAAAAATCGCTGATTGCCGCCATTACTAGTAAAAAAAAAATTATTAATAAAAATGCTATAAAACTATCCCCTATTTTGTAAACGCTATAACTTCTGCGCAAACCAATCAATAATCGCTTATTGCGATTTTTTTAACCAAAAATATGTAGAAGAATACGTATCGGCCTAAACTGAGTAAAAAATATATTTTTTATATATTTTTGGGGGATATTTATTAAAGCAAAAAGTAAAAAATAATGTGTTTTTTTTAAAAATTGTTGCTCTTTTTTTGTTTATAGCGCAAAAAATAAAAACCGCAGGGGCGGTCAAATACCACCAAAAGAAAGCTCTATTTGTGAGAAAAAAAGGATGTCAGTTTTGTTTGGGAGCCACGTCCCACGACCGCGCAATTGTCAGTTAAAGCGACGCAGTGCCGAATCGCAAAAAGGGGCCTGGTCTTAAGCCAGCAAAAGGGTCCGGGGCTGAAAGTGGTTAATGGGTTAAAAAATAATTCTTAGTACCTGTAATGGTGCCCACCGTGGGGTCGCTGTGTGTTTCAGCACCCACACATCACCCTGCTGGTCAGACATCCATTTTGGCACACTTTTCCAGTCAATGAACTTGTTGCTTGTTTTTGTTGTTTTTATTAGGGGAGTAAACGTGGATGGGGGAAAGGGACTTGGGATGCCCAAATGATGAATCTCTCTGCTACTTCACATCTCCTCCAGCACACTACTTGAGATCACTTGCTTTCCTCTCACTGTCCAGTTCCAGATTCCTGTCACCGTTAGCACATGGCTAGGCCTCACTCTGAATAAGTCTTAACATTTTCCTAGTGGCAACCATTTTAGATGGAGAAGATAGTTGTGCTAACTGGTCCATGATGGACTACTGCTCCCAGCACATCTGATGTGATTCCTGCCAACCCTCCTGGCTGCAGCAACTTAACTCTAAAACACCACAGTCTCTCCCTCTGGCTCCACATCCAATCCTGGCATGTCTGTGCTTCTCACTCACCGACCCCGGCATGGATCCCTCCTGAATGACTTGTCCAGCATTAGAGATGGCCTTGCGGTTCGCCCCGCGGTCGGTTCGACCTTTGCGCGTTCGCTATTCGCCAAACCCCGGCGGACATATGGCGCTGTTCGCGGCCGCCATATTCTTCTACATTTTGAAGAACTTTGACCCATGACACATCCATCATGTGGTACAGGACAGCCAATTGAGACATTTCAGCACATGAACATACCCCCTACTTTATAAATAGACCTGATCTGGCTGTCATTTTACATTCTGTCTTTTGTCAGTGTAGGGAGAGGTTGCTGTGTGGAGCAGGGGCAGTCTGTAATCACTAGCTATTAGGTCCACAAATGTCCTTTTAAGGACCGGTATAGGTGTACAGTATATAGGGGTGTAATACACTTATAATATATTTTCAAATATAGAAAGTATATTATAGTGCATTTCTACTGTGCAGCATTGTGACTGCTGAGCGGTTCTGCATCTCTTTTGTCAGTGTAGGGAGAGGTTGCTGTGTGTCGCAGGAACAGATTGTAGCGACACAAATCACTAACGAATATAGGTCCACAAAAGTCCTTTTAATGACTGGTATAGGTGTACTATTTGGTGTGCAGTATATAGAGGTGTAATACATGTATAAAATACTTTCAAATATAGAAAGCATGGTATAGTGAGTGCATTCCTACTGTGCAGCATTGTGACTGCTGAGCGGTTCCGCAGCTCTTTTGTCAGTGTAGGGAGAGGTTGCTGTGTGTCGCAGGGACAGACTGTAGAAACACAAATCGATAACGAATATAGGTCCACAAAAGTCCTTTTAAGGACTGGTATAGGTGTACAGTATATAGGGGTGTAATACACGTATAAAATACTTTCAAATATAGAAAGCATATTATAGTGCATTTCTACTGTGCAGCATTGTGACTGCTGAGCGGTTCTGCAGCGATACTACAAAGAGTGACAAACGCAATTAGAAAAAAGTATTATAACTGGTGTGATAGACCAGTGGCCCCCCAAAACGACAGATTGAAGTGGGGTGTTATATACCTTCTTCCACACATACTGCACTTCTCTAGAGACATTTGTCACAGGGTCATTTAAAAAATGACAGGCAGAGGAAGAGGCAGGCCCTTCCGCAGGGGTGGTAGGGGTAGGGCAGAAGCACAAGGCTTGAGCCAAAGTGGGAAGTTGCAGAAGGTGCATTCGATTAAAAAAAAAAAAAAAAAGATAAAAAAAGAATGCTTGTCGTTGTCGATCCCAGATTCGCTTAATACTTCTGGTATGTCAGTGTCCATGTTGTGGGACTATGTGTGCACAGCTAGTAAGTATTTTGTGGCTGCAAATATGACCTGGAGGTTTTTAATGTTCGCCTGCCATTAAAATGAATGGGGTTCGCGAACATTTGTGCGATCGCGTTCGCGAACCGTCCCGTCAGATGTTCGTCCATCACTATCCAGCAGTGCTCCCAACTGTCTCCTCCAGCTCCTGTTCCAGGACACCTCTCAATGACCGTGTAAAGAGAGGCTCCCTCCCAGCTCCTGAGCTCCAGCCCTGAGCTCACCCCCCCCCAGAAAGACCACGACAGTCTAACACTCCATCATTCAGTTCTTCCACCCGACAACTCCTCCCACAACAGGCTGACCATGGATATATATAGGAGGCCTGCCCCCTGACAAACCTAGTTGGGGATTGGTCAGGGCTCCCAAATACATACCTCCCAACTTTTTGAGATGGGAATAAGGCCCCTTTCACACTTATACGTAGCATGACAAGTCGTTCCCCATGATTTCCAATGACAGCCATTCATATTAGCACGACTTCAAGTCGTTCCGACTTCAAAGTAGTCCCTGCACTACTTTGGTCCGATTTTGATGCCACTTTCACAGGCATTCCTTGAAATCGCGGCAAAATCGCTGCAAAAATCGCGACCGCGAATCAGGGAAAATTGCGGTAAAATCGTCTGCTTTCAGAAAATATGTAATTGTTTGAGGTTTAACCACTTCCCACCCGGCCTATAGCAAAATGATGGCCGGGCGGTGGTTTCATTATCCTGCGGAGGCTCTTTACCATGTGATCAGCCGTGTCCAATCACTGCTGATCACGATGTCAACAGGAAAAGCCGGTGATCGGCTTTTCCTCACTCGCGTCTGACAGACGCGAGTAGAGGAGAGCCGATCGGCGGCTCTCCTGACAGGGGGGGGTCTGCGCTGATTGTTTATCAGCGCAGCCCCCCCTCAGATGACCACACTGGACCACCAGGGACTCGACTAGGACCACCAGGGAAGTGGGCAACATGTGGATGGCCAGGTATGTACCCCCTGGCCATCCACATGTGCAAATGATGCCCAATCTGTGCCAGTCAGTGCCCACAAATGGGCACTGACTGACACCATCATGTACAAATAAAAATCAGTGATGCCCAGCAATGCCACCCATCAGTGTCATCAGTGCCACCCATCAGTGTCCAGCAGTGCCACCTATCAGTGCCCATCGTGCCCATCAGTGCCCACCTATCAGTGTCAATCAGTGCCCATCCATGCCACCTATCTGTGCCACCCATAAGTACCCATCAGTGCCACCCATAAGTGCCGCCTATAAGAGCCCATCAGTGCCGCCTATGAGTGCCCATCAGTGCCACCTATGAGTGCCCATCAGTGCCGCCTATGAGTGCCACCTATCAGTGCCGCCTATCAGTCCCCATCATCAGTGGCCGTCAGTGCCACCTCATCAGTACCACCTCATTAACGCCACCTCATCGGTGCCCATCAGTCCCGCCTTATCAGTCCCCGTCAGTGCAGCCATATCAGTGCCCATCATTGAAGAGGAAAACTTACTTATTTACAAAGAAATTTTAACAGAAACAAAGAAAAATTCAGTCTTTTTTTATTTGTAGCGCAAAAAATAAAAATCGCAGAGGTGATCAAATAACACCAAAAGAAAGCTCTATTTGTGGGAACGAAATTATAAAAAATTCTGTTTGGGTACAGTGTAGTATGACCGCGCAATTGTCATTCAAAGTGCGACAGAGCTGAAAATTGGTCTGGGCAGGAAGGTGTCTAAGTGCCCGGTATTGAAGTAGTTAAGGTAATTTCCAGTAAAAAACAAATGCAGATTTTAATTAATGTTTGTGGGAAAGATTAAAAAATTCCCCTGGTAGAAAAGTGGTTAAAAGAAGGCGGCACCCAACAGCCTCGCTGTGTGCAAAAAAAGAAAAATTGTTTCTGAGTGATTTTAGTTTCGCTTCCTATTCCCTCAGCCAGGGCTCTTGTGCTCCTCTGGGAGAGCCGGACTTCGGCCTGAACATTTATATGGATCTGTAAACCCCAGTGGTGGACCTACCCCAGGTCTTCAGCCATCAGGTACTGGATCTATGGGGGAGGAGGGGTGGGAGAATGTATTCTTGTCCCGAGTTTAGCAGGAGATTTGCACTACAGAAATATTTTACTTGCAAGAAATTTTGCGAAGGATTTCCTGGTTCAGAAGGAGATCGTTATCGCTTATGCTAACTAAGCTACGTGGGGTTAGCTCCTCTTTAATGAAACTTCTCTGCTTTGATCACATGAGAGCCCACAGCGAGCCCCCAAATATTATGTGATTGACCACATCTGTGGAGAACAGAAAATTTAGGAGAAGATCCTCAGATATCTAAGGAGGCAACAGATGGATACCTGGAGAAGAGAAAATCCAGAAGGAGATCCTGAGGTATCAGTGCTCTGAGGAAGCACTAAATGGAGTCCCTGGAGAATTAAAGATACAGAATGTGATCCTAAGGTATCGTTGCCCTGTGGTGGAACCAGAGGCCACCAGAAAACAGAAGATTCAGAAGGAGATCCTGGGGTGTCACTGCTCGGGGGAAGGACCAGAAGGGTCCCCAGAGAACAGAAGATCCAGTAGAAGATCCTGGGGTGTCACTGCTTGGACGAAGGACCAGAAGGGTCCCCAGAGAACAGAAGATCCAGTAGAAGATCCTGGGGTGTCACTGCTCAGAAGAAAGACCAGAAAGGTCCCCAGAGAACAGAAGATCCAGTAGAAGATCCTGGGGAGTCACTGCTCGGAGGAAGGACCAGAAGGGTCCCCAGAGAACAGAAGATCCAGTAGAAGATCCTGGGGTGTCGCTGCTCGGAGGAAGGACCAGAAGGGTCCCCAGAGAACAGAAGATCCAGTAGAAGATCCTGTGGTATCACTGCCCTGAGGAAGGACCAGAAGGGTCCCCAGAGAACAGAAGATCCAGTAGAAGATCCTGTGGTATCACTGCCCTGAGGAAGGACCAGAAGGGTCCCCAGAGAACAGAAGATCCAGTAGAAGATCCTGGGGTGTCACTGCCCTGAGGAAACATCAGAGGGCACCCCAAGAGAACAGAAGATCTAGAAGCAGATCCTAGGGTATCACTGCCCTGATTAAGCACCACAGGGAGTCATTGGAGAACAAAAGATCTAAAAGGAGGTTCTGGGGTATCACAACCCCAAGGAAACCAAAAAGGGATCCTTGAAGAACAGAATATCCAGAAATAGACCCTGAGCTGTAACTACGTCAAGTAAGAACCAGAGGGGATCCCTGGAGAACATAGGATATAGAAGGAGATCCTGGGGTATCATTGCCCTGTGGGAGCATCAGAGGCCCCTGGAGAACAGAAGATCCAGAAGGAAATCTTGGAGTATAACTACCCTGAGGAATCACTAAAGGGGATCCCTGGAGAACAGAAGACCCAGAAGAAAATCCTGGAATATAACCACCCTAAGGAAGCACTAAAGGTGATCCCTGGAGAACAGAAGCTCCAGAAGGTGATCCTGGGGTATCACCGCCCTGACAAAACACCAAAGGCCTTTGGAGAACAGAAGATCCAGCGGGAGATCCTAGGGTATCACTGCCCAGCGGAATCACCAAAAGGGGGCCCTAAATAAAACCTGCAAAATCTTAAAACAGGAAGCTGTCAAATGTTACTATAAAATCCGAAGAAACCAGAAACTGAAGAGTCCAACATCTGCTGGATATGGTGCTGTCAAACAGACCTTGAGATATTCCTAAACCAGTTCTAATGCCTTCATGACAACGAAGCTGATGGTGGTCCTTTTTGTTAAAGGCCAGTATAGTGTGCAATATTCTTACCTGACCAGGAAATGGGTAATTTCTAGATGCCATGGAAAACTTCAGCAATTTCTAAATGAAAATATTCAACTAAACGTCATCTAAAATTATAATGGTTTAAGTTAATTTGGTTTTAATACTCTCTTAAAATTTATATCAATAAATCTGTAGGCCCAAATCCACTTCTTATGCCCCGTACACACGGTCGGAAATTCCGACCACAAAATCCGCCGGACTTTTTCCAACGGATTTTGTCCGACACTGGTGTTGCATACACACGGTCGGACAAAGTTGTCGGAAAATCCGATCGTTCTGAACGTGGTGACGTTCGTTGCGTACGACGGGACTACGTAGAGGCTAGTAGCCAATAGCTTTGGTCTTGTAATGTGATCTGAGCATGCGTGGCACTTTGTCCGTCGGAATTCACTACACACGATCGGAAAAAGTCAGATTGGACATTGTTGTCGGAAAATTTGAGAGCAGGATCTCAAATTTTTTCCGACGCAAATTCCGACGGAAAAAGTCAGATGGAGCCCACACACGGTCGGATTTTCTGAAAACATGGTCCGATAGGACATTTTCCGTCGGAAAATCCGACCGTGTGTATGGGGCATTAGTCTGTTTGGCATCATAAACACAATTTTTTTTCAGTTTTTACATACGCATGTTAAATGCGCATGTTAGGCCTGAAGAGTAGGTAACACCCCGAAACATTATATGTTTCTGAAAGCAGAGACCCTGGAGAATGAAATGGTGGTAGTTGCAATTTTTTATGTCACATGATATTAGCAAAATTGTTTATCAAACCCATATTTTCAGTAAGAAAAGTAGACTAAAGTTAATTTTAGTGCACACAAAAACAATATAACACTTTTTTTTTTGTAAAATTTAAAAAACGAGGTTGTGGCAAATAAATAGATACATTTTAATAAATAATAGATAATAAATAGATACATATTAATAAATAAAATATAATAAATAAATACCTATTAATAAATAAAAGATAATAAATATATACCTATTATTAAATAATAGATAGACAAAAATAGATACCTTTTAGTAAATAAAAAATTGGAACGACTCATGTGGTTGGATATGTAATTGCCATCATCCCATAAAGCACAAGAAAATGTGAAAAACCTCTATTTGGGGATTTTTAAGGCAATGAAAAAAAGTTTTTTTTTTTTATATTATTTTAAATAAAATGTATTAATTTTTGTAAACATTGTGTAGAAAATTCATTAAATTTCAACATATTATTTATGATGTACAAATATTAAAAGACATTGCATATTGCCAATAAAATGGAAGTGAATAGTAAATAATAGATAATAGATATCTGTTGTTAAGTAAAATACAAATGAGGACAGTACCCAAAATAGTCCATAGGTGACACTTCAAAAGCCCCATCATTTTTGAGTTACCTGTGAATGATGACTGTAGGATGATTGCTCTCACTCCGGCGGGCACTGAAATACGTAATATGTGGGATGCAATTGTAATTTTTGATACGTAGGTTTTCTTTTTTTTTTTAATTTACGTTATTTAAAGTGAAATTGCAGCCTCAACCTAACTAACCTTAAAAAAATGTCCCCTATCCCTCTTAACACCTATGCTGACTAACCTGTGTAAAAAAGATGTATATACTTACCTATTTTTAACCCGCTCCAGTCCAGCCATGTGATCTGACTCCCGTGTGCCCCCCAGCGGCAGCTGCATGGGAGAGGAAGGAGCGCCGACAATGGCTGGGACATGGGAGTCTATGGGTGACGTCACCGTTCACAGGTATCCCCAGGAGTGCTCTCTCCTTCTCCTTTTTTTTTTAACTTAAGTTTATTGCTATCACATCAGTATCATAGATGTTCAGGGTAACCTGGTTCGTACAGATAGGTCTTTTTTATATTTTCTCTTGTAGATATTTCTTAGATTGTTTTTTTTTTTTTCCCATTAATACAAAATTTTAAAATCTACCCTAGAGCACAAACTGTTACATTCCTGTCTGGGTGTGACAGGGAGTGATGCAGATATTATTAAAGGTAATTTTGTTACATTCCTGTCTAAAATTACTATACCACATAGGTAATATAAAGGTACATTTAAAAGAGAAGTATGGGTTTTCATAACCACTTGTTTACCGGGCATTTAAACCCCCTTCCTGCCCAGGCCAATTTTCAGCTTTCAGCACTGTCACTCTTTGACAATTGCGCGGTCATTCTACACTGTACACATATAAAATTTTTATCATTTTGTTCACACAAATAGAGCTTTCTTTTGGTGGTATTTAATCACCGCTGGGGTTTTTATTTTTTGCTAAACAAATGAAAAAAGACAGAAATTTTCAAAAAAAACAAAAACATTTTTCCTAGTTTGTTATAAAATTTTACAAACAGGTCTTTTTCTCCTTCACTGATGTGCGCTGATGAGGCTGCACTGATGGGGACTGATGGGTGGCACTGATTAGGCTGCACCGATGAGGCTGCACTGATGGGCACTGATAGGCGGCACTTAAGAGCACTGATAGGTGACACTGATAAGTGGCACTGATGGGCACTGGTAGGCACTGGTAGGTGACACTGATAGGCAGCACTGATAGGTGGCACTGATTATGAGGCACTGATGGGCACTGATAGGTGGCACTGGTAGGTGACACTAGTGGGCACTGCTTAGCAGTGCTTATATGCACTGGTAGGTGGCACTGGTGGGCGCTGGTAGGTGGCACTGGTGGGCACTGCTTAGCAGCAGTGGGTCTGGGGTGTGCGGGACTGATGTCCCATTTACTCCAGATGGTAACACTGTCAGCGTGAGGGGAAAAAAAAGCTGATTGCCGGCTCAGTTTATATCACGTAATCAGCTGCCATTGGCTGACAGCTGATCACATGGTAAGGGTCCGGGATCGACTTGTGATTAGCCGAGTCCCACAGGGGGCGCGCAGGCATCACATGCACGGAAGGACATGCATGGACGCCCTTTCCGGCAATTTATGCCCAACGCCCTTTGGCTATAGCATGGGTGGCAAGAGGTTAATACTTATCTAGATGGATCCAACATCTGTCCCCCTGCGCATCTAAGACTGAGAACTGAGCGATCTAACACCGTTGATCGCACGGTTCTTGGAGCTTCCCGAGCCGCTCGCTGAGAAGCGGGGCCGGGTGCTGGTGCAGGCACTTGGGCGAATCCCGACCCCAGTGCCACGATCTTGCCAGAGCCTGGACAGGCTCTGTGATGTCAGCAGACAGCGGACTTCAGCCCGCTGTCTGCTGAAAATGGGTCACAGGAGTGCAGAACGCACTCCACTCCTGTGATCCACAGGAGAAGTACAGACAAACGAGCTTTCACCATACTTCTCCTTTAATAATGAGAAACTACATTTCCGAGTATGATAGATGTTCAAAGTAGCCTGACTTTATTATACTTCTATCACTAGATGGCCACAAAGTCAATTGGTCCTCTTTGTAATTAATAGTATTAACCACTTGCCGGCTGCCTAACTGTAAATGTACATCATTACTTTGAAATTAATTACCAGGGTTTTGGCAGCAGCTAGCCACCATATCTCCCCCAGTATCTTTTTTTTTCAGTTAGGCGGCCGTCTTTCAGATAAAAGTGGTCCCAGCAGCAGATTCACTGCAGGATCACTTTTATAGGTGCCCCCCACCCCCCCTTGCCGCTTACCAGATGTTTTTTCGAGCTTACCGGAGCCGTCGGTAAGCCCAGAACTGGTGCTGCCGATGCCTACCCAGGAAGTCGAGCGAGGGCAAGAAGCCCTTGGAGGACCAGAGCAACGTCTGACATCACTTCCTGTTCTCGAAAAGACAGACAGGATTTTATTTTTTTTGTTTATTTAAAGGCAACATTTTTTTTTTTATTATTTAAAGGCAAAATAAATTTTTTGCTTTTTAGGGTACATGAGAGGTCTGGGGTCTTTTTGACCCCAGACCTCAAATTTAGGAGGTCCTGTCATGCTGCTTATTTCTATTACAAGGGATGTTTACATTGTGAATGGTGTTCAAATCACACATCACACATGTGAGGTATCACCGCGATCGTTAGAGTGAGAGCAATAATTCTGGCACTAGACCTCCTCTGTAACTCTAAAGAGGTAACCTGTAAAAATGTTTAAAACATTGCCTATGGAGATTTTTTAAGTACTGTAGTTTGTCGCCATTCCACAAGCATGCGCAATTTAAAGCGTGACATGTTTGGTATCTATTTACTCAGCGTAACATCATCTTTCACATTATACAAATAAATTGGGCTAACTTTAATGTTTTTTTTTTTTTTTAACTTTATTAAAGTGTATTTTTTCAAAACAAAATGCGTTTTAAAGACCGTTGCGCAAATACAGTGTGACATAAAATATTTACTGGGTACCGTGATAGTCCTCTCATCATCACAGGCTTTATAGGGCATTTTTGTTTGGAGTAGCCCATGTTAACCCGCCCCTTTTTCCATTAATTCCAATAGGATGATGGTACCCACCCCTACCCCATATCTACCTATTACGTGAGGCACTATATATTCTAACTGACATAAAATATTGCAATGATTGCCATTTTATTCTCTAGGATCTCTGCTAAAAAAAAAAAATATGTAATGTTTGGGGGTTCTAAGTGATTTTCTAGCAAAAAAAAAAAAAACAGATGTAAGCGCTCAATGTCAGAAAAAAGCCTGGTCTTAAGTGGTGGAACTCCTGGCACCATTAAAATGACCTATATGATGCAGTTTGTCAATGACATTGTTTTTTTAGCCTTTTGATTCTGCCAGTAGATCCCTTATTCTTCCCTTTTCCTGTAAACATTGGTCACAAAGTTGTTGGTTCTGCAGTGAAATCACACAGCAGCGTTGTCACCCTGTAAGGAAGTCTTATGCCCCGTACACACGGTCGGATTTTCCGACGGAAAATGTCCTATCGGACCATGCTGTCGGAAAATCCGACCGCGTGTGGGCTCCATCTGACTTTTTCCGTCGGAAAAGTTTTATCTCCTGCTCTCAAATTTTCCGACAACAAAGTCCTATCGGACTTTTTCCGATCGTGTGTAGCGAATTCCGACGGACAAAGTGCCACGCACGCTCAGATCACATTACAAGACCAAAGCTACTGGCTACTAGCCTCTACGTAGTCCCGACGTACGCAACGAACGTCACCACGTTCAGGATGATCGGATTTTCCGACAACTTTGTCCGACCGTGTGTATGCAACACCAGTGTCGGACAAAATCCGTCGGAAAAAATCAGACGGATTTTGTGGTCGGAATTTCCGACCGTGTGTACGGGGCATAAGATGGGCATGTCGTTTTAACCACATGCCGACCGGCGCACGACGATATACGTCGACAGAATGGCACGTACAGGCAGGAGGGCGTATATATACGTCCCTCCTTTCGCCTGTCCGTGCCATCGGGAGCGCGCCGGGAGCGGCGCGCTCCCGCGCCGGTCGGGACCCCCGTGAGTCCGGCCGCGGTCCCCGCGGACTCGATCGCCGCGGGGACTCCCGCGATCGTCTCACGGAGCGGCTGAACGGGGAGATGCCGAGATAAACAGCATCTCCCTGTTCTGCCTAGCAACTAGTGACGCCGATCTCTGCTCCCTGTGATTGGAGCAGAGATCAGCATTCACTAGCTGACAGCCACGCCCCCCCACAGTAAAAAACACACCCCTAGGCCTACTTAACCCCTACACTGCCACCTTGTGGTTAACCCCTAAACTGCTAGTGTCATTTATACAGAAATCAATGCATTTAAATGCATTCATTGCTGTAAAAATGACAATGGTCCCAAAAATGTGTCAAAAATGTCCGATGTGTCCGCCATAATGTCGCAGTCACAAAAAAAATCGCAGATCTCCGCCATTAATAATAAAAAAAAAATTATTAATAAAAATGCTATAAAACTATCCCCTATCTTGTAAACGCTATAACTTCTGCGCAAACCGATCAATAATCGCTTATTGCGATTTTTTTTACCAAAAATATGTAGAAGAATACGTATCGGCCTAAACTGAGGAAAAAAAATGTTTTTTTATATATTTTTTGGGGATATTTATTATAGCAAAAAATAAAAAATAATGCATTTTTTTCAAAATTGTCGCTCTATTTTTGTTTATAGCGCAAAAAATAAAAACCGCAGGGGGCGATCAAATACCACCAAAAGAAAGCTCTATTTGTGGGGAAAAAAAGGACGTCAATTTTGTTTGGGAGCCACGTCGCACGACCGCGCAATTGTCAGTTAAAGCGACGCAGTGCCGAATCGCAAAAAGGGGCCTGGTCCTTTGGCTGCAAATTGGTCCGGTCTGAAAGTGGTTAAATGGATATGAAGTAAAAGACAAAAAATAAAGCCCAATCTAGATAAAAAAAATTTAAGCTAATACAGTAACAGGTTTTATAAAAATGGTTGAAGCCATATAAACAAACAAAAAAAAGACCCTTGTAGGCACCCCCTGGAATGTTATATGGTTTGCCCCAACCCTCGTAACTTTTGGGCCCCCGTGGGCTGTACAGGGTAGATCTGGCATGGACTTTGGGGATCCGATTCCTGGTGAGGGGGATGAGTATATAAAAATATAGTTTTCCTTCAAAGGTGTATTTTGCAACGTATTGCTACTTTTTTTTTTTTTTTTTAGAATATGACGTATACCTATTTTTATTTTTTTGCCTGTCCTAGGATATGTTTGTACTTGGTTTTCGGAGTTTTTGAAGCCCTCATAATTGTTGCTTGCATGTGTGGATTTTCTGTTCTGCATCTTACACTTTGTTTTGATTTATTCAACCTTTGATTAACAATTTTTTAAATTTTTACAGGAATCTCAAGTGAGCCATGGAGGAGGAAGTCCAGTGCAGGCTCCCCAGGCGGGATGAGGGGCCACTCTCAGTCGGTGATCTGATCCGTGAGTTGTCCAGGAAGACACCCCACGTTGAGGAATTATGTAACGTGACGGATCCTACAAATGTCTCAGAGGAATCAGACACAGATTTATGTGATATGGAGGAGGGACTGTCAGAGATTACAGATCTACAACTGGACGTCCATACTGCAAGCAACCTTCTAGATATATCAGATGACCAGAAAATGGCATCAAGGTCCGTAATACACCAAAATCGCCCAGAGACACCAGAAAGATTCCAGTGGCCTCAAGTGCTAAGTAGTCAGAGTTTCTCCTCTGGGCGACACGTATGGGAAGTTGTTAGTGGGGAATCCCGTAGCTGGATCATCGGGATGTGTTACCCCAGCATAGACCGGACACAATGGCAGTCGGTGATCGGAAATAACCCCAAATCCTGGTGTTTGGTCAGGTCCGGTAACCGGTATTCAGTGACGCATGACAAGGAAGAGCGAAGATTACAGGGCAAGATCTCCAATAATAGAGTCAGGATCTATCTGGATTACGAGGCCGGGAGGATCTCATTTTATGAGTTGACCCAACACACCACTTACACACCTTCACGGCCTCCTTCACCGAGCCCCTCAATGCTGCATTATGTGTATGGGAGGGTTGCGTGACCACATCTAGAGGATCAAATATGGAGGAAGTGCAGCAAACATTGGGCGTGACCGGAAATACAGACTTATTACTAGATGTGGACACAGCTTATAACAAGCTATTTATATCACACGATAAGAAAACCGTCTCTTGGTCGTATCATCTGCAAAATCGCCCAAATAATCTAAAGAGGTTCCATCGCCCTCAGGTACTAAGCTGCCAGAGATTCTTCTCGGGACAACACTACTGGGAAGTAGATGTCGGAGCATCAGACAGTTGGAGAGTTGGAATGTGCTATCCCAGTATAGACAGGTCAGAATGGCAGTCGGTAATTGGAAACAACTGTAAGTCATGGTGTCTGGTCCGGTTGGAGAATGGCTATTCGGCAATACATGACAGCAATGAGACGCAGTTGCCCATGAAGATCTCTAGTAGCCGATTTAGGATGTTTCTAGATTATGAAGCCGGTCAGCTCTCTTTTTACGCCTTGAGTGAGCCAATCCGCCATTTGCATACCTTCACTGCCACCTTCACTGAGCCCCTCCATGCTGCAATATGGGTATCGTTGGGTTGCATAAGGATATCTGGGAAAGCAACTTTAGAGGCCTCAGAGCAGACGCCAGAGCTGTTGGTGGATGCAGACATATTGCTAGATGTGAACTCAGCCAGTAATCTTGTAGCGGTATCAGATGAGGGAAAAAGGGCCTGCTGGACTTACGACAACCAGAATCGTCCAGAAACATCAAAGAGATTCCAGGACTATCCACAAGTGTTAAGCAGCCAGAGCTTCGACTCCGGGCGACACTACTGGGAAGTGGACGTTGGGCCAGCCTACAGCTGGCGACTCGGCATGTGTTACCCCAGCTTAGACAGGGTGGGAAAGCCTGTGTCGGCGATTGGAAATAATGACAAGTCATGGTGCTTGGACATGGATGGCACTCAGTATTCGGTGAGACACGCCGGTAATATAACCCAGTTACCCTACTATATATCCAGTGACAGAATCAGGATATATCTAGATTACGAGGCCGGACAGCTTTCGTTTTATGAGCTGCGTGACCCGATCCGTCACCTCCACACCTTCACTGCCACCTTCACTGAGCCCCTCCACGCCATAGTATGTGTTTGGGAGGGTTATATAAGGATATCTGGCGGCGGATCGGCACATGTGGAGTGACTTATTAACAGACCAGTGACTCGGCAAAGTTCGGGAATGTGATTGGTTCATTATTTGCACAACTGGCAATGGAAAACGTCAGGATTGTAAACTTCTCACCATTATGTCCTGGTGTGGGGTCACTTTTAAAGCTGGATCTTTGACCATTAAAATAATATATTCCGTTAGTAAATTAGGTTTGCTGCATGGCAAGCATATCTGGTGTCCAAAGCCCCATACACACGGTCGGATTTTCCGATGGATTCTGTCCTATCGGACAATGTTGTCGGAAATTCCGACCGTGTGTAGGCACCATCGGACATTTTCCTTTGGATTGTCCGACGGACAAAGTTGTATCTCCTGCTCTAAAAATTTTCCGACAACAAAGTCCGATCACACCAATTCCGATCGTGTGTAGCGAATTCCGACGGACAAAGTGCCACGCATGCTCAGATCACATTACAAGACCAAAGCTATTGGCTACTAGCCTCTACGTAGTCCCGTCGTACGCAACAAACGTCACCACGTTCAGAATGATCGGATTTTCCGATAACTTTGTCCGACCGTGTGTATGCAACACCAGTGTCGGACTAAATCCGTCGGACCAAATCCGATGGATTTGGTGGTCGGATTTTCCGACCGTGTGTATGGGGCTTTAGAGCGGGCAATTTAAAATTCCAGTTTGTTGAAGAGCATTGGTATCAAAGAGGAAAATGGGTTTAAAAGTTTCCCCAAGAGTTTCCCAAGTTCATTCCATCTATCCTGGAGGGCCAAAAAAAAAACCCAAAAGGAAATTCTAGTGCTAGCCATAATGCGAAACCCTAAAGATAACCATGTCCGTACTGGCTGTCACATGACTGTGCATCAACAAAGCCATGTGATAGTGACTAGAGATGGGCCCGGTGTTCGATTCGAACCCACAATCGAATCGAACATCGGGTGTTCGACCGTTCGGCGAGCCCAGAACTATTTGGGCCGTTCGCATCACATTCGTGTGATGCGAACGGCCCGCAATGCACTGCGCCAGTCGCAGTGCATTGCTGGCTGATGATTGGCCAAGCATGCACTGTGACCCCGCATGCTTGGCCAATCACAGCCCTGGCAGCGAGGAGAGCCATAATTGGCTACAGGCAGGATGCCTGTAGCCAATTATAGCTCAGGGGGTTTAATACACGCCCCACAGTATAAAAGGCCGCCGCGCCGGCGGCCTCGTTATATTGTGTTCCAGCATGTCAGTGTTATGTGCTGCTGACTGCTGACATTATCTGCTGTATTTCTGGGGATTAGTGTGTGCGTGCTGTTAGTACAGCATTGCAGTATCACATCTGGGGGGTGTCTATAGTATGCCTGTGAAGGGGCGCATGTTTCCTGTGCTTAGAACTGTCCCTGCACAAAGTGTCATTTTTGCAGGAAAAAAAGCTATTTAAAATCACTCGTGGCTAATGAATTGATGGCTCCAGTAACACAGAGAACAGTCATTCATTGATTAAAAAAAAAAAAAAGCGTGGGGGTCCCCCCAAATTCAATAACCAGGCCCTTTAGGTCTGCTATGGATATTAAGGGGAACCCCAGCCAAAAAAAAAAAATGGCGTGGGGTCCCCCTCAAAATCCATACCAGACCCTTATCCGAGCACGCGACCTGGCAGGCCGCAGGAAAAGAGGGGGGGGGGACGAGAGCGGCCCCCCCTCCCTCCTGAACCATACCAGGCCACATGCCCTCAACATTGGGAGGGTGCTTTGGGGGTCTGTGACCCCCCAAAGCACCTTGTCCCCATGTTGATGAGGACAAGGGCCTCGTCCCCACAACCCTGGCCGGTGGTTGTGGGGGTCTGCCGGCGGGGGGCTTATCGGAATCTGGAAGCCCCCTTTAACAAGGGGACCCCCAGATCCCGCCCCCCCCTGTGTGAAATGGTAAGGGGGTAAAAGTCTTTGACAATTCCTTTATTAAAATCTTCTTTCCTCTGGTCTTCTTCCTTTCTTCATCTTTCGGTTTCTTCATCTTCTCCTTCCGGCATCTTCTTCCATCTTCTTCTTCCATCTTCTTCTTCCTCCGATCCGCTTCTTCTTGCTCTGGTCTTCTCGTCCGGCATCTTCTTCCATGGCGTCGGTGTCTCTTCTGGGCCGCTCCGCGCAATAGAAGGCTCCAGCTGCGTGAGGCTTCTCTCCGGCATCTTCTTCCACGGCGTCGGTCTCTTCTTGGGCTGCTCCGCGCAATGGGAGGCTCCCGCTGTGTGAGGCTTCTCGTCCGACATCTTCTTCCACGGTGCCGGTGTCTCTTCTGGGCCGCTCCGCGCAATGGGAGGCTCCCGCTGTGTGAGGCTTCACTGCGTGTGACAGGTCTTTTATAACGGAGGGCAGGGACACCTGGTAACCCCGCCCCCTCTGACGCACGGGGACGTCATGGGGAATTCCCTATGACTTTCCCCATGACGTCAGAGGGGGCGGGGTCCTATGCTGTGGCCTGTGGGAGATATGATCAAACCAGAGTAGGCCAATGGGGTTTATTTACTAAAGCTGCAGAGTACAAACTCAGGCTCACTTCTGCGTAGAAACCAATCAGCTTCCAGGTTTTATTGCCAAAGCTTAATTGAACGAGCTGAGGTTAGAAGATGATTGGCTCCCATACGGAGCTGCACCAGATTCTGATTGCACCAGTTTTAGTACATCTACCCCAATGTGTCACCTGGCCCATTTGCAGTAGACATGTGCAATTCGTTTAGTTCCGAATTCGTTTTTTAACAAATTTTGACAAATTTGTTAATTCCGAATTTCCACATTTCTGAATTTTTCAATTTCTGAAATGTCCGAATTTCAAAATTTTTGAATTTTTGAATTTCCGTATTTCCGAATTTCCGAATTTCCGAATTTCCGAAATTACGAATTTCCGAATTTCTAACTTTCGGATTTCCGAATTTCAAAATTTTAGAATTTTTGAATTTCCGGATTTCCGAATTTTCGAATTTTCAAATTTCCGAATTTCCGAATTCGAAATTCGGAAATGTAAAATTTTAGAATTTCCGAATTTACAATTTTAGATTTCCGAATTTCGGATTTCCGAATTTTCGAATTTTCGAATTTCCGAATTTCGGATTTTCAAATTTCCAAATTTCCGAATTTCCGAATTTCCGAATTTCCGAATTCGAAATTCGGAAATGTAAAATTTTAGAATTTCCGAAGTTACAATTTTAGATTTCCGAATTTCGGATTTCCGAATTTCGGATTTCCGAATTTCGGATTTCCGAATTTCGGATTTTCAAATTTCCGAATTTCGGATTTTCAAATTTCCGAATTTCGGATTTCCGAATTTTCGAATTTCCGAATTTTCTAATTTCCGAATTTCCGAATTCGAAATTCGGAAATGTAAAATTTTAGAATTTCCGAATTTACAATTTTAGATTTCCGAATTTCAGATTTCCGAATTTTCGGATTTCCGAATTTTCGAATTTCCGAATTTTCGGATTTTCAAATTTCCGAATTTCGGATTTTCGAATTTTCGGATTTACGAATTTCAGAATTCCGAATTTCAGATTTTCGGAATTCCGAGTTTCAGATTTTCGGAATTCCGAATTTCAGATTTTCGGAATTCCGAGTTTCAGATTTTCGGAATTCCGAATTTCAGATTTTCGGAATTCCGAATTTCGGATTTTCGGAATTCCGAATTTCAGATTTTCGGAATTCCGAATTTTCGGAATTACGAAATTCAAAAATTAGAAAATTCGAAAATCAGAAAAAAAGAAAAAAAAATCTGTTTAATTCTAAATAATAACTAACTATTATTCTTATTCTAGGTATTGGAATTCCCTTTCAAATTTGTCTGTTAGTGAACGTAACGAGTACGAATTTATCCGAAGTTACGAATTATCTGAAATAACGAATGCCGCATCTAACCGAATGGAACGTAACGATCTAATAATAATAAATAACAATAATAATAATAAAACCTTTTTATTATTATTAATTATTTATTATTAATTTGTTCCGTTCCATTTGTTATTTCAGATAATTCGTAACTTCAGATGAATTCATACTCGTTAATTTAATAGTGAAAAGTGTGGGTAGATAGCTGCGCCTTCCAAAAAGTGAAGCTGCCAACACGACAATGTGACAAATTGTAAACAGATATATATAGGCAAAAAGTGTGGCGCTAAATAAAACATGTGAGAACACTCCTTACGGACGAAAATGTGAAAATCTCGACCGATTATTGGGTGTTCAAATTTAATGTGAAAAAGTAAAAGGACATCAGTCCTATGTGCACAGCATGAAAAAACGTGTACCATGCACAGACAACAATCATCTGGTGCACGTTGCAACATCAACAAAGTCAACCAATCTCCATGAGAGGAGAGGGTGACGCTGATATATATGCTATAAAATAACGAAATGTGCTGATCCTAAAAACACGTGATAGCATATAACTAAGATGTATGAACCATAATGAACACAGTGGGGATCAGGCGCTCTTAACGAGTCATTGAGCCCCAGTTGAAGTCTTTATCAGACGAAACGCGTCGGGAGAACCTTGCAGATATACCGACTCTAGTGCGTTCTTACGTTTTTGTTTTTTGCTTTTAAATATTTCTATTGAAATGTATTCCGGAAGCAAATGCAATTTTTTAGCAATCAATTGAGTCCTTGCCTGGACTTTTTTACACGAAGAGGAGGCCCTCTCTCTTTTTTCTTTATCCGCATACCTCTGCATGCTGTGACGATTTGTGTATGGCGGTGAGAGTTTACCTGCTGATTGTTTCCGGGTGATCCATTGCTGTTCGGTGAGTGTAGAGTGACATCTTCTGCTGAACTTCACTTCAGGCATTGATCCAGTACAGGCTCAAGCCTTACAGTCTAAAGCTCGTTTGACCCCTCACCACCGGTTAGTGGGTCCACCGGATGTGGTAAGCGTACCGAATTCATTTCTATACCTTCCTGTTTGCAACTGAATCCGATATCAAGAGGATACAGTTTTCAAGCTTTCTCTAAGGGAAACTGTCTGAACCCAGATATGCTATGGACATCTTCACAAACCTAAATGGTGTCTGATTAGTTCCTTATGAGACATTGCACACATATATGTCCATCTTGGTGTGTTTGCCCCCAGTTTTATTGTACATATATATGCCTATCTTGGTGTGCTTGCCCCCAGTCTCATGTACAAGCCTTTCCTGGTATGACCCAGTACGACTTTATGAGTACAAAATAATATGTACACTAGCACTACATCCTATGTCTAACTAGTTTGTGCCAGTAAGATTATAATTTCTTTATCTGTCACACATTGCTTATTCACCTTGTTTATTATTTGATGTGGACCTTTACACCCATTTGGCTATGATCGCCATCACTGCTCGTTAAGAGTTCAGCAGAAGATGTCACTCTACACTCAACGAACAGCAATGGATCACCCGGAAACAATCAGCAGGTAAACTCTCACCGCCATACACAAATCGTCACAGCATGCAGAGGTATGTGGATAAAGAAAAAAGAGAGAGGGCCTCCTCTTCGTGTAAAAAAGTCCAGGCAAGGACTCAATTTATTGCTAAAAAATTGCATTTGCTTCCGGAATACATTTCAATAAAAATATTTAAAAGCAAAAAACAAAAACATAAGAACGCACTAGAGTCGGTGTATCTGCAAGGTTTCTCCCGACGCGTTTCGTCTGATAAAGACTTCAACTGGGGCTCAATGACTCGTTAAGAGCGCCTGATCCCCACTGTGTTCATTATGGTTCATACATCTTAGTTATATGCTATCACGTGTTTTTAGGATCAGCACATTTAGTTATTTTATAGCATATATATCAGCGTCACCCTCTCCTCTCATGGAGATTGGTTGATTTTGTTGATGTTGCAACGTGCGCCAGATGATTGTTGTCTGTGAATGGTACACGTTTTTTCATGCTGTGCACATAGGACTGATGTCCTTTTACTTTTTCACATTAAATTTGAACACCCAATAATCGGTCGAGATTTTCACATTTTCGTCCGTAAGGAGTGTTCTCACTCGTTAATTTAATAGTTAGTTATTAATTAAACTGATTTTCTTTCTTTTTTTCAGATTTTCAAATTCTGGGATTTTCAAATCTTTGAATTCCCAAATTCCGAAAATCCGAAAATTCGGAAATTTGGAGTTCCGAAAGTCCGAAAACTCGGAATTCCGAAAATCCAAAATTCGGAAATTCGATAATTCGGAAATCCGAAAATTCAAAATTCGAAAATTCGGAATTCGAAAATTCTGAAAACTCTAACTTCGGAAATCCGAAAATTCAAAATTCTGAAATTCGAAAATTCTGAAATCTGAAAAGTAGAAACGTGAAAATTCCCAAAATTTCTGAATTCCGAATTTTTGAATTTCCGAATTTCCAAATTTCCGAATTTTCAATTTTCCAAATTTCCGATAAAAGCAAAAAAACGAATGAAACAAAAATGAAAATGAACAAATTTTTTGTCAGTGCACATGTCTAATTTGCAGTGGATACAATGAACACCATAAAGCAGTTTAGCATTCACACCCATCGATTTCAGCAGAGGATATGGGTTTGTGGATCTAATCTTCTCTGAGTCCAGTTGCAAACAACGCACAGGATGGAGTAAACCACGAATGGCAATGGTAAGCAATGGTAGACCATCGACAGTCACAGGGCAAAGAAACAGAGACCAAGTCATAGCCGACCTATGCTGTGGCCTGTGAGATATATGATCAAACCAGAGTAGGACAATGTGCCACCTGGCCCGTTTGCAGTGGATAAAATGGACACCATAATGCAGTCAAGCAACAAGGAACAAGGAACAGGAACCCATCTTCTGCTGGTGGAAATACTCCTCTTTCACAATTTTAGCAGATACTATATTACTGTCCCAAGTGAAAGAGCCCCTTCATTCTTGCAGCACAAACCACACATATAGAATCCAGGATAACAGAGGTAAAGGGAAATGCTGAGTCCAGTGTGGTTGCACGGGGAGTCGGGTTAGGACAGACCCGACTGGGGATCTCGGTCACCCTGTGCCCCTAATAAACACAGGGTAACTTACACATATAGAATCCAGGATAACAGAGGTAAAGGGAAATGCTGAGTCCAGTGTGGTTGTACGGGGAGTCGGGTTAGGACAGACCCGACTAGGACAGACCCGACTGGGGATCTCGGTCACCCTGTGCCCCTAATAAACACAGGGTAACTTACACATAGGATGGGCCAGAGGGGAGCTGAACAAGGAGTTTCCAGAGCTCTCCAAAGTAAGTTGGGTTCCACAAGCCCCCCCCCCCAAAGTGACTCCCGTCACATGACTCATGAGGGAACATCAACAACAATACAAATCTGACAGGGCTTGAATCCTTTTATATTCTGTCTATAAGTAAAAATAATATTGTTGGCTCTATATGCACTTTAATACAAAATAAATACACAGTGGGGCTGATTTACTAAAGCTGAAGGGTGCGAAATATGGTGCAGCTGTGCAAAGAAACCAATCGGCTTTTTTGTCAAAGTTTAATTGGACAATCTGAAGGTAGAAGCTGATTGGCTACCATGCAGAGCTGCACCAGATTTTTCACTCTCCAGTTTGACTAAATCAACGCCATTGTCTGCAATCTGCTTTGTCTTTTCTTACACTCCCTTATTAAGTCAAATCATATTGCACAGACTTGTTTTTTTTTTGTTCTTTTTAAATTATCTTTATTGAAATAAAAAAATAATATATTATGGCCAACAACAAGCATTTCTCAAAACTATACATTTATATAACGTGTAGTCTTTGGATTATTTACATACCGTATATACTCGAGTATAAGCCCAGTTTTTCAGCAAATTTTTTGGTGCTGAAAATGCCCCCCCTCGGCTTATATTGGAGTCAAGCTCCTTTCTGCAGCAGAAAATTACATTTTCCGACCTGACTTTGGGGCCCCGTATCTCGGGGACACTTGGTGCTAGGAACCCCATACAGGGGGTCCCCGAGTTACGAACTCGTTAGGGACTGGCCGCCTGTCCTTAACTCGGAATTGTTCGTAAGTGGGCCGCGCATGCGCAGACCGACAATTACCGACAATTACGGACATTTCCGATGTTTGCCGCCATTTTCCGAGGCTCCGTCTGGCCGCGCATGCGCAGAACGGCCGAAGTACGGCGGAAAATGGCGGAGGGTCCCCGCAGCGCCCGGTTCGTAAGTAGGGGATGTTCGTAGGTCGGGCGTTCGTAAGTCGGGGACCCCCTGTATTTGGTATGCCAACCCAGTGGACCCAGCACTACAACATATCCAAGATGGGGTTCCTAGCACCAAGTGACCCCGAGATACAGGGCCCCAAAGTCGGTCAACTGTGTCCATCTGCAGCAATGCCATTTCGGGACCCTTTTGGCTGCAGCTAGGGGGGCATCTAGGAACCCTTAAAGCGGTTCTGCACCCATTTCATTTAGTAAATCTCTTTGCCTTCCAAATCAGGCAAAGAGTACTAAATGAAATGTTTTTTTTTTTTTTTTTTTTTTACTTACCTTGTAATTGATGACTTCCGGTCTTCTCTCTCTTCGGCGGCGGGCGGGGTCTCTGCGTCGATTGTCGTCACGCCGCACTGTCTCCTGGGATCTGGTGTCATTGATCCCAGGAGTCAGTGCGGGCATCTTCCGAAATCTCGCGAGATTTCGGCCACATCTTCCGAAATCTCCCGAGATTTCGGCCACATCTGCCGAAATCTCGTGAGATGTCGGCAGATGTGCCGTTACTGCGCACGCGCGAGTAACGTCGGTGCATGCTGGGCCATCTAAAGGTCCTGTGGGGTTTCACATGCCCACAGGCAAGATGGACCCCAGCAGACAAGAAGAAGACAAGAAGAAGATGAAGATGAAAACCGGCGGCGATCGAGATGGAAGATGGAACAGGTAAGTCCCCCAATTGAGCTATATGCCCTTGGCATATAGCCCAAAAAAAAAAAAAAGAGTGCAGAACCGCTTTAACTACCAAGTTTGAAGTTTGGGGGACCTATGGCTGCAAATGGGCACAGTGAGGCTGCAAATGGGCATTGTTGACCCTCTTTTCCACTTACAGTAGCTGCGCATTTCTCACCCTAGGCTTATACTCGGGTCAATACGTTTTCGCAGTTGTTTGTGGTAAAATTAGGTGCCCCGGCTTATATTCGGGTCGGCTTATACTCAAGTATATACGGTAATTAATTATGCAGATAATAAATAAAATGTCTAAAATATTATTTCCATGTAAGCAGGTCAGGCTCAGACATTAGAATATTAAAAACTCCTTTATTGATTTTTACTATGCACTTTTCGTAGTGCTCCAAAAGTCCTAAAGTCAACACACGGGTCCTTATATTTTAAAGTTTTATATTTTAAAGTTTTTTGGGGGTTCCCCTTAAAATCCATACCAGACTGAAGGGTCTGGTATGGTCTTGGAGGGGGAATCCTATGCCGTCTTTTATTTTATTTTGGCGTGGAGTTTACCACTAAGATTCATACCAAAGTCGGATCCCATTCATTGAAGTCGGATGGAAGTCAGACTTCAAGTCGCAGGGCAAAGTCGGATACACAGTCGTATATAGACATGTGCACAACAGAAAAATTTGTTTATTTTCGTTTCGTTTCTTTCGTTTCCGTTGATTTGTAACGATTCGTAAATTCGTAAGTCGTCGGTGTTCGTATTCGTAACAATTCCTTTTTTCGTAAGAGCTATTTTTTCGTTGATTCGTTTTTCCGTTAGTTTAATTTTCGTTTATTCGAAATTCGGACGCATTCGTATTTATTCGTAACATTCGTAGATTCGTAATCGGAGCGTAATTCATAATGTTATGTAATGTGTATGCTATTATTACATTTTAAGAGACACGGAAAATTCCGAATCGAAAAAAAAAAAGTTACGAATGTACGAATTTTTTCGTTCAATCCATTCGAAGCACGTTAAGCAGCGCCATTGTAAGAGACAAGGAAAATTACGAATCGCAAAAAAAAAAAAAAAAGTTACGAATGTACGAATTTTTTCGTTCAATCCATTCGAAGCACGTTAAGCAGCGCCATTGTAAGGGACACGGAAAATTACGAATCGCAAAAAAAAAAAAAAAAAAAGTTACGAATGTACGAATTTTTTCGTTCAATCCATTCGAAGCACGTTAAGCAGCGCCATTGTAAGAGACATTGAAAATTACGAATCGAAAAAAAAAAAAAAAAAAAAGTTACGAATGTACAAATTTTTTCGTTCATTTTGATTTTCGTTGTTCCTGTTTTTGTTTTTCGGATTTTCTTCTTTCGTAGATTCGTTGTTTCTAATTTGTTTTTTTCGGATTTTCGTTGTTTTTCGGATTCGTTCGATTCGAAACGATTCGTTAAAATTTTTAGCGAATCGTTCGTTCATTCGTACGATAACGAATGAACGAATATAACGAAAAAAAAATGAAAAACGAAAAAAAAAAACACGAAACGAATTGCACATGTCTAGTCATATGACTGTCGCGTCGTACCAGTGTGAATCCGGCTTCATAGGGGATCAAATACTTATTTCATTCATTAAAATGCAAATCAATTTATAATTTTTTTGAAATGCGCTTTTCTGGATATTTTTGTTGATATTTTGTCTCTCGCTGTTAAAATAAACCTATCAAATCTACCAAATCAGCAGGGGATCAAATACTTTTTTCCCTCACTGTATGTTACTTTTAATCTTGACCCCCTATTCCTGTACTATCAGAACTGCTTTTTTTGGAGCTTGTTCGTAATAGCCTCAAGGACTGCCGCTCCTCTGAAAAGCAATCCATGAACCGTTTGCTTTTCAGAGGCATTTGACATGCGGTAAAGAGGCAATACGTCGCCGCCTCGCCACCTGTTTTAACCCCATAAATGCAGCATCACCACACCGCAACCGCGTGCAATGCACACAGTTGTGCGGTGGTTGCAGTGCAGCCCCATTCACCTGGAGGCATACTTCCAGTTGCGGCCACAGCATGTGTACACCGCCAGCTGCTGCCTGTGCAGCTAAAGGGGGAGCAGTTGGGGGTGGTAAAAACAGCTCAACCACATGGTTTTACCGCTAGACATGTGCACAATAGAAAAATTTGTTTCGTTTCGTTTCTGTTCGTTTCCGTTGATTCGTAACGATTCGTAAATTCGTAAGTCGTCGGTGTTCGTATTCGTAACGATTCGTATTTTCGTAAGAGTTATTTTTTCGTTGATTCGTTTTTCCGTTAGTTTCATTTTTTTTTTTTTTAATTCGGACGCATTCGTATTTTCGTAGATTTAGTTACATTCGTACTTTCGTGAGATTGATTTATTCGTACTTTCGTAACATTGTTTTCGTAGATTCGTAATCGGAGCATAATTCATAATGTTATGTAATGTGTATGCTATTATTACATTGTAAGAGACACGGAAAATTACGAATCGAAAAAAAAAAAGTTACGAATGTACGAATTTTTTCGTTCAATCCATTCGAAGCACGTTAAGCAGCGCCATTGTAAGGGACACGGAAAATTACCAATTCAACAAAAAAAAAAGTTACGAATGTACGAATTTTTTCGTTCAATCCATTCGAAGCACGTTAAGCAGCGCCATTGTAAGAGACACGGAAAATTACCAATTCAACAAAAAAAAAAGTTACGAATGTACGAATTTTTTTCGTTCAATCCATTCGAAGCACATTAAGCAGCGCCATTGTAAGAGACACGGAAAATTACGAATCGAAAAAAAAAAGTTACGAATGTACGAATTTTTTCGTTCAATCCATTCGAAGCACGTTAAGCAGCGCCATTGTAAGGGACACGGAAAATTACCAATTCAACAAAAAAAAAAGTTACGAATGTACGAATTTTTTCGTTCAAACCATTCGAAGCGCGTTAAGCAGCGCCATTGTAAGAGACACGGAAAATGACCAATTCAACAAAAAAAAAAGTTACGAATGTACGAATTTTTTCGTTCATTTTGATTTTCGTTGTTCCTGTTTTCGTTTTTCGGATTTTCTTCTTTCGTAGTTTCGTTGTTTCTAATTTGGTTATTTCGGATTTTCGTTGTTTCTCATATTCGTTCGATTCGACAATTCGTTAAAATTTTTAGCGAATCATTCGTTCATTCGTACGATAGCGAATGAATGAATATAACGAATTTTAACGGAAAACGAAAAAAAAAACGAAACGAATTGCACATGTCTATTTACCGCCCTCAAAATTCACATGTGAACAAGCCCTCTCTGCGGCTGCAAATGAATGGGCTGCCCCACTTTCAGAAATGCAGGGAAAGAAGTACCCGACCCTCTTTTTAAAATTGCGTCACACCAAAAACACCCCAGATTTGTGGGGTACCATTAATTCTTAATGGTACCCCTAAAGAGCAGAGCATTTGTCTGTGTGTCTGGGACGAGTGCGATTTTGCATGCGTTCCGTGACACAGAGTAACATGAACCAAGCCTCGAACAGGGGGTGCCTCGAGACTGAAGATACTTCTCAGGGGCGCACCAACTGGAAACAGGTTGAGAAGCACTGGGTTAGACAATGCATTTATCTCTCTTTTATGTTCTACTTTGTGTACTTTATCAGTGAATGTGTGACCTTGCATTCTTTGTTTTGTTAAAATATGAAGGACTTGAGTTTTGACAGACCTTGATTGTTACTGTGTGATTTGCATACTGTCTCATTACGATTTTGTATTCTTTTGTGCTCCTTGAACAGAAAACTTTAATAAAAAGAGATGAAAGATAAATAAAAGGATTTATAAAAACAAATAGTTCCCATCCCTAACCCTAGGATCAGATTTATTCGGGCTGCACCTGATGTGTTTTTCGGGCACGTTTTACATCTGTAAACCCTCGTTCTTTATGCATTTTTGCATGCAGTTTTCCTGCCACTGCGTCCTTAACAACCGCTGAGTCATCAGCTGTTAGCGGGTTACCCCGCTGACAGCTGAATCTAGAAAAAAAAATTGCCGGCAAAACAAAATAAGATTTGTGAAAAAAACGGCGTGGGGTCCCTCCCCCAGGTCCATTCGGGTTCTGGGGAGGGACCCCCAGACACTTGGGATGCAGCCATTTCTTCAGTGTTGATGGATTTGGAGGGGACACCCCCACTCCTAAATCTTTTTAAAAAAATGGCATGGGGTCCCCCCAAAATCCATACTAGACCCTTATCCGAGCATGCAGCCCAGCAGGTCAGGAAAGGGAGGGGCCGGTGTGTTTCTTCTCCCTCTTCTCTCTCCGGTGATGTCTTCTTCTCCCGCCGCTGTCCCCTAAACATAAAAAACACAGTCGTTCTCCGATGCTGACTGCCTCTGCGTGTCGGCTTCTGCTGTCTGCTATTTCTTACATAGCCATGGGGTGTGGCCATCCGGTGATGTCACCTGGAGATCCTGCCCCTTGTGACGCCACATCACATATTTTTAGCGGACGGCAGCGACGGTGTACGAAGAAGACATCACCGGAGAGAGAAGAGGGAGAAGAAACAGCGGAAGGAGAAGAAATCACCGGAGAGAGAAGAGGGAGAAGAAACACTGGAGGGAGAAGAAACCACCGGAGAAAGAAGAGGGAGAAGAAACACTGGAGGGAGAAGAAACCACTGGAGAGAGAAGAGGGAGAAGAAACAATGGAAGAAGAAGACACCACCGGAGAGAGAAGAGGGAGAAGAAACAGTGGAGGGAGAAGAAACCACCGGAGAGAGAGAAGAGGGAGAAGAAACCACCGGAGAGAGAAGAGGGAGAAGAAACAATGGAAGGAGAAGACACCACCGGAGAGAGAAGAGGGAGAAGAAACAGCGGAGGGAGAAGAAACCACTGGAGAGAGAAGAGGGAGAAGAAACAGTGGAGGGAGAAGAAACCACCGGAGAGAGAAGAGGGAGAAGAAACAATGGAAGAAGAAGACACCACCGGAGAGAGAAGAGGGAGAAGAAACAGTGGAGGGAGAAGAAACCACCGGAGAGAGAGAAGAGGGAGAAGAAACCACCGGAGAGAGAAGAGGGAGAAGAAACAAAGGAAGGAGAAGACACCACCGGAGAGAGAAGAGGGAGAAGAAACAGCGGAGGTAGAAGAAACCACCTGAGAGAGAAGAGGGAGAAGAAACCGCGGAGGGAGAAGAAATCACTGGAGAGAAGAGGGAGAAGAAACACTGGAGGGAGAAGAAACACCGGAGAGAGAAGAGGGAGAAGAAACAATGGAAGAAGAAGACACCACCGGAGAGAGAAGAGGGAGAAGAAACAGCGGAGGTAGAAGAAACCACTGGAGAGAGAAGAGGGAGAAGAAACAGTGGAGGGAGAAGAAACCACCGGAGAGAGAGAAGAGGGAGAAGAAACCACCGGAGAGAGAAGAGGGAGAAGAAACAATGGAAGGAGAAGACACCACCGGAGAGGGAAGAGGGAGAAGAAACAGCGGAGGTAGAAGAAACCACTGGAGAGAGAAGAGGGAGAAGAAACCGCGGAGGGAGAAGAAACCACTGGAGAGAGAAGAGGGAGAAGAAACCACCGGAGAGAGAAGAGGGAGAAGAAACAATGGAAGGAGAAGAAATCACCGGAGAGAGAGAAGAGGGGGAAGAAACAATGGAAGGAGAAGAAACCACCGGAGAGAGAAGAGGGAGAAGAAACACTGGAGGGAGAAGAAACCACCGGAGAGAGAAGAGGGAGAAGAAACAATGGAAGAAGAAGACACCACCGGAGAGAGAGAGGAGGGGGAAGAAACAATGGAAGGAGAAGAAATCACCGGAGAGAGAAGAGGGAGAAGAAACACTGGAGGGAGAAGAAATCACCGGAGAGAGAGAAGAGGGAGAAGAAACACTGGAGGGAGAAGAAACCACTGGAGAGAGAAGAGGGAGAAGAAACAATGGAAGAAGAAGACACCACCGGAGAGAGAAGAGGGAGAAGAAACAGCGGAGGTAGAAGAAATCACTGGAGAGAGAAGAGGGAGAAGAAACAGTGGAGGGAGAAGAAACCACCGGAGAGAGAAGAGGGAGAAGAAACAGTGGAGGTAGAAGAAACCACCTGAGAGAGAAGAGGGAGAAGAAACAATGGAAGGAGAAGAAATCACCGGAGAGAGAGAAGAGGGGGAAGAAACAATGGAAGGAGAAGAAATCACCGGAGAGAAGAGGGAGAAGAAACACTGGAGGGAGAAGAAACCACCGGAGAGAGAAGAGGGAGAAGAAACAATGGAAGAAGAAGACACCACCGGAGAGAGAGAAGAGGGGGAAGAAACAATGGAAGGAGAAGAAATCACCGGAGAGAGAAGAGGGAGAAGAAACACTGGAGGGAGAAGAAACCACCGGAGAGAGAAGAGGGAGAAGAAACAATGGAAGAAGAAGACACCACCGGAGAGAGAAGAGGGAGAAGAAACAGCGGAGGTAGAAGAAACGACTGGAGAGAGAAGAGGGAGAAGAAACAGTGGAGGGAGAAGAAACCACCGGAGAGAGAGAAGAGGGAGAAGAAACCACCGGAGAGAGAAGAGGGAGAAGAAACAATGGAAGGAGAAGACACCACCGGAGAGAGAAGAGGGAGAAGAAACAGCGGAGGTAGAAGAAACCACTGGAGAGAGAAGAGGGAGAAGAAACAATGGAGGGAGAAGAGGGAGAAGAAACCACCGGAGAGAGAAGAGGGAGAAGAAACAATGGAAGGAGAAGACACCACCGAAGAGAGAAGAGGGAGAAGAAACAGTGGAGGGAGAAGAAACCACCGGAGAGAGAAGAGGGAGAAGAAACAGCGGAGGTAGAAGAAACCACTGGAGAGAGAAGAGGGAGAAGAAACCGCGGAGGGAGAAGAAACCACTGGAGAGAGAAGAGGGAGAAGAAACCACCGGAGAGAGAAGAGGGAGAAGAAACAATGGAAGGAGAAGACACCACTGGAGAGAGAAGAGGGAGAAGAAACAGTGGAGGGAGAAGAAACCACCGGAGAGAGAAGAGGGAGAAGAAACAGCGGAGGGAGAAGAAACCACTGGAGAGAGAAGAGGGAGAAGAAACAGTGGAGGGAGAATAAACCACCGGAGAGAGAAGAAACAATGGAAGGAGAACACACCACCGGAGAGAGAAGAGGGAGAAGAAACAGCGGAGGGAGTAGAAACCACCGGAGAGAGAAGAGGGAGAAGAAACCACCGGAGAGAGAAGAGGGAGAAGAAACAATGGAGGGAGAAGAAACCACCGGAGAGAGAAGAGGGAGAAGAAACAGTGGAGGGAGAAGAAACCACCGGAGAGAGAAGAGGGAGAAGAAACAGCGGAGGTAGAAGAAACCACCTGAGAGAGAAGAGGGAGAAGAAACCGCGGAGGGAGAAGAAACCACTGGAGAGAGAAGAGGGAGAAGAAACAGTGGAGGGAGAAGAAACCACCGGAGAGAGAAGAGGGAGAAGAAACAGCGGAGGTAGAAGAAACCACCTGAGAGAGAAGAGGGAGAAGAAACCGCGGAGGGAGAAGAAACCACTGGAGAGAGAAGAGGGAGAAGAAACAGTGGAGGGAGAATAAACCACCGGAGAGAGAAGAGGGAGAAGAAACAATGGAAGGAGAACACACCACCGGAGAGAGAAGAGGGAGAAGAAAAAGCGGAGGGAGTAGAAACCACCGGAGAGAGAAGAGGGAGAAGAAACAGCGGAGGGAGTAGAAACCACCGGAGAGAGAAGAGGGAGAAGAAACAGAGGAGGGAGAAGAAACCACCGGAGAGAGAAGAGGGAGAAGAAACAATGGAGGGATAAGACAGTGGAGGGAGAAGAAACCACCGGAGAGAGAAGAGGGAGAAGAAACAATGGAGGGAGAAGACAGTGGAGAGAGAAGAAACCACCGGAGAGAGAAGAGGGAGAAGAAACAATGGAGGGAGAAGACAGTGGAGGGAGAAGGAACCACCAGAGAGAGAAGAAAAAATGGAGGGGGAAGACAGTGGAGGGAGAAGAAACCACCGGAGAGAGAAGAGGGAGAAGAAACAGCGGAGGGAGTAGAAACCACCGGAGAGAGAAGAGGGAGAAGTAACAATGGAGGGAGAAGACAGTGGCGGGAGAAGATTGGAGGAAGAAGATTTTTAACCACTTCCATACCCGACCTATTCTGGCACTTCTCTCCTACATGTAAAAATCATAATTTTGCTAGAAAATGACTCAGAACCCCCAAACATTATATATGTTTTTTTTTTTTTTAGCAGAGACCCTAGGGAATTAAATGGCGGTCATCGCAATTTTTTATGACACATGGTATTTGCACAGCAATTTTTCAAACACGTATTTTTTTCCAAATTAAAATAAAAAAAAATAAAAAACACTAAAGTTAGCTCAATTCTTTTGTATAATGTGAAAGATGATGTTATGCCGAGTAAATAGATACTTACCATGTACTGGTTTAAAATTGCAAACACTCGTGTGGAATGGTGACAAAAGTCGGTACCTAAAAATCTCCGTAGGCAATGCTTTAAAAATGTTTACAGGTTACCTGTTTACAGTTACAGAGGAGATCTTGGGATAGCTATCGTGCTAACGTTTGCGGCGATACCTCACATACCTTTACATATGTGGGCGCAACGTACGTATGCGTTCGCTTCTGCGTGCGGGGGCACTTTAACATTTTTGGTTTTATAAAATATTAATCTAGAATGTTCTGATATACTGTAGATGATATCTGAGGCCTCTCTTTCCATCCATTCAAAGTGAGAACTTCCGTCCCTTTTATGAATTTCCTCGAACCTAATCTGTCAAAAAATTAGCTAGTACTATTTCCTCCTTGCCGATCCTTCTCCCATGACTCTACCATCAAAATAAATAGCACAATGACTGGTCCCTCCATGCATGCCAGGGTGCTAGCAGAATCCTGGACTTGGACCTCTCTTTCGGGCCCCACATCTATTTCCAAAATTCACCCCTTCTTAACTAACAACACCACAAACCTATTGGTTCACTCTCATGTTATCTCCGGCCTCTACTACTGCAACTGCATTTTTGTTGGTCTACCTCTACACAGGCTATCCTTCCTTCAGTCTATCATGACTGCTACTGCCAGACTCATCCACCTTATCAACTGCTCAGTGTCCTCTCTTTCCCATTACCTCCACAGCCTCCACTCAGTGTCCTGCACCCCTCTCTGCCAAGAAAAGTTGCACCCAAAGTGAACAGCAACCTTTCCTCAGTACTTGGAACGTTCTCTGTCTCCTTGGCAGTACTAGGAAAGCGTGGATTCGTCAGTGTCTTTGACAACCCAGCAACCGGGCACTTCTTGAGATGCCAGCTTGTTGGCCCTCCTCTGAAGAGTCCTCCCCCGGTCGCTTACACGAGCTGCGGTGCCCCTCCAAGTTGAGAGCGCACCTGGACGCCTTGAATCCTCCCTCAGTTACTGCGCCTCGGACTAGCCGGTTCCGAGACTCGGGAACAGATGGATCCTTGCCCCAGACCAAGTGGGTCTAATTGGGTTAGCCAAGCTGACCAAAGGGCGGCCTTTGCTCCATGACCGGGACCCCTCGCGGGGCTACCCCATTCCAGATCCAGGAACAGGCAGCTCCGGCCGAACTAACCCCAAACACGTGACTCCAGCATCTTAATTACCCTCCCCCAGATTCCTCTGCGGGGCCAGACTCACCCACTGATTGGCTCTGGGGAATTTTGATACCCAAGCCATCCAACCAGACCTGGTTCTGAGCCTGTCATGTGCACCTAACAGTACACATGACCGGGCAGAACCCCAACACAGCCCAGCCAAACTGATGCCAAAGTTAACCTACATAATTAACCCCCAGAACCTTCTTACTGTTCTGAGAGAAAAATACTAAATTTAAACATAGCGGCAGTGGCGGCCCGTCCATAGGGGGCGCCCGGGCGCCGCCCCCCCCCCCCTCCTTGCAGTTAAAAAAAAAAAAAAAAAAAAGTTCAAAAAAAAAAAAAATTTTTTTTTTTAAACATGGCCCTTTAAGGGCGCCGGGCACAGTGCACTGCAGTATGCACCGCTCTATCACCAATAGATAGATTCATGCATTGCATGAATCTATCTATTGTCACCTCTGCCGCCCCCTATTCAGGTGTCCGGCCCCTGATCGGGCGCCGGGCATCTGAATTACAGTGGGGGGGGGTGTTGCGGGAAGCGCCCCTATTAGAGCTGTAAGCTCTAATAGGGGACCCTATTAGAGCGGTGTGCTCTAATAGGCTTCCCTAAGTGTAAACAGCAGGCGCACGGCTGTGCGTTCGCTGATTACACAGTATTGTGTTAGAGAAGCGAATACATCGCTTCCCTAACACAGACCCGCCTCTCAGCCAATCAGGTTGCCAGGTCTGTTACCTGTAACCTGATTGGCTGAAGTCACAGGCGCTGTGATTGGACGCTAGGCGTCCAATCATAGCAAAAGACAGGCGCGGGAGAAGAAGACCTCGGACGGAACGGAAGATAGCAGAAGACAGGAGGAGCGCGGGAGAAGAAGACCTCGGATGATGAGACACCGCTCGCCGCCTGACGCCGTCACCAGCTGCACATCGAGACAAGGTAAGTGCAGAGGGCAGGCAGGGGGCACAGTGGCAGCACTTGGAGGGGCACTTAAAGGGGCACTCTGGCAGCACATAAAGGGGCACTCTGGCAGCACATAAAGGGGCACTCTGGCAGCACATAAAGGGGCACTCTGGCAGCACTTGAGGGGCACTCTGGCAGCGTTTGAGGGGCACAGTGGCAGCGTTTGAGGGGCACAGTGGCAGCGTTTGATGGGCACAGTGGCAGCGTTTGATGGGCACAGTGGCAGCGTTTGATGGGCACAGTGGCAGCATTTAATGGGCACAGTGGCAGCGTTTGATGGCACAGTGAGGCTGTTTGTTTGCGCCCCCCCAAAAATTTTGAGCACCAGCCGCCACTGCATAGCGGACACCTTGTAAAAGTGTCACTGCTACATATATATAGTATATTAAATATAAACCCTGTATATCAACAGGGTTGGTTGAATTTGCCGGTAGGAATCCTCTAGTTTCCATCTTAGATTCATTCCATGGACACCGTGTGAGGTATGATGTAGGCAACAGGCTTGGCGGTCAGGCAACCCCACTGCAGTCTTAACTGGGCAGAGAAGAACATAATATGGTGTCATAGTGTCATATAGCAATAGGCCAAATCAGTCATGGGTTGGTCCACTCCAAAAGAATGTATCCTGAGACTTCAACACTTATTCCTTCAAAGGGATGCTCACATAAAGCAGGTCTACCCTCCAATGTGGCGTTTCCCCAACCTTACAATAATTTAATAATAATTTAAAGTCTCATCCTACAAGTGGAATATTTTATATAAACTCTAAATCATCCATTCTCAACCAGGGTTGTATTGAACCCTAAAAAGCGTTTGTGACTCATAGAACGTACGTTCTTTTGGGTCTGAACCATCTGGTAAGCCTACATCTTCATAGATGGTGGTGCTGTCACATTGGTGGTTGTACGTTGCATCCTTCGATATGGTGATCCAATGATCGTTAAGTCTTCGACTCAACACTTGGGACTTTTTTGCACCTAAGGACTTTTTCATATTTTTATTTCTTTTTTATTTTCACTCTATAATGTTTGATGTCAATATGTTTGGACACACTTTAAGTGCAACATATGTGTGTTGATCAGTTCACTATATAAGTCACGTTGTCACCTGTTGTTGGGCACGATACACAGTTGATACCACAGATCAGCTATTATATATGTAACGCCATAACCCCTGGGGGGGCTATGAATTTGCTGGGCTTACCAATTACCGCCTCCTTGTAGCTCGTCGTTCGTTGTCTAGGGGTTCCCAGGGTTAGTACCCAGTAACTTCAGAAGCCGACCTTGGCGATACCGTAAGAAATGCGGATTCCATACAACTTCAGCTCTCAGGCTCTTACTGAGCAGCCAGCTTCTTGGCCCTCCTCCGAAGAGTCCTCCCCTGGTCACTTGTACGAGTTGCCGTGTCCCTCCAATACCGAGAGCACACCGGGACGCCTCTGAATCCTCCTTCAGTTACTGGGCCTCGAACTAGCCAGTTCCGAGACTCGGGCCTCGGGAACGGACGGATCCCCACCCCAGACCATGAGGGCCTCTGGGGCTGGTCAATATGACCATGCTCATGGGGACGGCAGACACTCCTGGGTCCGGGACCCCTCACGGGGTTGGTCCGGACCAGAACCAGGAATCAAAGAGCAAGCCGAACCCTGAGCATGTGACTTCAGCATCTTAAATACCCCTTCCCAGACTACACAGCGGGGCCAGACGCGCCCACTGATTGGCTCCGGGAAAGATTGGTACCTAACAAGTCCAACCAGGCTTGGTTCTCAGCCTGTCACAGGTGCCTCACTGCACCTATCACCAGGCAGAACTCCAGTACAGCCCAGCCAGACTGATGCCAAAGTAAAAGACCTATACAATTAACCCCCAGAACTCCATTACAGCTCTGGAAAAACTAAATTTGCATTATAGTGCACAGTTTAGAAAAGTGTCGGCGCTACATAGATTAATTTATTATTTTCTATATACATGTTTTTGGCACCGGTTTAGCTAGGCCATTAATTCAATTGTTCCAGCGCTTTATGCGCTTTTCTTTGTATTGAACCCTAGGGTTCTTCCAGATTTTGCTAGGGGTTCTTAGAGCTGTGGCTAAGTGACCTCCAATTGATGGTGCCTGCATAGTTCTAGACCCAACACTACTTGGCAGAGCCAGCGTCTAGGTGTCTTCAAGGTTGGCATTCTGACCACCACTATAAGGAGCGCTCTTCGCACTGACGTTCAATTAATTCATTTTGGCAGAGGTTCCCTGAGACTTGAAAATTATGTGTAGCGGCCATAACCATCGATGGGGCGGCCTTGACTTTTGGGCTTACCGGTTACCTCCGCTCGGCTTGTTCCTCCAGGTCTAGGGGTTCCCAGGGTTAGTACCCAACAATTTTGGACTCTGACACCATAAAAGTCCTTTTAGAAAGGTTTTTATTTGCAGGGGTAACATCCAACAGACACAGTCTCGTATGGTAACAGAGGGCAAGGGTGAAGAAACTCAGGCACCTTGAACTGCTGGCTCTAATGCAAACCCAGAGAGTAGCCACTCGCAGCTGGGCGCCCCAAAGCTGAACAAATCTCTAGCCAGAAATTATGGCCTTCAGCACTTTAATCCGGAACTTGCAAAGTCTCTGACCTTGAATAAAGTCGCAATCAAAAGTGAACAGGAACCTTTCCTCAGTACCTGGAACGTTCTCCGTCTCCTTGGCAGTATTGGGAAAGCGTGGATTCGTCAGTGTCCTTGACAACCCAGCAACCAGGCACTTCTTGCGATGCCAGCTTGTTGGCCCTCCTCCGAAGAGTCTTCCCCCAGTCGCCTACACGAGCTGCGGTGCCCCTCCAAGTTGAGAGCGCACCCGGACGCCTTGAATCCTCCCTCAGTTACTGCGCCTCGGACCAGCCGGTTCCGAGACTCGGGAACAGACGGATCATTGCCCCAGACCAAGCGGGTCTATGGGGTCAGTCTAATGGACCATGTTGCGGGGCGGCACACGCTTCCGTGAACGGGACCCCTTGCGGGGCTACCCCGGTCCAGGAACATGGCGATACTCAAATCGTCCAACCAGGCCTGGTTCTAGGCCTGTCATGTGCACCTCACCGCACACATGACCAGGCAGAACCCCAACACAGCCCAGCCAAACTGATGCCAAAGTTAAACCTGCACAATTAACCCTCAGAACCCCTTTACTGTTCTGAGGAAAAAAAAAAATAATTTGTACATAGCGGACACCTTGCAAAAGTGTCGCGGCTACACATGGTAAGGGTTCCTCTGATGTAAAGTGGTGGAGAAAAGCTGCTCTAAATGAATGACATGTCGTTTCCTCTGTGCACCCCGTATCATAAATATAAAGCTAAAGCTTTAAGTAACAAAATATTAACCACTTCATTACCCGCGTATGTACATATGACGCCCACAAGGTTGATCTCCCATCCTGGGTGGGCGTCATATGACGTCCTACCATTCCCGGCCGCCCGGTGCGCGTGCCCGGCGACCGCGATGGCCACCGGGCACCGGCGATTGCCCGTGAAAACAGTGGGACCGTGCGGGAGCTGTATGTGTAAACACACAGCTCCACGTCCTGTCAGTGGAGAGGAGACCGATCATGTGATCCCAGTACGGAGGAACACATGATCGGTCACCTCCCCTTGTGAGTCCCCTCCCCCCCCACAGTTAGAATCACTACCTTAGGGAACATATTAACCCCTGCAGCGCCCCCTAGTGTTAACCCCTTCCCTGCCAGTCACATTTACACAGTAATCAGTGCAATTTTATAGCAACGATAGCTGTGTAAATGTGAATGGTCCCAAAAATGTGTCAAAAGTGTCCGAAGTGTCCGCCGCAATGTCGCAGTCACGAAAAAAAAAATCGTAGATCGCCGCCATTACTAGTAAAAAAAAAAAAAAAATGCAATAAATCTATCCCCTATATTGTAGACGCTACAACTTTTGCGCAAACCGATCAATATACGCTTATTGCGATTTTTTTACCAAAAATATGTAGAAGAATACGTATCGGCCTAAACAGTTTTTTTTTTTTAAAAAAAATGGGATATTTATTATAGCAAAAAGTAAAAAATTGTGTTTTTTTTCAAAATTGTCGCTCTTCTTTTGTTTATAGCGCAAAAAAATAAAAACCGCAGGGGCGATCAAATACCAGCAAAAGAAAGCTCTATTTGTGGGAAAAAAAGGACGCCAATTTTGTTTGGGAACCACGTCGCACGACCGCGCAATTGTCAGTCAAAGCGACGCAGTGCCGAATCGCAAAAAGTGCTCTGGTAAGGAAGGGGGGTAAAATCGCCCGGTGTAGAAGTGGTTAATTTAATCCTTTGGTGGTGACACTCCAAGTTATTGTCGCCGTTTTCCCCCAGAATCCCTTCTTCGCCCAGAAAGTAGACGAGAACTTCCCTCTGACCCCTCACGGTTCAGGTCAGGAAGGGGTTACAGAGAGGTCCCGCACATTGCATCCACTAGATGGCGAGCTCAGCTGTCAAATGACCAATCACCTCCCAGAAAAGGCTGCTTTTTTTTTTTTTTTTTCTCTTCTAATTCTTTTCATTGAAAAGGTTAATTCCAGTAGCTGAAAAGAGGAGGAGGAGGAGGAGAAGCAGGAACTGAGAAACAACAACATCACTGATTGCAAAGTAGCCCCAGTGCTGAGCCGCCTCTGGAGATCTGCTGGAGGTCAGTGCTAATGTAGATTGTCAGCTCTGCTGGGGAGACGGTCAGTGCAGCGCTGTCACATTGCAGAGGAGGAAGAACAACAGTTCTGTAAAGTTTAGAGGTTGGGGCGGTCCATTCCCACAATTCACCGATTATTTTATTTTTTATTTTTTTGGAGCTCGTGATTAGATCGTCAGCTCTGCGGCGAGGCTCCAGGTAAGTCGGTTTATTTATTGAGCAAAGTGTTTATGTACAGAGCAGTCTCAGCACGCTCAGAATTAGTGTCTTGGCACCAGCAATGCCATCCATTTATAAAAGGCAACGGGCACCCAAGACCCCTAAATGTAGGTGATCGGATTTTAAAGGAGAACTCCGGTCCGAACAAAAACAAAAAAAAAAGGTGCTGATTTGCAGAAATATTGAGATCTCGACATATAACCTGCTGGCGATTATTGTAACGGTTCCTGATGTTGCCGGGAAGATAAATCTGATAATTTCTTAAAATAGGCATTTTGAATAATTTGTTGTCTGTGGGGGGGGGGGGGGGGCAGTGGGGGGTGTGGCTTGTCTCTCCCCACCCCCCCCAGCCATGACCGTCCGCTTTTTAAATAGCTCAGATCTGTTTCATATGTTGTTTGGTATTCGTCAGCACTTTATACTGTTACATTGAACTTTATACCGTCTCGTCGCACTTTATACAGTTATTGAACGTTATACTCTCATTGCAACAACGTTATCTCATTGCACTACATTGAACTAATCAGGGCCGGTGCTACCACTAGGCAAACTAGGCAGCCGCCTAGGGCGCCCTGCTGCCTGGGGGCGCCTGGCCACTGGTGTTCCTAGTCTCTTCTCTCTGCAGCAAGCAACTAAGTCTCAGCATCAGCAGGCAGCCGCCGTTCCATTCGCAGATTGTGCCAGAGGCGCAGCGGCGGTGGAGGACTGTGTCTGTCTCCCGAATGAATTGAAGCAAGCAAACATTCATTGATGGGCACTGGTAGGCTGCATTGATGGGTGCTGGTGAGGCTGTATTAATTGGCACTGGTAGGTTGCATTTGATGGGCGCTGGTGAGGCTGCATTAATGGGTGCTGGTGAGGCTGCATTGATGGGCACTGGTAGGCTGCATTGATGGGTGCGGGTGAGGCTGTATTAATTGGCGCTGGTAGGTTGCATTTGATGGGCGCTGGTGAGGCTGCATTAATGGGCGCTGGTGAGGCTGCATTGATGGGCACTGGTAGGCTGCATTGATGGGTGCGGCTGCATTGATGGGTGCGGGTGAGGCTGCATTAATGGGCACTGGTGAGGCTGCATTAATGGGCGCTGGTAAGCTGCATTAATGGGCATTGGGGAGGCTGTATTGATGGGCACTGGTAGGCTGCATTAATGGGCATTGGGGAGGCTGTATTGATGGGCACTGGTAAGCTGCATTAATGGGCATTGGGGAGGCTGTATTGATGGGCGCTGGTAGGCTGCATTAATGGGTGCTGGTGAGGCTGAATTGATGGAAGCTGGTAGGCTGCATTTGATGGGCACTTCATTAAAAAGGTGGAGTATACAAGGGCATGGCAAAGAGGGTGGGGTCAGGGGTGGAGCCAGGGGGGCGGCAAAATGAGGTTTTGCCTAGGGTGTCAAAAATCCTTGCACCAGCCCTGGAACTAATATCGAATAATAAATTGATCTTTACAGTTGCCTTGCAAAAGTATTCACCCCCCCTTGGCTTTTTACCTATTTTGTTACATTACAGCCTTTAGTTCAATGTTTTTTTTTTAAATCTGAATTATATGTGACGGATCAGAACACAATAGTCGAAGTTGGTGAAGAAAAATTAGAAAAATATTTACATAAAACTGATAATTGGCATGTGCGTATGTATTCACCCCCTTTGTTATGAAGCCCATAAAAAGCTCTGGCGCCACCAATTACCTTCAGAAGTCCCATAATTAGTGAAATGATGTCCACCTGTGTGCAATCTAAGTGTCACAAGACCTGTCATTACATAGACACACCTTTTTGAAAGGCCCCAGAGGCTGCAACGCCTAAGCAAGAGGCACCACTAACCAAACACTGCCATGAAGACCAAGGAACTCTCCAGACAAGTAAGGGGCAATGTTGTTGAGAAGTACAAGTCAGGGTTAGGTTATAAAAAAAAAAATATCCAAATCTTTGATGATCCCTAGGAGCACCATCAAATCTATCATAACCAAATGGAGAGAACATGGCACAACAGCAAACCTGCCAAGAGACGGCGGCACACCACAACTCACGGAGCGGGCAAATTTATACCATCCCATTGGACTTTATACTGTCACATTGAACCTTATACTATTACATTCAACTTTATACTATCTCATTGCACTACATGCTGTTGAAATTCATACTATTACATTGAACTTCATATTGTTACATCAATCTTCTACCACCCTGTTGCACTTTATTCTATTATATTGCACCTTATACTGTTACATTGATCTTTATACTGTTACATCAAACTTTATACCATCCCATTGGATAATACACTGTTACATCGAACCTAATACCTCCCAATTGCACTTTATACTATTACATTTAACCTTAAGCCCCATACACACGGTCGGACAATCCGCGGACCAGGTCGGTCGGATCCTGTCCGTCATACTTTGTCTGATGTTGGTTTTGCGTACACACGGTCGGACAAAGTTGTCGGAAAATCCGATCATTCTGAACGTGGTGACGTTTGTTGCCTACGACGGGACTACGTAGAGGCTAGTAGCCAATAGCTTTGGTCTTGTAATGTGATCTGAGCATGCGTAGCACTTTGTCCGGTCGGACAACCGTACACACGATCGGATTTGGTGTGATCGGACCGTGTTGTCGGCAAATCTTTCCAGCAGGAGATAAGACTTTGTCCGTCGGACAATCCGACGTACACTGTCCGATGGTGCATACACACGGTCTGATTTTTCAACAACATTGTCCGATCGGACAGAATCCATGAAAAAGTCCGACCGTGTGTATGGGGCTTTATACTGTTACATTGCACTACATACTGTTACATTGCAGTTTATGCTATTACATCAAACTTTATACCATCCCATTGGACTTTACACTTTTACATTGCACTTCATATGATCTTATTGCAGTATATACTGTTACATTGAGATCTATATTATTACATTGAACTTTATATTGTTACATTGCGATCTATACTATTACATTGAACTTTATATTGTTACATTGAACATAATACCATCCTATCGCACTTTTACACCGTTACATTGTATACACTTTTACATTGAGCTTTATACCATCTTTTGGCAGTATATACCATTACATTACAATTTATACCATTACATTACAATTTATACTATTACATTGGACTTTATCCACTTAAGGACCGAGACTCTTTTTTTAGATGTGTTGTTTACAAGTTAAAAACTGTTTTTTTTTTTTTTTTTGCTCGAAAATTACTTAGAACCCCCAAACATTATAAAAAAAAAATTCGAACACCCTAGAGCAGTGATGGCAAACCTTTTTGAGCCCGAGTGCCCAAACTGAAATAAATACATTGGTTTTGTGTTGCAAAGTGCCAACACAGCAATTCACGAGAGGGAGGGGGGGGCTGAGCAAAGGAGGTGGGGGTGAGAGAGAGAGAGGGGGTGAGAGTGAGGGGTGTTAGAGAGATGCTGAGAGGGAGGGGGGCAGAGAGAGAGAGGGGTGTGAGAGATATGCTGAAAGAGAGAGGGAACCGAGAGAGGGAGAGGGGCCGAGAGAGAGGGAGGGGGGACAGAGAGAGAGAGAGGGGTGTGAGATATGCTGAGAGAGGGGGGCTGAGAGAAAGAGGGAGGGGGGCTGAGAGAAAGAGGGAGGGGGGCTGAGAGAAAGAGGGAGGGGGGCTGAGAGAAAGAGGGAGAGGGGCTGAGAGAAAGAGGGAGAGGGGCTGAGGGAGAGGGTCAGAGAGAGAGAGATGGGGGACAGAGAGAGAGGGGTATGAGAGAGGGGGAACAGAGAAAGAAGGGGGACAGAGAGAGAGGGGTGCGAGAGAGATGCTGAGAGAGGGGTGAGCTGAGAGAGAGGGGGACACAAAGAGGGGGGGGGGGCTGAAAGAGAGGGAGGGGGGCTGAGAGGAGAGAGAGACCTCTAGCTCTGTCCTGGACCCTCTCGTGTGCCCACAGAGATGGCTCTGCGTGCCATAGGTTCACCATCACTGCCCTAGAGAATAAAATGGCGGTCGTTGCAATAATTTCTGTCACACCGTATTTGCGCAGCTGTCTTACAAGCGCACTTTTTTTGGGAAAAAAATACACTTTTTTTTAATTAAAAAATAAGACATCAGTAAAAGTTAGCCCAATTTTATTCTATATTGTGAAAGATAATGTTACGCCGAGTAGATTGATACCCAACATGTCACGCTTCAAAATTGCGCCTCGCTCGGGGGGAGGCTCCCCTCTAATGACACAGTATGCTCCCAAGGGAGTGTCTGGGGGGGAGACCTTCTTCTTTAAGCCACTAGATACATCTTGGGTTTCTTCAAAGCAGTTGAAGCTATGGTGAAGCGACGGTATCTTGAGTGCAGCTCTGTTTTGTCAATTAATGTCAATTTATAATATATTTTGTTATAATCTGTTCTATTCCATTTTCTCACAAGATTAGGACTGGAATTCATATGTAATATGTAAATCTCTAATAGAAATGATTGAAACAAAAAATTGCGCCCGCTCGTGGAATGGCGACAAACTTTTACCCTTAAAAATCTCCATAGGCGACGTTTAAAAAATTCTACAGGTTGCATGTTTTGAGTTACAGAGGGAGGTCTAGGGCTAGAATTATTGCTCTCGCTCTACCGACCGCGGCGATGCCTCACATGTGTGGTTTAAACAGCGTTTTCATATGCGGGCGCTACTCAAGTATGCGTTCGCTTCTGCACGCAAGCTTGGCGGAACAGGGCGCATTTAAATTTTTTATTTATTTTACCTTTTTACACTGTTTTTATATAAAAAAAAAAGTGTCACTTTTATTCCTATTACAAGGAATAGAAAAAAAGCATGACAGGACCTCTTATATATGAGATCTGGGGGTCAAAAAGACCTCACGTCTCATATTTACACAAAAAAATAAAAATAAATAAAAATGTTGTCATTTAAAAAAATAAATTAAAATAAAATAAAATAAAATAAAAAAAAAATAATAAAAAAATAATGTCCCTTGATGGACCCAAATTCCAGAAAAAAAAGTTCCCGCCCCTTTCCATAAAGTGCACAGATGTGAACGTCACCCATAGGAAGCCATGTTATATGGACTGTAGCGTGTTTCCGCAAAACTGAAAACGCACTGAATATAATGCACAGGTGTGAGCCAGGCCTTACATTGAACTTGATATTGTTACATCAAACCTAAAAGTATAACTAAAGGCATAACTTTTTTTTTTCATTTTGGATAGAGCAAGGGAGGGTTATAACCCCTGTCCGATTTTATTTTTTTCGCCATCTGTGGCCCATTGCACAGATTTCCCTTCACTTCCTGTCCCATAGCCGAACAGGAAGTGAGAAGAAATCCCTGCAAATTAACCACCTGCTTACTGGGCACTTAAACCCCCCTCCTGCCCAGACCAGTTTTCAGCTTTCGGCGCTGACGCACTTTGAATGACAATTGCGCGGTCTTACAACGCTGTATCCAAATGAAATTTTAATCATTTTTTCCCCACAAATATTGGTGGTATTTAATCACCACTGGGGTTTTTATTTTTTGCTAAACAAACAAAAAAAGATGGAAAATTAAAAATAAAAATAAAAATCATGTTTAATAGTTTGTTATAAAATTTTGCAAACAGGTCATTTTTCTGCTTCATTGATATGCGCTGATGAGGCGGCACTGGGTGGTACTGATAAGGCTGCACTGGTGGGCACAGATAAGGTGGCACTGATGGGGACAGATAAGTCGGTACTGATGGGCACAGATAAGATGGCACTGATGGGCGTGGATGGGTGGCACAGATGGGCACTGATAGATGGCACTGATAGGTGGCACTGATAGGTGGCACTGATGGGCCCTGATAGGTGGCACTGATGGGCACTGGTAGGGGACACTGATGGGCACTGGTAGGTGACACTGATGAGCACTGGTAGGTGACACTGATGAGCACTGGTAGGTGACACTGATGTGCAGCATTGTAAAGGCACATTGTGGGCACTGGCACTGTGGGCACTGACAGATGGCACTGTGGGCACTGACAGATGGCACTGTGGGCACTGACAGATGGCACTGTGGGCACTCACATTACTGGTGAGCACTGACAGGTGGAGCTAGTGGGCACTGGTAGGCGGCACTTGTATAGGGCACATGTGGGCACCATGGACCTTGGGCACATTGCAGTGATCAGGACTGATGTCCCTCTCACTGCCGCCGGTGATCGGCTTTTTTTTTTTCTCCTTGCGCTGTCAGCGCGAGGAGGAAAAGAAGCCGATTACCAGCTCTGTTGTCATGATCAGCTGTCATTGGCTGACAGCTGATCACGTGGTAAGGGGTCGGGATCGACCCCCTTACTCGGATCTGTGATCCAGCGAGTCTCACAGACTCGCTGGTCACAGAGCGCGCCGCGCGCGCCCTTCAGAGGGCGCGCAGGCAGCCCGTGGCCGGGGCGACGTCGATGGACGTCGTCCCGGCAAGTTAGATCCGCGCTGTAGCCGTCATTCGGCTATAGCGCGGATCTCAGGTGGTTAAAGGAATTTCTTGGGTACCCCCCAGGTCACCAGAACTAGTGTCCCCATTGGAAGATTTCCCCTCTATTACATTTCTGGGGACAACCCAAAATTTGGGTTTTTCTTTAACTTTCAGTGATAATAGTAAACAGGGCAAATAGAAAGGACGACGACAGCAATAAAAATTGACAGGGGCTCTAACACCTCTCCACTCCAAAACAAACTAAAACAGTTTTTCCCACAGTTTTTCTTTAAATTCATCCTATTGCTCTTAATATTGTTACATCAAATTATATAGGATACGTCCAGCTTTTGTTACATCTAACACCTTTATTTCGTTTGTAACATGTTACTAATGTAGCATCTTCCCGCACTACATACTACATGTGACAGTGGATGGGGGATCCTCTCCCCGCACCCCCCGTCACCTTTTTAGAAACAGTGCGGCGGCGCAGGGCTCCTCCCGCACAGCCACATCATTTTTTTTTCAAATAGATCTGTGAATGAATAAACTACAGGTCCTGTCTGCCACTGGATTTTTTCCGACGGATTTTGTCCGACACTGGTGTTGCATACACACGGTCGGACAAAGTTGTCAGAAAATCCGATCATTCTGAACGTGGTGACATTCGTTGCCTACGACGGGACTACGTAGAGGCTAGTAGCCAATAGCTTTGGTCTTGTAATGTGATCTGAGCATGCGTGGCACTTTGTCTGTCGGAATTCGCTACACACGATCGGAAAAAGTCCGATAGGACTTTGTTGTCGGAAAATATGAGAGCGGGAGATAAAACTTTGTCCATCGGAAAATCCGACGGAAAAAGTCCGATGGAGCCTACACACGGTCGGAATTTCCGACAACATTGTCCGATAGGACATTTTCCGTCGGAAAATCCGACCGTGTGTACGGGGCATTAGTGCGAAACGCGTCAGCTCCCTCGTCTGCTGTGGCATGTATTTATGATTTGATTTTTTTAATAAAAAGGCATTTTCTTCAGAGTGCGGCTGTCCAGAATAACTTTCTATTTTATAGCTGTACTGACAGTCTACAGGAGCCCGACGTTGCACCTGCAATCTGCTGCTAGCAAGTGCAATGCTTTGCAGGCTCCTAAGAATATCGCTGCACTTTTTTTTACCTGCAAAAAAAAATTCTTTTTTTTTCTAAATTAACTTAGCCTTTAACCACTTCACCCCTGGAAGGATTTACCCCCCTCCTGACCAGGCCATTTTTTGCGATACGGCACTGCGTCATTTTAACTGACAGTTGCGCGGTCGTGCGACGTGGCTCCCAAACAAAATTGACGTCCTTTTTTCCCCACAAATAGAGCTTTCCTTTGGTGGTATTTGATCACCTCTGCGTTTTTTTATTTTTTGCGCTATAAACAAAAAAAAAAGAGCGAAAATTTTGAAAAAAACACAGTATTTTGTACTTTTTGCTATAATAAATATCCAAATAAAAATAAAAAACTAAAAAACGTTTTTTCCTCAGTTTAGGCCGATATATATATTCTTCTACATATTTTTGTTAATAAAAATCGCAATAAGCGTATATTGATTGGTTTGCGCAAAAGTTATGGCGTCTACAAAGTAGGGGATAGATTTATGGCATTTTTTTTTTTACTAGTAATGGCGGTGATCTGCGATTTTTATCGTGACTGCGACATTGTGGTGGACACATCGGACACTTTTTAACACTTTTTCGGGACCATTGTCATTTATACAGCGATCAGAGCTAAAAATAGCCACTGATTACTGTATAAATGTCATTGGCAGGGAAGGGGTTAACACTCGGGGGCGATCAAGGGGTTAAATGTGTTCCCTGCTAGGTTTGTACTAACTGTAGGGGGGGGGGGAATGGCCCTGACTAAGGGAGGAGACTGATCGGTGTTCCTACTTAGTAGGAGCAGACGATCTGTCTCCTCTCCCCTGAAAGAACACAGATATCGGTTCTCCCTCTGTCACGAGTGATCACGGGTGACCGGCGTTCATCGTGCCCGACGGGCACGCGCATCGGCTTCGGAGACATGCTGCGGGCGCGCACGCACCTGCAAAAGCGTCTTAGAGCTGATGTACAGCTATGACGGCTCACGCAGGGGAGCCAACCTGCCGCAGTATAACTGCGGCGGCTTGTCGGGAAGGGGTTAAAGCGTAACTAAAGTGCATCAATAGTTAAAGTGTTACTAAACCCAGGAGCTTGCATTCACTATATCTGGTCTCCCACAGTACACAGAACATGGAAATGTAAATATAAACTGCTAAATACCTTTTCTCATCAGCAGTATATAGCAATCTTGTGACTTCTATCAGTGCCTGTTCAATCCATGCCGGTGTTTCGTCAGATTAGACGACCCGTCAAATCTCATAACGCAAGTTACGTTCCGTCACGGCCATCTTGGTACACCCCGCACAGCCACACTCAGCCTACAGTCTGAAGTTGCGAAGCGGACATCTTTTTACACCCATCGAAGTCTTGCATTTCACACTTATTCTTACCAATAAACTGAGCTTATATCGTGAAATTCAGGATTTAGAAGTCCGTGACGCTGTTTTAATGTTGAATTTGAAAAGCAGCAGTGTTCTGTCAGATCAGCAAACCTGGGAAATCAGCAGGCGCTGCTTTTAAAATTTAACATAAAAACAGAGTCACGGACTTCTAAATACTGAGTTTCATACTGAATACTGAATTTCATGAGATAAGCTCAGTTCACTGATCAAAATAAGTGTGAAATGCAAGACTTTGACGGGTGTAAAAAAGATGTCCGCTTGGTGACTTCAGACTGTAGGCTTAGTGTGGCCGAGTGCGGGGGTGTACCAAGATGGCCGTGACGGAAAGTCACTTCCGTTACGAAATCTGACGGGTTGCCTAATCTGACGGAACACCTGGTTAACCACTTGCCGACCAGCCGCCGCCATCATATTGCGACAGGTCAGCACATTTCCACGAATCGATGTACATCGGCCCTTTAAACAGCGGGGGAAACACTATGCGCGTGGCCGGCGGCCGCGATGTCCGCCGGCCGTGCGTAATCGCGGGCACGAGAGCCAGAATGGGGATGTGTGTGTGTGTGTGTGTAAACACACACACATCCCCCATTCTGTCTGGAGAGGAGAGACAGATCGTCTTTTCCTACTAAGTAGGAACAGCGATCTGGCTCCTCCTCTAGTCAGTCCCATCCCCCCACAGTTAGAAACACCAAGCAGGGAACACATTTAACCCCTTGATCGCCCCCCTAGTGTTAACCTCTTCCCTGCCAGTGACATTTACACAGTAATCAGTGCATTTTTATAGCACTGATCGCTGTATAAATGTCAATGGTCCAAAAAAAAAAGTGTCAAAAGTGTCCGCCACAATGTCACAGTCCCGCTAAAAATCGCAGATCGCCGCCATTACTAGTATATAAAAAAATAATAAAAATAAAAATGCCATAAATCAATCCCCTATTTTGTAGAAGCTATAACTTTTGCGCAAACCAATCAATATAGATTTATTTTTTACCAAAAATATGTAGAAGAATATGTATCGGCCTAAACTGAGGAAGAAATTATTTAAAAAATATATATATTTTTTTGTGGTTATTTATTATAGCAAATAGTATAAAATGTTGTTTTTTCAAAATTGTCGCTTTTTTTTTTGTTTATAGCGCAAAAAATAAAAACCGCAAGGTTGATCAAATACCACCAAAAGAAAGCTCTGTTTGTGGAGAAAAAAGAACCACGCAATTGTCAATTAAAGCGACGCAGTGCCGAATCGCAAAAAATTGCCCGGTCATTCAGCAGCCAACTCTTCCGGGGGCTGAAGTGGTTAATAGCATCCCACTGCACTGGACTTGTTAATGTTACATTGAACATTATTATTATTTTACATTGAATTGTATTCTGTTACACTTTATCATAAAAATCATTGTATATACAGGGGCCAAGTAGATAAATATCATAAACTGTGTCCATAATAAATTGCCAACAACCTGTTCTTTTATGTGATCTTATGGCAATAAAATCTTCTTTTATTATGACAGTTTATGGTATTTATTTTACTAGTCCCGTATATAAAGGAGGATTTCTATGATACTCAGGTGGGGTGCCTAGAAGAAGGTATTTTGCCGTGGCTGCCGGTGCCCAATCTTTTGGGGGGGGGGAGAAAACAAACCTTCCAGCCCTGTTGTATATACAGGACAGGAAGGGGCTCGTTTTTTTATTTTTTTTTAACTAACAAACATATCATACTTACCTCCACTGTGCAGCTCGTTTTGCACAGAGTGGCCCCCGAACGTCGTCTTCTGGGGTCCCCCGGCGGCTCTCGCGGCTCCTCACCGCATCGGATAACCCCTTAGGAGAAGCGCTCTCCCGGAGGGGGTTACCTTGCAGGAGCGCTCCCGAGTCCATCATTCGGCGTCCATAGACACGAATGCCGGACTCAGCCCCACCCCCCCAGCACCCGCGTCATTGGATTTTATTGATAGCAGTGGGAGCCAATGGCTGCGCTGCTGTCAATCTATCCAATCAAGAGCCGGGAACCCCGTGGAGAGAGGGAGAGTGCGTCCTCACCGAGGGAAATACGGGGCTCAGGTAAGTAAAATGGGGAGGGGGGGCTGAGGGGACCGGTCACTGCCAGGTGTTTTTTCACCTTAATACATAGGATGCACAAGGGTTTACAACCTCTTTAAGTGACTTTGAACGTGGAATGGTTGTTGGTGCCAGACGCGCTGGTCTGAGTATTTCTGGGATTTTCACACACAACCATCTCTCGGGGTTTACAGAGAATGGTGGGGAAAAGAGAAAATATCCACTGAGCGGCAGTTGTGTGGAGGAAAATGCCTTGTTGATGTCAGAGGTCAGAGGAGAATGGGCAGACTGGTTCCAGATGATAGAAAGGCAACAGTAACTCAAATAACCACTCGTTACACCCAAGGTATGCAGAATACCATCTCTGAACACACAACACATCCTGAAGCAGATGGGATACAGCAGCAGAAGACCACACGGGGTGCCACTCCTGTCCGCTAAGAACAGGAAACTGAGGCTACAATTCACACAGGATCACCAAAATTGGACACTAGAAGATTGTAAAAAATGTTGCCTGGTCTGATGAGTCTCAATTTCAGCTGCGACATTCAGATAGTAGGGTCAGAATTTGGCGCATGGATCCATCCTGCATTGTATCACCGGTTCAGGCTGGTGGTGGTGGTGTAATGGTGTGGGGGATATTTTCTTGGCACACTTTGGGCCCTTTAGTACCAATTGAGCATGCTTTAAACACCACTGCCTACCTGAATATTGTTGCTGACCATGCCCATCCCTTTATGACTACAGTGTCCCCATCTTCCGATGGCTCCTTGTAACAGAACCTCCCACACTCCGCTTGAGTGCCTCCGTCATATATCGCTTCCTCCCGGTCTGAATATAGATATCAGATATTACAGCCGCTTGCAACCAAGAACAAGGCAGGACTCGTTTTGGCTGCAAAGCTAGATATCAGATATTACAGCCGCTTGCAACCAAGAACAAGGCAGGACTCGTTTTGGCTGCAAAGCTAGATAACAGATATTACAGCTGCTTGCAACCAAGAACAAGGCAAGACTCGTTTGGCTGCAAAGCTAGATATCAGATATTACAGCTACTTGCAACCAAGAACAAGGCAGGACTCGTTTTGGAAGCAAAGCTAGATATCAGATATTACTGCTGCTTGCAACCAAGAACAAGGCAGGACTCGTTTTGGGATGTGGTGGAACATCACATCAGATAAAATCTCTTGGGGACACGTTAAAGAGAATTTTATTGAACGTTTTTCCTGACTCCAGTAGGTTACAGTGTGGTGGAAAACTTTGTTTTGAGTCTCCTGTTGTTCAAGAGAGGAGCGTTGGAGAAGGTGTCCGCTTAAGTGAGGCATTTCGGATTTTTTTTTTTAGTCCTCGCTGCCCAGGGCTGTCAGCTTCCACGTCCCATCGGCAGCGTCTGCATCACATGGTGGATGATTACCTCGGGGGCCTAAACAGAGATGGAGAGCTTTCCAGCTGACGATCCCCTGACTTACTGGGTCATGAGAATAGACCACTGGCCAGAACTTGCCCAGTATGCTATTGAGTTGTTGGGATGCCCTGCATCCAGTGTGCTCATAACGGGCATTCAGTGCTGCAGGAGGTTTCGTTACTGATCATAGAACGCGTCTGTCCACAGACTCCATGGACCGTTTGACTTTTATAAAAATGAATCAGTCCTGGATTACCAGCTATGAAGCTCCTGATCCCAATGTCACTGATTAAGTCTTTTTGGGATGTGGAATCTCTGCAGGACTTCGAGGCTGCCTAGCTTTGAGGGTGTTCAATCATTTTATCTGGAAGAATGTTTTTGGTATAGGTTTCATGGGCGCAATTAACACCCTAAGACCAATTTTTCTGCACCTGTTTGACAGGTGCATATGATTGCAATTTTTTTACAGCAAGGCCAATTCTTGCTTTCATCAAGATTACCTCTGTAGGGCTACGGTGGGAAGGCGCCACCAACAACCAAAGACCAATTTTTACGCACCCGTTACTTCTATCCAAAGTCAAAGTGACACCAGAATGTATCCAAAAAATCTCGAATCTTGTTCCCAGTGCACTACATTGTGGCCTCATCATACACACTGGCTCCCCAGTTGTTGAGCCAAATAAAGGCAGTTTGCAGGGAAAATTTAATTTTTTGGCTTTATAAATGCAATTATTGCTGCAGCAGATTCTAGACATGGTACAGATCTGCAACTTTACAGGTAGACTAAGGAGACCCCCCAGGCACTATATTGGAAGGATTTTTTTATTTTTATGCTTTCACTTTAGAAATCAAAAAATCACTACTCATTTAAAAATGAATAGTTTTCACAAACGTTTCTTTTATTGATACATGTCCCCCAGGGCCGGACCCGGACCCCTATAACCATTATATGCCCAATTTAACCGCACCTTCAGCGTTACCTACAATTCTATTTCCTCCTCTCCTCTTCCTTTCTCTGTTGGGGTCCCCCAAGGTTCTGTTCTTAGACCCCCTCCTATTTTCAACATACACCTCCTCCCTGGGTCAGCAATACCATCTCTACGCTGACGACACCCAAATCTATTTCTCTACCCCTCAACACACTCCTTCAGTCTCCTCACGTATCACTAATTTACTATCAGATATATCAGTCTGGATGTCACACCACTTCCTCAAACTTAGGCCCCTTTCACACGAGGCGGACTCCGCTTCCACGGAGCCCGCCTCTGTCCGCCGGCTCAGCGGGAGATCTCTCCGTTGATCTCCGCTGAACCGGCAGATGACAAGTCCCTCTCCGCTCACTGAGCGGGGAGGGGCCTGCGAGCGCCGCTGGTCTCTATGGAGAGATCGGATGAAAACGAAAAGTCTGGTGCATTTGATTTTTCCATCGAAGGATGTTGGGCAGGAGGGTGATGCCCAACAATGGCTTCCCATGGAGCAAATTTTGACCAGGTCTTCAAGAACCATATGAAATTCGCATATCGTGTGTCCAACTTAACTCATAAAGTTTGTCGGTAATCACACTTCTTCGTTCCTAATCCAGATAGAAAAAAAAAATCTTGATTGTCAATATGAAAATTCATCTTCAGCGTTATGCCGCGTACACACGGTCGGAATTTCCGATGGAAACAGTCCGATGGGAGCTTTTCATGGGATTTTCCGACCGTGTGTATGCCCATATGTCTTTTTCTGTCGGAATTTCCGACGGACTTTGGATTGAGATCCTGTTCTTAATTTTTCAGACGGAAAACCTTTCTATCGGATTTTCCGATCGTGTGTATGCAATTCCGACACGCAAAATTCCGACGCATGCTCGGAAACAATTCGACGCATGCTCGGAAGCATTAATCTTCCCTTTTATAGTGACGTTGAACGCGTTGTATGCCGCGTTGTTATTGACGGTCGGAATTTGGTGTGACCGTGTGTAGGCAAGACAGTTTGAGTGAAATTCCGTCGGAATTCCAACGGGAAAACCATCAGAGCTTTTTCCGACGAGAATTCCGATCCGTGTGTACGCGGCATTACAGTTTACATTTTCGGTAGATTGTTCCTCAAAAGAACAATAATTGTGTTTATTTTAAAAGATTTGCCTTAGTGGAAATCCATGACATCAGAATATTCTCTTTCAATAAATTTTTATTAGAAGTTTGCAATTTGCAGGGCAGTACAAGCAAATACTGAACATACAAGCTCAAACAGTACATCGCCAATACAAGTGAACATACAGCTTTGGATTTCTGTACAATCATTTGGATACGGGTTTCGAAGGGTGCTGGGAAATCTTTGAGTAGGTGCAGCCAAATCTGAACATATACAGGGAGCAATAGTTACCATAGTGGCAAGAAAATGCGGTCCGTTGAAAGGAAAATAGTCCTGTAATGAAAAGCTGGCTTAATCTCCTAAAGCCTTTAGTCCACCCGATGAATCAACAAATCCAAGTCATTTGGGCAAATGCCCATCAGCAAATAAATTGTGTATGGTGGTGTTGTGTATGATGATGTTGTGTATGGTGATGTTGTGTATGGTGATGTTGTGTATGATGATGTTGTGTATGGTGATGTTGTGTATGGTGATGTTGTGTATGGTGATGTTGTGTATGGTGATGTTGTGTATGATGATGTTGTGTATGGTGATGTTGTGTATGGTGATGTTGTGTATGGTGATGTTGTGTATGGTGATGTTGTGTATGGTGATGTTGTGTATGATGATGTTGTGTATGGTGATGTTGTGTATGGTGATGTTGTGTATGGTGATGTTGTGTATGATGATGTTGTGTATGGTGATGTTGTGTATGGTGATGTTGTGTATGGTGATGTTGTGTATGGTGATGTTGTGTATGATGATGTTGTGTATGGTGATGTTGTGTATGGTGATGTTGTGTATGGTGATGTTGTGTATGGTGATGTTGTGTATGGTGATGTTGTGTATGGTGATGTTGTGTATGGTGATGTTGTGTATGGTGATGTTGTGTATGGTGATGTTGTGTATGGTGATGTTGTGTATGGTGATGTTGTGTATGATGATGTTAGATAATGAAAACAGTTGAAAGAGAAATAAGGTAGAAAACCTCAAAAAGAGGAAAAGACAAAAATAGGTTTATAGATAAGGGTAGGGTAGGGCAGGTGACTGGGCAATTGAATTCCCCAACTTGTATCTCCATTCGGGTCTGCCGTAAAGCTAGTTTTGTGTGTTAAATGTTAAACAGGGACTGGAGGAAGTCTTTTGGCAGGTACAGTAATATTTTAAACCCATTCGCTCAAATGTTTACATAGAGTCCTTAAATAAATATAAAAGCTGAAAACAAAAAAAATGATTATATTCCAGCTTAGGCAAAAAAAGTTTTTAGAAAAAAAAAACGAAAGATGGACTTTATAGGCACATAAAAAATTAACAAAGTTTAATCAATGTTCACATACAATTCACATATAGACATATACATTTACAACAATATTTTTACAAAAAAAAAAAAAAAAAGACAACCTAAGGAAAAAAACAGTTTCTAGGGACTATATAATACCCTCCCGGTTCCATACATATTACCACTGTATCAACTCGCTGTGGAGTGTCTATTAATTTAATCAATGAGAAAACACCCCACTGGTATGTGGTTTGGTCCTATGGAGTATTGTTTCGTCCTGCTGTTTCTAAAAACACCTGGTTGCTCTACATGTTTCGCGATACTGGGATCGCTTCGTCAGGAGCCGTTCAGATGCATAGGGTAGCTGTGTCCACTTGCCCCGCCACAGAATAAAGATGCCGCAGCGCCCCTCAAGAGAAAATCTCCCGAGATCCAGAAATTCTTCCGAATAGCCTATCCCAAGATCCAAACTAGGGCCCAATCCGGTCGTCACAGAGGACCAGAGGGCCAAAGCTTAGATGGTGCAGGTTAACATATGGGGATGTATCCGGTAATTATCTGGATAGTCTTGGTCGCTAGTGCAGGCTCTGTGGTGCGCTACTGGTACCCACCCAATACTGTGTATGTCATGGGCGGTTATCCCAACTTAAGAGAAAGATGGGTGTATTGCTCCAGATAGGCTGATTGCACAAATGTGGTGTGGCCGAACCCGTCCGCTCCCAATAGCATCGGAGCATATATTGCAGCTTACCTATTCTTTTTATTTTTCAACTTCCTTTACCAGATCTCAACCTTTTTTCCTTATAGCAGACGTTCTTAACCAGGGTTCCCTATGGTTTCTCCAGCAGTGGCGGCTGGTGCTCCATTTTATTTGTGGGGGGGGACAAACAAACCACAAGCCTGCCCTCCCGTTCGGTCAGTCAAACCGTCTCCCTGTTCGGTCAGACCATCAGTCAACATCCCCCCCTGTAGCTCGGTCGATCAGCAATACAACACACAAACCCCCCCACCATCGCTCGCCCGTCCACCCACCAGCCCCGCACTTACCCCATCTAGGATGCAGTTGGCTTCCCCCAGCGTCTCCTCCTCGGCGGCCAATTTGTTCACTTCTCCTCTTGGCCAATCGGGTCTCAGGACCCGCTTCCTGATTGGCCAGGAGGAGATTCAGGAAGACAATAGCGAATATAAAATTTGCTATTGTCACACCACTGGGTGGGCTCGGGGCTCAGTGCTCTGCTGCCCGAGCCCACCCTTTTTTGAAGCCGATTAGAGCCTGAGGCTCTAATTGGCTTCAAAAAAGGGTGGGCTCGGGCAGCAGAGCACTGCGCCCCGAGCCCACCCAGTGGTGTGACAATAGCTAATTGGCTTCAAAAAAGGGTGGGCTCGGGCAGCAGAGCACTGAGCCCCGAGCCCACCCAGTGGTGTGACAATAGCAAATTGTAAAAATTTTCAATTTTTTAAAAAAAAAAAAAAAAAAAAAAAAAAAAAACCCATGCGTCCAACCTCTGCATGTAGATTATGGGCCGGGCACATGGATTAGAAGGGTGGAGCCCCTGTGCCCCTAATGGAGCGGCCGCCACTGCTCCAGAGGTTGCTAGGGGTTCCTTGAGCAATGAGCAATTTCTGCCTCTCAGATATACAGTATAACCACTGACACCATTGACCTTTTTATTTATCTGTAAGGGGGGATTCTTCCTAATGACCACAAATGTAAGGAGCATTCTTCCCAGTGAGCACCACACTAGTGAATGGTGAGCTGTAGATATAGCAATTATTAGTAGGCTGGAACATTGTTTCAAGGGTTCCTCCATGTTAAAAGGTTGAGAACGGCTTCCCTACAGGAACCCTTGAAATAATTTTTAGAATTTTCAGACCTCGAGGACCCCCTGTTAAACTAGTTCATTGGGGGTCAGTGAGAAAAATGTCCCTAAAACCCAGTACACACAGGCCGAATGTCGGACAACATTTGGCCTGTGTGTGGTGTAGCCGGTCCCACAGAAACCGGCCGTTCGGATTACCAGCAGCTGACTGGCTGCTGAACAGCACTCTCAGCCAATGGCTGGGGGCCGTCCCCCTGTCAGAACACAATAGCACAGCGGGGGAGATCACTGTACTAACATTGGATTGTTAGTACAGTGGCTCGGACATGAGCTGTACTAACATTGGATTGTTAGTACAGCGGCTCCAACATGGGTTAGTACAGCGGCTCCAACAACCGAGCAACTGTACTAACAATCCAAAAAAAAATTGGAAATTTGAAAAAAAATTGGAAATTTGAAAAAAAAATGGAAATTTGAAAAAAATTTGGAAATTTGAAAAAAATTCAACCTGCTGGCTTGAACGAAAAAAAAACTAGCCGATCGATTCAGTGGCGGCTGGTGAGTTTTTTGTTCGGGAGGGCGGCAAACAACCACCTCCCCGGCGGTGCGGCACTAACACACGTCTGCCGGTTGGTCTGGCACTTACCTGGATAGATAGATCCAGATAGATGGGGGGTGTCATCCAGCACGGTGGGGTGCGGGCAGCGGCTCCAGGCTAGCGGGTTCGAGATCTGGGCAGCGGCTCCAGGCTAGCGGGTGAGGGGTCTGGGCAGCAGCTCCAGGCTAGCGGGTGCAGGGTCCAGGGAGTGGCTCCAGGCTAGCGGGTGCCTTCCCAGAAGAGTTGAAGCTGTTATACCTGCAGAAGGTGGGCCAACTCAATATTGAACCCTACGGGCTAAGACTGGGATGCCACTGAAGTTCATGTGCTTGTAAAGGCAAGTGTCCCAAAACTTTTGGAAATATAATATAATATATAATGTCCTAAGTAATTTTCTAGCAAAGAAAAAAATAATTGTTGCATGGGAACAAAAAAATGCCAGAAAAATCCTGGTCTTCAAGTGGTTATGAGAAGAAGGCCTCGTTTGAATGGAATTAAAGCATAACTAATACTGACCTGTCCAATGGTCCTGGATAAAGTCACTGATCGGAGGTTAGGGATAGACATATGCACTGACAAAAAATTCATTTGTTTTCGTTTCATTTATTATTTTTTTTTTTTTCGTTTTTGGGTCATTCGCAATTCGTAAATTAAAAAAATTGTAAATTTGAAACAATCGGAAATTCGTAAATTTAAAAAAAAAGTTAATTCGAAAAAAATCAAAAAAATTTGGAAAAAAAAAGTGAAAAAAAAAAAAATTTGTAAAAAATTTGAAAAAAAAAAATTTGGAAATTTGTAAAAAAAAAATTGGAAATTTGAAAAAAATTTGGAAATTCGATAAAAATCGGAAATTCGATAACCCGAAAATTCAAAAATCAAAATAGTAATTAATCAATAATAAATTAGCCATTACGAACTATTAAATTATTGGTATTGGAATCTCCTTTCAAATGAGGCTGTTAGTGAACCTAACGAATACAAATTTATCCAAAGTTACGAATTATCCGAAATAACAAATGCCGCATCGAAACAAATGAAACTGAACAAATTAATAATAATAAAAACGTTTTTATTATTATTATTGTTATTTATCATTATAAATTTCGTTATGTTCTATTCGTTTAGATGCAGTATTCGTTATTCCGGATAATTCGTAACTTTGGATAAATTCGTATTCGTTACGTTCACTAACAGCCAAATTTGAAAGGAAATTCCAATTGCTATAATTTAATAGCTAGTAATAGTTAAGTTTATTATTAGTTAGTTATCAGTTCAGATTTTTTAATTTTCGGGGTTTCGAATTTCCGATTTTTTTATTTATTTTTTTAATTTTCGAATTTCGAATTTTTTTAATTCACGAATTTACAAATTTTTTCGAATTTTGCGAATTTCCAATTTTTTTCGAATTGCCGAATTTATCGATTTTTTTTCGAATCGCCGAATTTTTTCGAATTCACAAATTTTTTCAAATTTACGAATTTACTAATTCTTTAGAATTTTCGAATATTCAAATTTACGTATATATGGAAAAGTTTGTTAAATGGGTTTTCATTATTGGTTAAAAAATATTAACTGCACAGTTAAGGACGGCTTTTTAATGGTAAAAGGTAGAGTGATCCGGTTGCTGTATATTGTGGGATACATTTATGTCCCTTTATAAAGGTAATGACAGGTCCTCTTCAGTAACCGGAGTCCCATTGATATCTGTGGAGTACAGAAATTGTCAGCTGAGATATTAGAAGTGAGGTGTGTGCAGGGGCTGCTGGGTAATGGGTGGATATAATGTACAGAGTTCACATGCAGTATATACTGTACACTTCCTTCCTTCCACTTCCTGATTTGTACAATCAGCTCATTCCTGCCAGACAACCTCATACTCTACTAAAAGAAATACGAGGGTTGCCTTTGCTGAAAATGCTAGGTTGCCTGGCTGTCATGTCAATTCTCTGGCTCCACTGCATTTAGGGTTTTTGGCTTGGAAAAAGTGCACGGATTAGCAGTTCTTCTTTTTTTCACTTGCTGCATGCTTGTTCTGGGTCAGTAATGAGCATCGAAAACCAGCATAGAAATCTTCATGCCATATACGCCCACCAGGCCACTTTATTAGGTACACCTGTTCGATTGCTTGGTAACCCAAATTGCTAATCAGCCAATCACATGGCAGCAGCTCAATGCATTGAGGCATCTAGACGTGGTGAAGACGACTTGCTGGCGTTCAAACCGAGCATCAGAATGGGGAAGAAAGGGGAGTTAAGTGACTTTGAACGTGGCATGGTTGTTGGTGGCCGACGGGCTGGTCTGAGTATTTCTGTATTTCTGGGATTTTCACACACAACCATCTCTCAGGTTTACAGAGAATGGTGGGTAAAAGAGAAAATATCCAGTGAGCGGCAGTTGTGTGGAGGAAAATGCCTTGTTGATGTCAGAGCTCAGAGGAGAATGGGCAGACTGGTTCCAGATGATAGAAAGGCAACAGTAACTCAAATAACCACTCGTTACACCCAAGGTATGCAGAATACCATCTCTGAATGCACAACACTTTTAAACTTGAGGCAGATGGGCTACAGCAGCAGAAGACCACACCGGGTGCCACTCCTGTCAGCTAAGAACAGGAAACTGAGGATACAATTGGCACAGGATCACCAAAATTGGACGATAGAAGATTGGAAAAACGTTGCCTGGCCTTCATGAGTCTGGACTTCAGCTGCGACATTCAGATGGTGGGGTCAGAATTTGGCGCATGGATCCATCCTGCCTTGTATAACTGGTTCAGGCTGGTGGGGGTGTAATGGTGGGGGGGATATTTTCTTGGCACACTTTGGGCCCTATTGTACCAATTGAGCATTGTTTACACACCACGGCCTACCTGAGTATTGTTGCTGACCATGTCCATCCCTTTATGACTACAGTGTCCCCATCTTCTGATGGCTCCTTGTAACAGAACCTCCCACACTCTGCTTGAGTGCGTCCGTCATATACCACTTTCTCCCAGTCCGACTATAGATATTACAGCCACATGCAACCAAGAACAAGGCAGGACTCGTTTTGGCTGCAAAGCCAGATATCAGATATTACAGCCGCTTGCAACAAATAACAAGGCAGGACTCGTTTTGGCTGCAAAGCTAGATATCAGATATTACAGTCGCTTGCAACCAGGAACAACGCAGGACTCGTTTGGCTACAACGCTAGATATCAGATATTACAGTCGCATGCAACCAAGAACAAGGCAGGACTCGTTTTGGCTGCAAAGCTAGATATCAGATAGTACAGTCGCTTGCAACCAAGAACAAGGCAGGACTCATTTTGGCTGCAAAGCTAGATATCAGATATTACAGTGGCTTGCAACCAAGAACAAGGCAGGACTCGTTTTGGCTGCAAAGCTAGATATCAGATATTACAGTCGCTTGCAACCAAGAACAAGGCAGGACTCGTTTTGGCTGCAAAGCTAGATATCAGATATTACAGCCGCATGCAACCAAGAACAAGGCAGGACTCGTTTTGGCTGCAAAGCTACATATCAGATATTACAGCCGCTTGCAACCAAGAACAAGGCAAGACTCATTTTGGCTGCAAAGCTAGATATCAGATATTACAGTCGCTTGCAACCAAGAACAAGGCAGGACTCGTTTTGGATGCAAAGCTAGATATCAGATATTACAGCCATATGCAACCAAGAACAAGGTAGGACTCGTTTTGGCTGCAAAGCTAGATATCAGATATTACAGCCGCTTGCAACCAAGAACAAGGCAGGACTCGTTTTGGCTGCAAAGCTAGATATCAGATATTACAGCTGCTTGCAACCAAGAACAACGCAGGACTCATTTGGCTACAAAGCTAGATATCAGATATTACAGTCGCATGCAACCAAGAACAAGGCAGGACTTGTTTTGGCTGCAAAGCTAGATATCAGATATTACAGCCGCTTGCAACCAAGAACAACGCAGGACTCATTTGGCTACAAAGCTAGATATCAGATATTACAGTCGCATGCAACCAAGAACAAGGCAGGACTTGTTTTGGCTACAAAGCTAGATATCAAATATTACAGTCGCATGCAAC